>CAEMYA010000321.1:210752-244888 GCA_903131615.1 Diplodus sargus | reverse complement strand
GTGTGTGTGTGTGTGTGTGTGTGTGTGTTGTCTTCAGCATGAAACGCGGTTTGCTACAACTTGCTAATAAATCAAATACTATTATACATGTGTGTTAATGGCTCCCATTCACAACATGCCATTTTAAATCACAAATCTCTTTTACAAAGGACACCTGGCCGAGAATGGCAGCGACACAGAGTTACAACAGCACATTAACAGAAAAACCACACTCACATAATCCAATAAAACATTTGCAAACTGGACTCATTTGATTTCAGCATACTTTAAAAGCTGTTCAATGGGACAATATTCTGAAGCCAACGTTCAGTCTGTAGATTCTTCCGTGCATCCGGTGCTGAAAGCCTAAAGGCGTCCTTTGTCAATTCAGTTCAGATTTTAGGGAAGAAAAAGAAAAGTCAAGGGAAGGAAGACAGTGATGGCTGTTTACATAGAAACATATCAGCGACTGAGGCGGCATGCACCTAAAGCACACCATTTCGCTGATGAGTCACAGCTGAAAAAAATGCCATGCTATCAGTGTTGCTTTGTGAATGAATGGATCAGTCCACAACTTTGTTCCAAACCAAAATATAATTGCGACTATAAAGGATTGGGCAGGAAATTGGGTATACACAATTGTGCCCCCCCGTCCCCGATGACTTGATGACTTTGATGATTTTCTGACTTTTCACATATGGACAGGTAGAAATAAAAGTCTTTGTATATTTACAAAAACATTTGTCTTGATTGTTAGTCAGCTCTGATGCAACAAGTGTTCATTTTAAAGAGGTTGTTTGTAAAAAAAAAAAACCCAGAGAACTGGCAACCGGCATCAGTTATTGGTATCATTACAATGACTGTACGCTTGATTTCTTGTACTTTTCACTTGTCAGGACAAAAAAACTTCTCTAAGAGTAAAGCACCTTTTCATACCCGTCTGACAGCACAGCTTTAAAGAGAATAAGCTGCAAAGTTTTACACATTCAGCTCAGCCAAATTAGGTCATCAGATGCAATAAAGCCGAACACAACAGTGTGTAAATAACAAATAAAAGCAACAGGCCTCGCTGATGCAGCGCTCCATAAACGGCTGCAGTGATTCTGCAGGAGAGGGAGTGTTATAGCTTCGGGGATTTTAAAGAGCACGATAGCAGGCGCCTAAATTAGTCCTCTGAAGCTCTTTTTCTGTTTTACTAGCAGGCTAATTAAGCAACAACAGATTCTAAAGACTCTGGGCAGGCTCTGCTCGAGTCTTTTAAACACTCACTGCGGGGGACTTTCATTGAGATAATTTCGGTGCTGGAGCTCAGTGAAGTGCAAAAAACTCTTTGAACACAGTTCTTTCTTGAGAAACATATAGTAAGACAAACTATTATGTGCTTTTGGCCTCGCGATTGCAGCACATTTTGCACTAAAATGAAGCGATGTACACTTCACTTTGTGTATCCTCAAGGTCTGAGGTCAGGTGTTGAAAGCAATTCCTTCCTCATAAAACATTTTTTAAAGCCAATTAAAACATGAAACCTCCATTGTTTACATCGCTGTTTGTGAGCTTTTAGTCTTCTTCATTGCATTTTTGTGGAAAATTTTTCTTGGCACCTGTCGATCCTGGAATAGTGTTAAAACACTGTAAGGAAGACCTGTCATATCAGGTCGACAGTCATCAGCCAGCGAATAATATTTTACAGGCCGTCGTTGAGCTTTTGTGACATCTGTTGTGGTGGTGTGTCCCGCCCCGTTGGCAGCAGTTGCACCATTGTCGGTGGCTTGTTGGCAGTCGAACATGTATAGAACCAGTGTCAGAGCCCATTGTTCAGAGAAATCTCTCTGATTGGCTGTTTAACTAAGCAAATTAGTGCACGAGAAGGAAAAACAGAAAAAGAAAGGCTCTAAAACCATCAAGTTTGATGATTAAACTCTGCAGGAAGAACATCAGTATAAATCTCCCCATACAGTTTCATTAACCCTGATACAAACCAAACGTTACCTGCATAAAATAGCCTCCCAAGGTAAGATTTCATAGGCTTTGGAAAAAAAAAAGAAACATCAAATCAAGTCAGTCCTTTACAGAAGAACAGACGAGACAGATTCAAACCAAGTGGGGTTTTTTTTTCGGTGTTCGAAATCCATCTTATTAAACATATAATACCTAACATTTCTCCATTAAAATGCCTCAAACTGACCAGAACTTTGTTAAATATTTTGTTGAACTTCAGTGTAGAAATCCAAAATCTTATCCCATAAGAATTTTTTTGATTTTAATGCATGTAAAAGGGACCTCTATTAGTGGTGAGAGTCAGTTGCTCCGTTCATTGAAATGCCCCGAACGTCACTCCAGAAAGCAAACAGACACACCAACAGGAGCCAGAAAACAGGTACTATTGAACACACACACACACACACACACACACAGACGCACATTAAGTCATTCAGCCTCTCGCAGTGAGCCTCACTTTGATGTCGGCCACATCAGACCGGGTCCACGCTCAGAAATCAAACAAACCCACCACCGCCACCGCTGTCACTTCATTTGGACATTCCTGCAGCTGAGCTACAGCTGGCCAAACTCCACACACACACACACACACACACACACACACACATACACAGAGACATGCATGCATCCTCACCCAACATGACTGCAAAGTGTACAGTCACTGTTGTTTAACCCTCCATGAAATGACCAAATAAACAAAAGAAACCAACAAAAACTGCACTTATTCGTTCACAACTGCATTCAGCTTCAGTTTAAACATTCAGGACTTAACATATTTATATCAAATCCAGTGTAATTTGGGAGTTAAGCAGTGATGTGTTCTCCAAATTGTCACAGCTGCAGTGTCGGACCTTGTGCGAGCAGTGATGACCAGGCATTAACCCATGACAGCGAGTTCTGTATGAGAAGGTTGCATTCAGCGATGTGAGCGTGGGTCCATGACCTTCTGCCAGACATGTGGTTTGTATGACAATAGTGAAGCGCAGCTATTTCCAGTGAAACCGAAAAACATAGCTCCAGTCAGCTTTCTTCAGATGCTGCAGAAACAAACTTTAAACATGAATTAATCACTGTCAAATTAATTGTGATACGTGTTTATATTTACTGCAAATCATGGACATCATCCCAGATGACTGTCAGATTGTGTGTACAGTTGTCTCTCAATCATAACAAACTCTCATACATGCACACGTGATTCAGTAAAGGCTCGATGAAGCCAGGTGGAGCCACAAAGTCTAAATAGAAGGAGGTTGCGGTCGATAAATGGGTCAGACGTGGGACTTTGCCCCAACTTTCAGTTGCAGTTTGTTTGGTATAAGGCAATTAAACTTCCCTTTACCTCACACGAGGCATGAACAGCAGCTTTTTGGCAGAATACACTGAAGGAAACTTTAAAATATCAAGACACAACCTGTACAAATCAACAAACAAAAAATAGTTTCACAAAGCTGGGGTTACGTTTGGACAAGACCATAGTTTACCCAAAGTTGACATTTTCCGTAAAACCTTCCAATTAAGCCTTTTCTGCTCCTTGGTGTTTTTGTCATTTATTAAAGATGATAAACTTGATGCCGGCCACTTT
This sequence comes from Diplodus sargus, assembly GCA_903131615.1. Classification (NCBI taxonomy): domain Eukaryota; kingdom Metazoa; phylum Chordata; class Actinopteri; order Spariformes; family Sparidae; genus Diplodus; species Diplodus sargus. Next base: position 241,329 of record CAEMYA010000321.1, on the reverse strand, counting down.
TTCATTCGCCCTTGGCTCATTTCACTACCTAGAATGCCAGTACTTTTAACTCTGAAAGCTTTATCTCTGCACATGCACTGCCAAGGTTGTGTCAGTGATACACACTGTGTGACAAAAAAACAAGTATTTGTCACCCATAACGACTTTTCATCTGAATTTCAAATGAATTTTTAATTGAGTGATTTTGGCTATGTTGGGGTTGTAGAACTCCACAACAAACCCACAGTCTAACACAGTTGTCATGTAACATAATAAATACCAAATGATTGCCCTTTTTTCTCACATTCTCTTGACAGTTCTGATTTGGTCTCCACCAATGTCTGGTCAATATCTGGCTTTCTTTTTTTTCTTTCGACTTAAAAATTGGCTTACTTTATCGTTTGGATTTTGCACTGAAAACTCGTCTCTGCAGCTGTTGCAGTGTTTTCTTACAGGTTTCTGCCTGTCTCTCTCTCAGAGTTTTCACTTCATCATCGCTCTACTGATGATATTTATGCTAAGAAATGGTCCAACACCTTTTCATAGTCCTCTGACACCCTCGCTTTAGAAATCATCAAGTAATAAATTGCAAACATGCAAACACATTACAATATGCTCAAAGGCAGCCAAATCTCCCACCGGTTCCATGTCCAGGCCTCAAACAAACACAAACAATCAGCGCTAAATAATCAAAGTGCATTCTTTCTATGCAGCCGCACCGCTGGGGCTCGGCAGTGTGTGTTATTTGTGTATTGTAGTGTACATTATGCGTCGCGTTTGTTTGATTGCTGTGATCGACCATGGTTGATCGCAAAGCTGTCTCCTCTGAGCTGTTTCTCATTCAGCACAGCAGGAAGCACAGGCTCAGTCACTGATAAATGAGCTGTGAAATACCTGCCAGCTGTCAAGTTCATCTGGTGTGAGCTTCTAAAAATGGTTGAATGCCTCGTTTAAATGTTTCCGCTTATTTTTATTTGTGCTGAAATTGTGAGCCGGTCAGAAGTACAGTCAATGATGCCAACCGAGCAACTACACTCAACAGTCATTATGAAAGCTGCATAATCAGGTTTTTTTTTTTTTAAGTAACAACAGATCATATGTCTATGTGTAATAAGATGGCTGTTGGCTGTCCCTGCCAGCCTGGACCAACCCCCAGGAAGAGCGCCAGGCAGTGAAGCCAGTTTTGGTAAAATGGTGTAATTACATTGTCAAATGATGCACTGCAGCCCAAATATACTTTATCCCGTAAGCTTTAAGAAGAGTGGATAAATGTTTTTGAGCATCACAACCCACGCAAGATAACTCCCCATTTGATCCAATAAAGTTTAGAGAGTCTAGAAGAGCTGAACGATTAAATTACTTTATCCCCATTCAATGTAGCTGGGCACTGGACCAGAAGTTAGCCTGCTTGGCGGTGATAGTTTGATGGTATTTTCATGCCTGGGAAGTCACCACCGAACCCTTCTCCAATGCTGTTTCCAGATTTGATGTAATATCCTTGGCCTGGACCATCACCACTATACTTTTAGAACCAACAGATCCACTGGGGATGCCATCTCCACTGCCCTCCACTCAGTCTTCGAACAAACAATAACCCATTTTTTTCTGATGTCATGTCTGTTCTTCCTCTGCTGTATCACATCCTCATTGTCTGGTGCAATAATCCAATTTAATCTTTATCTCACACACATTTCGTCTTTGAGCCAGTTGGAGCTTACTGAGTTTAACTCCGGATATGAATCCAGCCTTTTTTACTCATCCGCTTAAGATTAATCTAACGGCTGCCGTTTGATGTGAGGTCAAACAAAGCAGGTTGTTCCCTGTCGGATTTTTAAGATCCCGTAATTTCATTCTCATTCACCGCTGGAATACTTTCAGGTCTGCAGTTCACAAAAAGACTCTTTCTTCTTTAGTTCCTTCCGACTTCCTGCCGCTGGCGTCCCCTCAAAGTCATGTAGGATGTTGGTCAGTTTCTGTCTGGTAGAAGGTGACTGCTTTCACTCTGCTCTCTCATTTATACACAAACACTTGAAAACACAGTGTGACGGACACATGTGGTGGTGTCCATATCTGACTTTATTATCATTATTAATGTTAGACAGATATTTAAAAAATGCATCTCAAAATGGGAGAGAAAGAAGAGGAGAATTGCAAATACAATGTAGTATTTACACACAGACGCTCCAGACACATGTGGTAAATTGGCTATTTTTAACTGAGAAGCAGCTGTTTTAATATTTCTCTTCCTCCTTTCAGGTGAGATCACTTTCACCTCTGGCTGGTCAATTATATAATATAAGCTGCACTGAATTGGATTTGTATTTTAGAATTACATTACATGGTCTGTGAATGTTGAAGTCGTTTCAGATATTTTACTGAGACAGTCATTCTAGCTCAGTTTCCCTGAGGATTCATATTCCTATTGGATTAGTCTGCAATGCAGATTTTACAACCTGCTCCAATAGTCAGTGCTAATGCAAGAAGGTTAATGTAGCAAAGCTGAAAGTAGGGGTTTAACACAGGCTTCCTTTTCCCTGTATATCCCAAAGTAAGTAAAAAACATATTATCTCAACAGTAAACAACAATCAGACCTAACAATAATATGGAAGCTGGGTTACTAGATTGTTTAAGGTATAAAACGTCAGTCCTTCCTTGAGAAATCCTCAACATGTAACAATCTGAAAGGAAAAATCTCTCTTTGCTGGAACAGAGACAGAGCTTTCCAGGATGCCGGCATTCTCTCTGAAGGCCAGTTGGGGATGACCCCACTGGTTTCAAAAAGAAGTCTGATTGCATGTAAGCTTATGACAGAAATACCTCTACTTCTCACTTGGTTTATTACCTCAGTAAACAGTTTCTAATGAGTTTACGGTGTCAATCTATAATTTGAAATCTAAAGGTGTCAACACTAGATATTATTTATTTTATCAGCTCAGTCAACACTTTGAGATCTTGATGAGCGTCTTTATTAGCCCCTAAAATGCCTCCTTTCAGAATGTTATCATCTTATTCCTGTTTTGATCAGAAAGGTCATTCCAGGTACTCCATGGACCAAAAACAACATACCAAAACTGCTTGTTCTGGCTTTTTATTGTCTCTGTGTTTAAGTTGGATAACTGAAAGAGGAGGAGTAGGCGGGTAGAGGCTCTGAAGCGACAAAGTATATCAGCCATGTCTGAGTCCTTCATGGAGGTCCTTTGCTCAATTATGCTTCACTGAGGTGTTTTCAGTGGTTGGACCATAAATTGCAGTGTAGGGGTTGATGTTGAGAGTGCTAGATTATGGATAAATTCAAGGATGTAATCAAAGTAATGATGTTTACGTTCTTGTATTCATATTGTGAGCAACATAGAGCCACAGTTGTGGTGTGGTCAAGGTTTGCACTGCTCTTTAAGATCTCAGAAAAACAAAAGAAGAATGGCCTCTTTTCAAACACTTGATCTTCTCTTCAGTGTTAGCAAACAGTACCACACAGGAAGACACTCAAACTGAGCTCGAGTCAGCGTTAGTGTTGTTTCCAAATAGCACTGTCATTGGCGTGGGATTGTATGCAGTACAAACATCTTTGACCTGCAAGAAACAAACACGCAACAAGAAGCATTTTTGTATGTTTAAGTCCAATTCTACAAAGCAGCGATGCAGCTTCACACAATATTTTTGCCAGCAAGAGATTTTGTCTTTGTAAAAATCCAATGCACTTGAAAAAATAATCATTTCCAGTTTGATAATGAAGAAATATTATTTATTTTGCGTTATTCATGAATATGCTGCTCCTGCTGGGTATACATTCACTGAGAAAAGCCCTGTTTTTCTTGTCACCGAAATGTTCAGTGAAAACAGTTGTTTTGACAAAAAGAAAAGCTGTTTTGAGACAAAGTTTGTACGATTTAAGAATTAACTTGCAACCTTGTTGGAATTAACTTGCAACCTTGTTGGAAAAAAGAATTGGAATAGTTCAAAAGATAACTCGCGCTATTTTGAGTTAAAATGGTAATACTTTGAGAGGGAGTTTTTAAAAAAATGCTGACATTTAAAACTACTCAATATTTCTAGAAAAAACAATAACGTTTTAAAAATGAAGGTAGAATATCTAAGAAAAATGTGCTGTACTTGAAGAAAAAGTTGGGAAAATGATGATAACAGCTGAAATGGAAATGGAATTATTTGTATTACACAATTGTGTTGAATTTGTGTTGTTTCATTATATTCAGAGAATCTTAATATCAAACTTGTTACATTTTTGATCACATTTTCAGCAAACAAAAGCCGTAATGATCAACTGATGCTCCACACATGTTCAGTCCTCTGTCGCACTGGATGTGCTGGGAGTCATGTGAGGCTGTACAAATAAACCGGACTTGACAATGTGAAGATCACTTTGAGTCACATCACACAGGAGTCCTTCCAGGAGTTCACTAAGTCTGTTTGTAATGGCAGAGTCTTTCAAAGATAAATGGAGCTGCTTTCTCTCCTTGGAAACACACACACACACACACCCACTGACGCACACATACTTCTTGTTCAGTAACTTTATTAAAACTCCTGTGAGAGGGCTAAACAGGGAGATTAGTAACCATGGGTGCAGAGCCACAAGGGAGAGAACTGCAGGACGTTTGACTTGTCCAACATTTCTAACACAACACAGGGATGCCTCATGAAAGACCTTCAATTTAGAGGGTCAGGCGAGGTTAAGACTGAAGTTATTTACCTACGCCTATTAGCATCAGGAATTAAAACAAATCAGTTAAAGGTGTTTCAATTGAAACGTCTACGGACCCAAAACACATTCATAGTGATGAACGCCGTAAGGACATTTACAGTTTTTGAAATATAACCTGAATGGAAATTATAGCCCAAGTTCAAACCTATTAGAGATATAAATAAAACATACAGGTATGGGATCGGAAGGTCGCTGGTTCAAATCCCAGCTCTGGGCTGAGCTGATCTGTGTCCTTGAGCAAGATACTGAACCCCAAATTGCTCCTGATGTGCGGGTGACACCTTGCATGGTGGCCTCTGCCATCAGTGAGGGCCCTGCGATGAGCTGGCTTCTTGTCCAGGGAGGACCCTGTCCTCGCCCAGAGACAGCTAGGGTTGGCTCCAGCAAAAAAACCCAAAGAAGAGAGAAAGTGGTTACAGACAATGGAACGGATGGATGAATTATATATGGTGATGCTACAGCTATTGATGTCTGTACGCTTTTCAAGTATATCACTACTTACTATTGCTATTACTGTGGCTGAATTGATGAGGTGTGGTTACTTAGGGCTGTACTTGTTGTTTTAAACTATGTCTGTTAACGTTACCTTCCAGGGAAATCCTCTTTGCGGACAGAACAGAAATTACTGCTACTAACACAGGACTTTTGGTATTTTATTGTTTGGGTTTTTTTTGCTGCCTGAGCATGACTTATCCACTTCTTATGCGCATGCAGAGTCTCCCAGTGAGACAGACAGGCTGGCTGGACAGTGTCATGTCAGAGGCAGAGAGAGAAGACAGAGGGAGGTCTATCAGAACCGCATTCCTCCGTGGGTGAAGCCAAACACAACAAGGTTCCTTCATCTATCTTTTTATCTGCAGCCAGTGTGAGTAGGTTTGAGCTCGCGCAGCCATCTCTGTGAGAACCAGTTTGAAAAAGCTGTAGTCCTTGTGAGGGAGGACATGTTGTCCAGTCCTTTCTTTCGGACAGGCCTTTAAAGGGTAGTTCGAGGGTTGGTGTTAGGGTTAGAATCAGGGTTAGGATGACCTCACAAAGATGGCTATGAAAACTTAAGAACTGTGCATACACCAGTCGCCCTTTGGGTCCTCGGATGCATGTGGATGCCACCTGACATGCACCACCCACCCAAACGGCGGTGGTGTACTATAAACACCCTCCTGGCAACTATGTCTGTGACCCCCAAGTGCTATGTCTGTGCGGCGATGTGTCAGAGCTTTTTTGGCGACACAAGAAGGCGGTGCACTAAATGAAGCTGGTGGTTTTAATGCTCTGGTTGATCGGTGTATATCTGTGCTTTTTTCTCCTTCCGATATTTTTTATTGAAACTGCACACCAGCTGCTTTACCAACCCATCATGTTGCTATATGACATCCTGGGAATGCGACTTAACAATCAGCTATCTTTGTGGTGCATTTAGGAACAGCTCAGACAAATCCTACTGATTCTACCTTTAAGTTTAATGGTCTTCGAATGACAGAAATATGACTTTTTTACTTACATTTAACAGCCTGCACTCTATGACCATGCCATCTTTGATTCTAACCGAATCACTTGAATCCATTGCAAACACACACATAGAGACCATGTGAGGACTGAACCAATAATGTACAATCCGTCAGGTCCAGCTGGTGTCCTGGCCGCCTCTCCTAACATTTGATACATGAGTAGAAATTGTCTTGTTCTCCACAGAAGGTTTCAAAGACCATGAAGCTGTGAATTTGGGAATCATCTGCTGTGAATAGTGCTGCCGTGACCATGTGTGTTTGTGTTGTTTTGCGTGTCTGTGAGAAATGAGGGAAGTGGAGGGGAATGGAAAAGACACAAGATGACATTCGCATCCTACAGAGCTGCAGTGTGAGAGGTTAGAAATGGATTTGTCAGGCTTGTGTCTCATCTTTCAGTCTCTGTCTCATCAATCTCGTCTGAAGTCACAACACTCACCTTAAAGACTCTCCTGCTGCAGCCTGACATTATAAGGGGTTGATGACAGACTCTCCTGGATGTGCAATTACTAAACTGTTTGCTGACATATTAGCTTTATCGACTTGCTGTGAATAGAAAAGCCTTTTATTCTCTGCTCAGTCACCTGACACCGAGCTCTGGGGCTTGGTTGATCGCATATGCAGAGCTCTCCATGTTAACAGAGCAGCAGGTTGACATACATCAATTAATAGAGAGTGATTCGTTATGCTGATTGATCATTCCTTCAGGCGGGGAAACCAGAGGAAACAAACTGAGACACACACACACACGGTGGAAAATCTCTTCAAATGTGTTCTGGCAACAAGACACAATTATGAGTTTATACGTCTTCACTGTAATCACACACTGCTGTCCTGAACTGTGAGAACCCACAGCCCCCGACCAGTCTGTGGTTCACAAATGTAATTCTGCACCTTAAACTAGAAAAACCACAATGTGGTTCCTCTGACAAATTACAGAGAATTTGGAAACCAATCTTTGGATTACATTAACACTAAGCTCCGTTCCGTCACTCCATCTGTAGCCTTTAAATTATCCTAACATGATTATCAGACAGAAATGTGGTATCCATGTGTGTTTTGTCACTGTTGGTACAACAGTGTGTTTCGCAAGTGTCAACATTCAGAAACTGAGTTAGAAGGCCAGATAATTTCTGCTGACCACTTTTTTTTTTCCATTTAATGAGTGGGGCTCTTCTTCCGTTTCTCCTTATCCTCATCCTTACCTCTGGTACAGTGCACCTGGTGTGCGCTCTTCTTATGCATTGCACGTGCAATTTTCTAGCAGTTTTTATAAGTTAAAATATTTTCAACTTATCAGCACAAAGCACGGAGTGGCACCACTTTTTTCCATAAATTGTATTTAATCGCCCAGTTGCACACACAGTCCCGCTCTAAGGGTGTGCCTTGCTGGTTTGTTTACAACTATGAATCGGCTGCTTTTTGGGTGGAGCAATTTACATTTCTATATTTGCAGCTCTGAACCATAAATGGTAGGGGGACATAGAGTATCGGGGTTGACATTCAGCATTTTCTGATTTTCAGTATCATCGATTTTTCTGTCTGATTGCTGATAAAATGAACTAAATTAAAATGTGCTGCTTTGGCTCTGGTGCAGCATCTTCTCACACAATGTCCCGACCACAACAATATCTGATTGGTAACACATCACAATTAATAGCCTATAAGCAATAGAATAACAAGTAACTAGAAACTAAATGTCTCAAATAAATGTAGTGGAGGAAGTATAAAGTAGCAGCTATGGTAATATTAAGAGTAGAAAAACAGTACTTGAGTAAATAATACAGCTGTAGCTGCGTTATTTTTGATCACACTACCTTGCTCGGCATCACCGCCCTACTCTGCCTCTGATTGGCTACATACTGTCCGTTAAGCACCCAAATGTTTCTGCTGGTAACACACAGATTCAGAGCAACAAAATCAGCCTCTGTGCATCATGAGATCTAAAATGAAGCATGAATATTAAGGAACAATAGAGGCTTTAATAGGAGAAGCTCCATTGTGGTCTCTGCAAAACAGACAGCATTTTACCACAGCATTTCATTTATCATCCTCTGCCTCTTTACTTGTTTCTTCATCTGCCTCCTTTTATCCCTCATCATCTCCTCGGTCTTGTTCCACTTTCTCTTCTTCCATTTCAAGGAGAAGAACTGCTGAGAATCTCTGTCAAGTTCTGGTTGATCCCAAATTTGTGTGTGCTCGTCTGAAAAAACACTGTGCCCGCAGACCATCATTTAGCAGTTAAGCGCTCCGTGTTAGATGAGAGATTTCAGCTTATTTAGTTTTTCAGGTCATTAGAAATAAACCTAACACACATAATGAGTGGGAATGTGGATGATTTGTTTGCAGCCGTGTGGTTTTGCAGCACTTTTCTAACTCTGAGGTCATGCAGACGTTTCTTGGCCTGGATCTGAGCACATGAAGCCACACACAGAGAAAAACACACTTACATCACTGTCTTAGAAACGTGGAGCATTCAGAGAGTAACATCAGCATGTTTGGGGCATGGAGGAGCATGTGTGAAGGGAATAATCTGCTTCCTCCTGTTTACCAAATAATACCTTTATCCTCCATCTGGGGTTCTTGCACACATCGGTCCCCGCTGTCCTTCAGAGAGGATGTCGTCATGCCGTAACGCTGAGGATCTGGTTTCAAAATATCTCCCGGGCTATCGGGCTGTTACCACGCAACGTGCTCTCAACATAACACGAGGCCGAGAAGCTTTTTCTCATTAGGCATGGTGGAGAACAGAGAGAGGGGGAAAGAAGTGGCCTTTATGCCACAGCCAAAATCAAGACAAGAAAGGTTCATCTGTATTATTTTAACTGTCAGTAAATGTGATGTTTCAGCTAAATAAACACGTGCCGTCCCAGTAATCTTAAGGGAAAACATGTTGTCCCTCGTCCTTGTTATTTCTGCTTCTTTCAGATTTTTGTATTTTTGAAAAGATCAAGAACAAATTGTGGTGAATCCACATTGGTTGAAGAAGTTTCTCAGATCCTCTACGTCAGTAAAAGCAGCAGTAGAGTCAAAAGTGAATGCATTCTTTACTCAAGTAAAATACAGATACTTGTGTATTTGAATTAATATAATTCAAATACTACATAGTTGATTGTTGATTGTCATTCCCAGGATGTCAAAAACCAATATTTTGGGTTGGTAAAGCATCCTAAGCAAAACCATAAACTGAGGTTGATGAAATAGGTCTGTGTTGAAATCCGTCTGGTGATGATGGAAGGGCGGCTTGCAATGATGCAAAATGCGAATAGTCGATGACTACCCTCAAATGCATTAGAACTCAAAGAACGAGCCTTTTCTGAAAAAGTAAGGAGGAGAAGGTACAGATTTTTGTGTTGTAATGTGGGTAGGAAAAGTAAAAAGTTGTCTGAAAAATAAGTAATAAAGCTCAGTGCAGTATAGTAACAAAGTATTTGTAATTCGCTACTTCACATCTCGTTATCATCGTGAAAATATTCCAGTAAAAGTCAGGTAAAAATTTGATCAAGTATTGAATAGTAATCAAACTGAAAGTACTCCTTCTGTAGAAAAATGGTCTTATGACTTACATATTATGAAATATGACATTATTAGATTGTTAACCCTTGTAGCTTGTCTAGTGCTATAATCCTAAACTCAAAACCATAGATGTCTGATAAATGTTGTGGAGGAAAAAGTACAACAATTCCATTGACTAAAAATGGAAATCCCTTAAAAGTTCCTCAAAATTGTACTTAAGTACTCCTCTTGAGTAAAATCTTTACCAAAACAAACAACGCTCTGTGCTAACGCTGTCGCTGCTTTAAGTGCTGGACGATCAGCAACATGCAGACGCCAACTTCAACATCAGTCACCATGAAGACAGACTTTCCACAATGTGTCGTCATCAGCCCAGAGAAGCTCGCAGTCCGCCAACTCTGGAAACTGGATTTGAAGTCATGAAAATATTTTGGTCTGGATTGAACAAAACAATACATTTAGTATGAATAGACATCCAAAATTAGTGCAGAGGCCTGGACCGACATCTGCTCCGCATTAACATGCTGCCTCGGCCCAAGCTGACGTCGTGATTGATAGTAAATGATACTCGATTTGGGGACTTTTGCGTAGTTGAGGGATCAGTGAATCAACATCCAGAACTAATCTCTCACTCTTTTTCTCTCCCTCTCCCCCCCTCCCCAGTGTCCCGTTCGCAGGTGTCTTCGCAGCGCCAGGAGGTGCTGATGGAGAACGTGACCCGGATGTCGGAGCGCTCCAGGCTGCTCCAGCAGACCCTGGGCGAGGGGTCCACTCAAGCCGACCTGCTCGAGAACATCTGGAAGCTTGAGAACCTCTTCCAGAACCACAGCGACTGGCTGCAGAGGCTGGAGATCCTCATCAAGGTATGACACAAGACTGAAAAGAGTTTTAGCAGAGCAGAGAACTGTTCTTGAAGAAGATGATGATGAATTAGAGGCATGTATTGTGCTTTCCACGCTACTAGATTTGTCTGAAAGATTAACTTTCACAAACAAAATATACTTCATACTTAAGTTAATTTAGTAAACTATAGCACAGTTCAAGTATATTTCTCAAGCCTACTTTATGTTGTAAGCACACTAATATCAATGTACTAGTATACTTGCAAGTAAAAGTAAGATTGTGTTTAAGATTCATAACAATTGAGTTCACAACTAGTTTACATTTGCATTGTAATCTTTTAATACTATGTCTATGCTGTCAATTATAACATAAAGGAACTTAGATATTGAAAGTATACATATTCTTTAAGAGTATAAGCACTTAGTACATATTTTAAGTACTTGCGCTTTATTGAGTACTTTCATTAAAGTATATAAATAAATATTTAGTTTATTATAATAAAGTCAAGTATACTAGTGCACTAATATACCAGCAGTATACTTGCAAGTGTGTTACTTCAATACTTCTTGGGACTAAATTAACCCACTTTTTAGTTTATAAAGTGAGTAGAGTGCACTTGAAATGTAAAATTAGTAAATTTTGAGTACACGGACAGTTTAAGTCTAAGCTCTAATTTTGTACTGCAACTATACTGTGAACTACACAAGAAATGAACGTACTGGTTATATATCTCTAGCCCACTTTTGATGCTTTGCGCCAGTGACAGCTGGAGGCGTTATGTTTTTGGGTTATCTGTCTGAGCTTACATATATCTGATTCATGTGAATGCAATATACCAAGAATGCCTTGAGGCATTTCTTTAAATTAAATACAAATGTTCACAGAGACTCAAGGGGGATATTAGGTTTCAGTGGCCATGGGTCAAAGGTCAAGGTCAACCTGTCTTCACAAAACACATTTTTGGCCATAACTCAATTATAAATACATGATAGTTACATTTTCCACAAATGTCTAATAAGCTTAAGTGATGAATTGATGACATTTGATATCCAAAAGGTTAAAGGTCAACTTCACTGTGACATCATGATATGCTTCAAAAAAGGTTCTGGCCATTATTCAAAGCCACAGTTAGGGTTAAGGAGTTTTTGTGGGGCTTTTGGCATTTTATGGGACAAAGCAGCCAGAAGAGCCAAGCAGAAAAGGGAGGACGGAGAGGGGAAGACATGCAGCCACTGGCTCAAATCAAACCGAGGTCACAGCTGAGAAATCAGCATCATAAAAATGATGGCAGCTGTGACGTGAGGATCATAAACTTGAAGCCAGTGACAGTGAACTGCTTTCTGGAAATGCATTACTGTGTACTCATCTATGTGTGCTGTTTAACTGTGAAGTTATATTAAGTGATATTAATGATGAAATGCTATAATATCAGTGAAGATGATGCTAAGTTGTTCCATCCACAGGGTCTGGAGGTGGAGCTGAGGAGCGTCCAGGCTCACTCCCTGCAGTCAGAGGGCTACTTAGTGCAGCTGGACGACAGGTTGTCCTCTCTGAGCAGCTCCACCGGCAGGAACATGACGGGCTTGAATGCAGAAGTGTCTCGAGCCTCCACCTGGCTCCGTGACCAGGACATCCTGCTCAGGTACACATTTATATGACAGTAAGAGACCTCATTACCAACACACACACTGACTTATTAGATCAAGACTAAGTTGGTGTGTGTTTGTAATCTACTTCAGGGAGACGTCGGGACAGATGAGCAGGCTGAGAGAGAAAGTGGACGAGGTTAATTGGACGGTGGGAGCTGTCAATCACACCGTCAGCAACGACATCAGTATTCACCACCTGAAGATACAAGACTTGCAGGCAAATGAATATTAGAATCACAAAGTCAACATTTGGACGGTTCAGTATGAACACTGTTTTACTTCACTGTGAGGACATCTTACTGCTGCTAACGCTCCATATATGTGCACTCCTGCTGCTCAGATCCAGATCAGCAACATAACAGAAGACACCAGCAGTTTGTGGGTGACCCACATCCACACGGAGGCCCAGCTGAGGAATGAGATGGAGATTCTCAACACAATCACAGAGGACCTCCGCCTGAAGGACTGGGAGCACTCCTTGGCCCTGAAGAACCTCACCATATTAGAAGGTCAGCTAAGATGAATGGATGTCTGTTCAGATTGTTGTTGAGAGTGCAAAAGAACCCTTTTTTAGACTTTTATATAACAAGCATTTGGCTGTTCCCAAAGGGGACAATTCCAGGATTCATTTTGGCCCAAGTGTGCACCCAGAGTGGCACTTGAGAAATCAAAGTGCCTCTCTCGTCAGCCAAAATGCTCCCCAGAAGTGCCCTCATGGTTAGCCTTTAGCGCTCCTGTCCAGTGGGCACTGATTTGGTGATTTGCAGGTCAGAAGGCATCTGCATGTCTCAGTTAGAACTGGGATAAGTCGGGTTACATAAAACCACTTTTTTGGCAGCTTTTTGTTCCAAATACACTTAAAAACATACCCAAACGATGATAATATCTAGACTCTTATCTAGACTTTTTAGCCCAGTTTTAGTGCTTCAATGCAGGCAGTCTATTTGCGCTTTTGTCTGTGCTCTTCTTCTTCTCTGATATGAAGTTGGCAGAGCCAATTTAAGATCCAAGTTATGTCAGGTATTTCTTTGCACTTATCAGGATTTTTGTAACATTTAAATCCAATCTGATTACAGTTGTGTGGTTGTTTGCCACCCACTACTCTGATCAAACCATAACCACACGGTGCTGGTACATCCAGCCTTCACAGAGTGACATTATCATTCATTTAGAGTTGTGTCCCCCTGCTGACGTAAGTCAATATATCAACCCAGCTTTGTTTTTGGTCTCCACTTTTTAGCCTTGTTCTAAGTCAGTTGGAAATGACCCAAATCTAATGTAGTTTTTCCCAGTTTAACTGTGGTCTGCAACGCCACCAACCCGTGATGGTCCTCTTCCTCTAGCTAAAGCCATTTCCTGCTTCATACTGACTCAGTGTTTTCAGCTTCTCAGTACTTTTTTAACTTCCAAATGAATCTCAGCGACTTGGAGTTTAGTTTCATTACTACATGCCTGTCAGCATTTTCAAATATCAGCCTAACTTTACCTTTTAATGATTCAACATGCTTTAGCAATGTAGGTCCTGTTCTAAGTTAATTATGTTGATGCAAACTGAGTATTTGCTGCTGCTGCTGCTGCTGCTTCCCATTAAGGGCTTTCCAATGGCAAACTAGCACCATATCAGTTGATCAACACTATGTGGTTAGTAGATCATGAAGAAGAGAATAGTACAAGCATAAATGACCACAGCTGGCTGAAAGATGAAGAGCTGCAGGCGACAGGCGACTGTAGTTTGTGTTATCGACATTTGCACCAAGTCAGCTTGGTTTGAATGACTAGGATTGCTAACGATTCTGCACAAGATTCCCTTGGCCTATTGAAAAAAATTGGCTTAAGTTCCTAGGTATGATCCAAATGCACCTCAGGGTAGCTCAACTAAGGTTTCACCTAAATCCTGGGGAACAGTTGCCCATTATTCATTTTCAAATCTTCCCTGTGCACACCACTGCCAATCCACTTGTAAGGTGGTTCGGCCAGTAACCGTGAAGTTCTAAGTTACTATTATTGAGATAAAAACCTGAAAACAAAGAAGGGACTTTACAGAAAACTATGTGTGGCAAAAAAAAAGCCAGCTGAAACATACGAGACGAAAAAAAAGAAGAAGAAAAAGAGAGAAAGAGAAGAATTTCCTGGAAGTACGATATAAAATGTACAAAACAAGACCTCCAAGCTGGAAATATGAGATATTTAGTATAAACTAACAAAAGGGGAAAACATGAAAAACACGGACACAGCTGGAGAACGTGAGAACTTTTCCTCTCTTTGCTCCCAGTGTAACGAATCCCTTTGGGTGGAACCTTGCGCTCATTTACAATAGCTCATCTGAGCCAAAACATGTTTGCAGTGTGATACAAGTGACCCTAGCATGCAAACATGATTTTTTTCACCGGGGGTTACTACCCCGAGGTATTGAGCAACTCTGAATGTTCTTCCTCCAATCTGCTTAGTTCTGATTGGTCCCGACATGGTACGACTCTCACTGCCAGGGCACAAAATGACTTTCCTGGCTTGTTAATCAGAATAGGTATGCTATGATGTAATGCTGGCAGGGGACGCGCCCCGTGCTGACTGATGGCAACTCAAACCGAATGGGACCCCTGATCTCGTGTCTGCTTCACATGTGGGTGGGATGCCATTTTTTCTGGACCTGGAAACAATTGTGGGTTAAATTTAGACGATACATCCAGAATGAAAACCCAACCACTCAGCTCTGTCATTAGTTTGAGCTCTGTGGCCCATTTGTTTGTTGTTAGCTGGCAGGCACCTTCGCCAAGAAAAAGTTTTACATCTCTATCCATGTTTATCCAACTCTGTTCTGTGTTCTCGTGCCTCCTTCTTTCTCCGTCCCCTCTTCTGATTCAGTTGATTTGCCTTTAATTTCTCTGTGACTCCGAGATGTTCATGCCACACATGTTACGTGTTGTATTAATGATAAAGACTCATGAGAAGCTGTTTAAAATATCGCCTTGAGTCTCATTTGATGGGGAGGAGAAAAATCGAACCTCTGCAGATGTTAAGTGTTGCACATGTGATCATTATTTACGGTAACATAAAGAAACAAAGGGAAAATATATCAGATGACTTTAATTATGTATGAGGTTATCATCAATTAGTGCCTTATAGTTGACTAGGCATTTGGATTATCATAATGTTGGGGGATTAATGTTGTCAATAACTAAATCATAAGAAATGTTTTCACATATTTAGTGCTTTCAACAGAATATTTGTATTGTTTGAGGCTTTCTGTGGAGTCTCTGACTTCTAGTAGTGCTGTGGAGCCGCATAAGGTCCGCATTCTGTTTTATTTAAATATGTGCTGGATTTAAAACACTTAAATGAACTACTTTGAAAGGGCTTAATGAGGAAAGGGTTAGTAAGTTAGGAAATAAGTTAACTAAATCGCTCACTCCAATAGAGATAGGTTAAAAAGAAATAATGGTCAAAATCAGTGCAGCAGAGGGTAAAAAATCCCCTTATATATTAGTCCCAAGTATAGGTTAAACTACGAAAACACTGGCTCCATGATGTAATTCATAGTGTCTTTTATTAGGTGAATGTCCACTCTTTATAGATTTTACACTCTTAGTTGACTTTCTCTTAAAGGTTTGTTATATCCCAAGCCCAATATGAGATACAGTATAACCTACATAGTAATGTGACACAACTACATTCAGCTTTCTAATTATCTATAGCCTGAATGTTGTTTGTTTTGTCATTGGATGTCTTATTTTAGCTAGAATTAAGAGTACGGCACCTCCGAGTGTTTCAAAAGATAAGGAAATGATGGTATAAAAAGATGTTTTTTAAAGGATTTAGATGAGTAAAATGAAATAGAAGATAACATTTGCAGTGCAGGAGACAAACAATAGTCCCAAAGTTAATGTCATTAAAGGCAGTTGCAAACAGAGAAGTCTTAAACAGCAGAGAGTTGGTGCAGACCTCTGGTTTCCTGGAAGTTTGCTCCAGATGTTTTGAGCATAAAAACTAAATGCTTCGTCTTGAGTTTAGTTCTGGGTGGTTCAGAATGGAACAGCAGATCAGAAATTAATTTTAGCCCTAAACCATTCAGTGCTTCCTGTAAAAAATAAAATTCTTTAATAAACAGATTTGAGAGCTGGACTGATGTGTTCTCGCTGGAGGACTTTAGCACCAGTTTTTGAATCAGCTGTGATTGACTTTTTAGAGAGACCTGTACAGACACTGCTAGAGTAATCAAGGCTGCTGAAGAAAAGAGCATGGACAATCCTTCTGAGACATAAGTCCTTTAAATATTGGTTCATTCTTAAGGCAATTTCATCTGTGTTTCACATTTCTAAGGTTCAGCCCAGCCACCCCACAGAGGAAACTTATGTCATATATTTCTGTTTTCCAAAATATGAGTCAGTGGAGCATGCAGATTTTAAACAGAAGTGGCCCAAGGATGGAGCCGTGGGCAACTCCATTTTTGCACAATCAGATGTTTAATCAACAAAAGGAGTCCCTGTTTTGGAAAGGCCCACCCAATTTTCCTCTCTGTGTAGTCATCTGCTGTGATACTTCTTCCATTACTCCTTTTCTCCACTCTTCCTCTACTGTATATGTGTTACCATGTTCCTCTGGACTTAAGTGTTTAATTGGCATGAAGCAAACGCCTTCTACTAGGGTTTCACATCTATTTGTCAAATTGACAGCAGTGTGTGCATGGGAGAGAGAAATGGTGCATTCACTTGCTGTCAGGGTTCCCTCTATTCATGTGTGTAGTAGGTATTTGCTGACATTTATAAATAGACCCGCACGCTGTTTTGTAAGGACACCAATAAGAATTAGGTCATTTGTCAGTGCCTTCGAGAAATGACTCATGATTCTGATCCGTTGCTCCTGAAAATGAAACTCTTGTATTTGTACACATGTATTTAAAGGTTTTCCAAAAAAGTTTTTTAGAATTTCCAACATGAAAAGCAACAACAGGCACAAAAAGCTGCATGTGTGCATTTCTGAAGTCACGACTTAGAATTGACATGGTGACATGATTTGGATTGATGATCTGTTGTTGCTGAAAGCTGCTGAGCTTCAGGAATTTGTGCTGAGTTAGTCATCTGTTAGGAATTAATCTGAGCAGAGGCTGGGAACCTTAAAGGCCTCGGTGTCGTCTGATGATCATTAGCGAACATTTTGAGTGACATGTTTGCTTTGCTTTTGAGTCCCACAGCTCCCATCATTTCAGAGGCTGGCTGACACATCGTCACACCCCGGACACTCGCATTAAAATCACACATATTTTTTGTCATTTTTAATTTGTGACAACTTAACTTAATTTTTACAAAAGAATCATTGGGAAAGCATGGTGGAGAATACATTTTGTGATCTTGATTAGGTTGTTATTGTCATTAAACTGATCCAAATTCTGACCGATTTTCCCCTCTTTTGGGAAGGCCTCCTTTCACTCGTTTAGGAAATTGTCATTTGTCCAACACATATATCTCTTACTATGTCCATCCATTGATGAACACTGGGAAGTCCCTTTCTCAGACCAGTTTTTAATAATTGCCTTTTTTGCAACCAACCAAGAGGATTTCTGAGATGCTGCTGACTCAAACTAAAAATATTTTACATTTCTGTGTATTATGAGTATGGAGTTGTTGATTCTTAATATGAGGGGAGATGGAAAAACCACAAGTATTTTCAGTATGAATCTCATATAAAGACAAAGGGCCCATTCAAACCGTCTGTGGCGCATTGTCTAAAGTGCATGGCGCAACTGCATTTAGGGCATGCACAACTTCCTTTTAGTTCCTTAGAGTTAAAGGGTGGATATTCTGTGCGCAAATAAAATCTTGAGTTAAATTTTATCCTGTAGAAATTTAAATAAAGTCGACCAAAATGCAGACACACAGGCAGACAAGTAACTTAACAAAAATGAAGCTTTAATAACAAAAAGCTTAAAATCCAAATCCAAAATCAGCAAAACAACAGAGGACAGGTAACACACCTAAAAAATTCAAGAACAAAAACAAAACAAAGCACAAACCAGAACTAACGCAGGGAATAAGGAACCAAAAGCCAGAAACACGCGATGGAAAGGCAGGACAGAGAGACACAGGAACGCAAAAACAGAACAGACAAAATACACAAAGTTTGATTGGAGGAAATGAAAAGCAAAACACATGAAAACAGAACTTTGAGATGTTCCCTATGCAGAGTATCGTCTGTCCTGTCAAATTACAGCTTGAAGTTTTTCTGCCTAAATGTACCATGTTGTTCGCTGCAGTGACATTACTGGAAATGTTTGAAATGATTTAAAGCAGCCTCTCTAATCATAAAATTATAGGGTAGACATGTTGTGAATCCACCTATAGAGGCACGTCTTAATGCGCCCTTTGAAAACAACTTTACCCTGTCTAAAGAGGCCTGACCACACCTCATTTTAAGACCAGCACGCCCAGGGGTGCACAGGTGGGCACAGGTACATTTGCTGTTTTCAAACCATGGGCCCCGACTGTGAAAATTACAACCATGCCCGCCATTACATAGACTGACCTGACTTCAGATTAAGGCCTTATTGAGTAAAAATGTATCTCTCAGTGAACTTGAAGGAAAGCTAGCCATCCTTTTACTGGGGGTGAAAACAGCTATTGCCCCGAATATAAGACAGTCTTTCCTTCCTGAGACCTGCTGTTTATGGAAAAATACTGTTTGAGCACACTTTAACTTTTTTCAGCTCTTGATTATTTATGACAGCGTCGCATTCTTGTCCGACTGACTTCAGTCCACGGTCTGTTTCTGCTGTAAATACCTCTGGAGATTTTTTGTTTCACTCTTCAGGAATTTATTTCCTTCGTTGGCGACAGGACACATTACACAAGCCTTGAGAAACTCCTGTAGTTTAAAGTGGGCCAACAAAACAATGTGAGTGCTAACTAACTCGCTGTAAACAGACGTTAAGACACTTTTAACACTTGCTACAAAACAAGCCATAATGCAACAGCCTCTCAACTAAAAATGAATATTTGATCTTGTAAAAAAAAAAAAAAAACATTTCAAATATTTGATTTTTCAAACATGATGTCCAGTAAAAAGTGATTGTCTCCTATTTGAACCGTTAGTTACACTGGGTCATATTACTCTGTAAAGCTGAGACACGCTGTAGAAAGCCTTTTCTCTGGATCCTCCATCAGAACGAATCACTTCTCAACATAGCCCCGTCCCGTTAAATTAGGTGCATACATCGAACATTTCACCCTCTTTCTGACCGCAGTTTTGCCCATCTGTTCCTCATTATAATCATCCTGAAACAACACAAAACCTGATAATACTTTGTGTCATTCATCACGGTGATGAATGACGCAACACGCTCCTTATCTCCCCTTACATTTAACATACATGTCGTCAAACCGCGAGCGATGAGACTTTGTCTTGCACGTGTTTAAAGACAAAACAAGACAAGCTCTCTGCCCTGTCCTTCCACCCTGTAGCACAGACTGGATGTTGGACGGAGGCGCCTGAGCTCCTCACTGGTGTTGTACTCTTGGACTCAGTGCTGTCAGATGCTTTCAAGCCAATCCTGGAGAGGCCGCCGAGCTTGTTATTTTTGAAACGCTGTCAGCTGAATGAACAAATAGGACTCTGACAGACAGTCAGGAGGGTAATTATGTGAGGCTTTGCTAAAACAAACTGTTTACGAGGATGCAGTTTCTCCAGGACCACCAGAGTGAACTGTCTCCACAGGTGTGTATTATGGTACCTGTGAGGATCCTGAAGATTCTTTTACCAAACTGTGACATTAAAAGCAGAACATTGGCACTGAAATGTGAATTTTAGGAATTAGATATCCAGACATATCAGATCAGGTCTAATTTTCTCAGCAAAAGTCTCTCTTGACTTCTGATGATTTTGCAGCAGTGTCCGTACCAGACATCACAATAAAAAGAAAACAGTATGGACAAAGCGGAATGAGAAAACTGCAGCGTCTCAGTCAATGGAAAGTGGAACCAGATGTCGTCATGGGCCTCAAAACATTTGTACACAACCTTATCTGCTCTCAACAGATCTTACCCAAGCTCTCAACAACTTGTGAATGAATTGCCATGAACTCTTGTGCAGACAGTACGGATAGAACGGAATGGAATGGAAATAGATGGAAAAAGATTCATTCCACTGGCATTTTCTTAACGCAGCACGTCAAAGTTTTTAGATGGATTGGATGTAACAAAAATTCATGTTCCCCTCAGGATGAATCACAATTGTTTTGCGCCGGGACTTTTGTTTTTTGTTTTGTGAACTCGTTTTTCTCTCGAAAAGAGCTGGAGCATTTTTTACATTTTTACGTGTGTGTTGACAGCTCTGCACCAAGGCCTCTGAAGGAATATCTTCGCTGCAGAGATGCTGCTTTGTAAATCTGCAGATTGTTATCCGGGTTAGTCATTAATTGTTTGCAGCTCATTGCAAGTTCTAAAAGCCCGAGGTCATTACATCAAGTGTCATCACTCGCTGAATTTGAATTAATTTTGCAAGAGTAGAAAATATTCACCATGAAGAAACTGGAACTTTGGAATTTCCAAGAAAATAGGAACAGTTAAGACCGTTGTCGATTGGCCAATCATTTTAAGTTGGGTGGATGGCAGAGTTCGCACAACAACTATAACAGTGGCGAACGATATCGTTAGGATTACTTTCAGAACGGTTGGATGGTTGATGAAAATACTGACAGCCAATCAGAATCCATGTTTATTTTTCAGGGCCCTTGGGAGGATTTGGGGGCTTTTTTCTGCAAAATAATGTTGCAGGACTGCTCATATTATTGGTTCCTAACTGTAGCAGACCTCTTTTATGTTGTTAATTAATGGTATAAACCTGTTGATAGTTCATTTATGGCATAAATTAACTACATAATTAATGTCTTTAAGATATCTTCAATATCTGAATATCAAGAACCTTTTGTCTTTTCGAAGATTTCTGTAAAACCATATCCTTCTGTTGATACAGCTGGAGCACGTGGCGTGTGCTCGCCGTGACCACTTGCAGAAAGTTACCATTAGTCAGTGTGCATGCTCACGCACTTATCCTTATATTTACCGTTATGGTGATCTTTATGGTGTTGACAGCCCCTTATTCTGACCTCTGCCTGAACTCCATAAGTGTCCCTGCTTCGGACAGATGGTCTCACAAGGATAGAAATACAAGGACACACGCAGACACTTAGATGAGGTCGCTCCACCTCCCCGTTTAATGTGACCTCTTCACAGTCCAATGACCCGCGGCCACCAGTTAAACGTGTGCAGTTGTGCAGCAGCGGGAGGCAGCCGCAGCAGATCTTTATCACAAAGACGAGCATCAGCTCTCTGCCTAGCAAACTTTCAAATGAAGAACATTAGAGCTCTGATGGATCAGAGCCGCTGGACAATAACAAACCATGAATTTCTTAGCATTCCCACAAGCTGTGTTGTGGTCCACCTTGTAAAACATGTGGTTCCCATTGTGGCCGGAGCGCTCTCTGTCTCTCTCTCTCTGTCTCTCTGTCTCTCTCTCTCTCTCTCTCTCCCTCTATCTCTCTCTGTTTGGCTTTTCTTCACTCACTCTCTCCAAGTACAACAAACTTTTGGCTGATTCCTTAGACCAGTTGTAAGACCTAGTTGCCTTCAGTTTGGCTGCTCTGTAACTGTGTGTGCGTGTGTGCGTGCGTGCGTGCGTGCGTGCGTGCGTGCGTGCGTGCGTGCGTGCGTGCGTGCGTGCGTATGTGTGTGTGTTTGCGTTCCTTTCATGACATTAATAAAATCATTATCTGCAGGAATGAAAGCCTCACAAGTTGTTCTCTGAAGACAGTTTCTGGTCCCATGACTTCCCTTTTGAAGTCACAATCTGCACAATTGTTGCCTTCCTTGATTTTGGCAACACCTTTGATAATAAGTGATCCAACATGCTGTAATAATAAAGGCACTCAGTGACTCAACGTGGACTGTCTCTTATTTTTCTACTTCGAAAAAAAAAAAATCCAAACCCCGGTAGTTTAAGAGAAGAAAAAGACTTCTCAGGACAATAAAAGTAAAGTAATAAAATAGTTATTTTCATGGACATGTTGTTGGTTATTACTATAAATGGACGACTTTCCTCAAGAGCTATAAAACTTTGCACTGCTGCAATTTTAACTTGACTTTGATCCTAAATCATGGTTCACTTTCAGCAGGGAAAAACATGCTGCAATTAGTAAAGCTGGATTTATGCGTTTGCATCTGCAAGTAACTTTTTTAGGTTACAGAGAAATAAAACTTTACTGAGATGTTCTTCTTGTTAATCCCAATGTACAATGGAGGTGCAACAATAAATCTTTACATGTTTTCTTTACACATTTATGACAGCAATATCGAATATTTTTGGGTTGTGGACAAAACAAGATGTTTGAGATTCTCTGACCATTGTATTGTTTTCATCATATCACATGTGTATTATCTTCATCAAGTGTGACCACATTTGTGTATCTTTTGGCAGGTCCTCCAGGTCCAAAGGGAGAGAAGGGTGACACTGGACCACTGGGGCCAGCTGGGGCTCCCGGGTTGACAGGCTTGAGAGGTGGGTACAACAACCATACATAAAAAGCTTAATATTGGAATAATCAAGATGGCAGGGCTTAAAGTACTGCGACATTGCGGACTTCTGGCATATGAGCATTTTACATTTGTTTTTCACAAAGTTTATTAAGCCTGACTAAGATACAGTCTTACTTTGAAATAAAGTTTTTAAAAAATGGTGCTGGCCATGGATAGAGGAAAATGGTGGAAAAGGAAAGTTGTTCAGCACTTGTTGCCACAAATTAAGGGAGCTGGGTGAAGAAGAAGCTACTGTACATCAGCAGCGGGAAGAAAGTGCTCACTCCTCAGGAGAGATCGTCATTAGATGCTAGTCACATAGTTCGTTTGGTACAGGGAAACGATGGATACAGCTGCCAATGCACCTTCATTGCCTGCTGTCATTCACATGCATACTGCAATGTACACACTTCTATATAGAAGTATAGAAATATACTCAAGATTCCAGTAGTTCATAGTTCAAGTCTATTGAATTTCATCCATTTTTTCCCTCATTTGAGTCGTTTCCTCGCGGTTGAGTCCATCCCACTGAGGATGCATGCAAAGGAAATGTGTTTTAAGAGTAATGAGATGTCTTTTCCTTCTTAAGCGCCATGTGAAGCGATGTCCGCCATCTCATTCAAATGTGGCAGAATGCATAGGAGCAGAGCAATTATACAGAATGTCATGGTGTTCAGCTGAAAGTCTTCCAGGAAGGCTGCCCTTGTGTATCATTGCTCATGGCTCCTTGGAGATATCTTGGTTGGGTCGTACCCCAGGGGGTCGCCGCTCTCAGCCAAAAGAACAGTCTGGCTTGTAACGCTCCAAAAAAAACACACAACTTGACTTGTACTGATATAGCAAACAAGATGTAAAGTATTAATTAGGGAGTTTGAAAGGTTTATTTTCTTTTCACCACTTTTTTGGTCTCTATGTCAAGATAAGCTAGCCATCTCCTGAATCCAGCTGCCTACACATTTGATGGATATATCTTAGAGGAGTGTCAATCTACAGACTGTCCAATTATTCCTTCAATTCGTCTCAGTAATTCAGTTCAAATGCTCCCAGTTGAAAAACGCTGTGATATGCATTGATTTAGTTAATTGCAGTCCATTTAAAGTACTTCTCAAGCTCTTGAAAATAGATCATAAAAACATGTCATTCTTAAATTTCAGCGTGTGGGACCTTAAAACCAAACTATCAACAGAAATAGTTGAGAAACACATCTGTTATACTGAATTTAAGATAATTTATTGAGATGGCTCACCCAAGTAGACATCTCCCCACGCAGATGTTTTGAATACTTTTTAGTCTAATATTTCCTGTTTGAAGTTAAAATGAAAACACACTTGACATTTCCAATTTGACTGACTGCACAAACTGTAATTTAAATGACATTGTTCTTTGACAACTGCAGCAAACAAACCTTTAACCTTTGGTGATGTGGTGTTATAGTTTACTTAAACTTGTGTAATGGTTGTAAGAAAGGTCAGGGATATGATAGAACTACTGGCTGGTAAATTAAAAAAAAAAAAAAAAAAACTATTTCTAATTAAATGAATGTGAAGCCAGAGACGCTCTCAACTAATGTCTGATTTTCTGATTTGTGCCATTGTGTTTTGCACTGGCTTGGGTTTTTTGGAGGAATTTCACAAGCCTTGTAAAATGTACCAATAAATGTCCAATGTAAACACAAAGTTTTGATTTACAAAACGTTTTTACACAAGAGGATTTAAGTTTGAGTGACACGAAAAGTGAAAATCTAGCTATATTTTATTTTATTGCTTCTGCGTTTGTGATTACAATCATTTGTTTTAATAATGCTGTGAGCACAGAGAATAAATCGGTTATATACTGTAAATCCGCTTAAGAAAACAAGGCCCCAGACTTTGGATGGTGATTTATTTTCAGAGGGGTGTGGACAGGCCCTGTGGGACGGGTCATCTATCTTTGTCTTGCAGGTAATTCCACCCAAAAACCCCGACATGAACCCTCATAGAGACAGAATCTGCGCCTCAGGACCATTAAATGACTGTTTTTTCATAGAAAACTGTGAGCTATAAAACAATGACAACATGAGTCTAAATGTTTTTGGGACTCTTTCCAGCTTGGTACCTCTTGAATCATCAAATCATCACCCTGCAGGTCCTCCCCTGTCATCATCCATCGCACATTCCCAGGCTGATGAACTGCAGCTCTCACATGATGTTTCCAAGAAGCATTATCTTCCTGCTGAAAGGAACCCCCCACCACCACCGCTGTAGTTCCAGGAAAAACTGAACACAAAGAATTTCTGACTGTAGGCAAGGAGCAAAAAAATGCTTTTTTAATAGTTAGCGTGAAAATATACAAAACTGAATGGAAACGCCCCCGGGACTAAAACCTAGAATCAACATTTATTAGAGATGTCATCTTGTCGAGAAGGAGGGTTTTCAATCTCTGGTCAGTCTCTGTGCCAATCAGCCATTATGGGCTGCAGGCAATATTATTTGATTTCATCTTGAAATTTGACATATATGTGTAAAAAGAAATTCAAACTAGATACTCGAACTAACCAACAGACAGAATAAATATTAGCCAAGGATGTTTCAGCAAAAACTACAAATAATGTTTTTCTCTTTTGTCACAATGCTGTGCTTATGCTCTGGTAAATTTTACTCACCAAAACTTGATATGGATAGGAAAGTGTCATGGTTTGGCTTATAATATCTGTTCTGGTTGTCACGCTGACGGGTGGAGAAGGTCCGACTTCCCATGAATAATAGCTGATTTTGGTCGCCATGAAAACGGCTGAAGAAACACCTGGCCTTGCTTCCACTAAAACCGCAGGCAATATCTCCAGCTTAAACCTGTGTAATGATTGTAAGAAAGGTCAGGGATATGATAGAACTACTGGCTGGTGAGGAATTTCACAAACGTCATAAAATGTACCAATAAATGTCCGATGTAAACATAAAGTTTTGATTTACAAAACTACACCAAAAAACGTCTCCAGGTGTCCTTAAAAGGATCCAGTGGTGTGACTCGAACGCTGGTCGACCGTTTGGCAGCCTTGTTTGTTCATAACAACATCACCACCCTCCCCTCCACCTGCGCTGCGACAGGTGGCCAATAAGCATATAGTGTGTAAATGAAATGCCACATTGGGTACAAATATAAACCTTGGATGTAACTGGTTTGCAGAAACGTTTACAACTAACATTATATCCTGATAACTGGGCTAAGTGGAAATCTACAAAAAGACCTCCAGAAACAGCATGTCAGAGACAGGACACAAACTCTCTAGTTGAATATGACTTAATTGATTGTCAAGATATATGTGATCAGGAAATGAAAAAATACACATAAAATATGGCAAAGAAATACACATTTTATTGCATATACATATATGCAATATTGTCTATGGTCCGAGAGCTTCCAGACAGAGGTCTAAACAGGTTTCAGTTTTTGAACCTTCAGGGGAAAAGGATTTCGGACATATGTTGCATCAAATGAGATGTCATCAGATTGAGATTACCATAAATAAATACATAACAGAACACAGGACATTCAAGCCTTTATACATCATGCCAATATTCTTATTAATTATATTATAATAAATGTTGTTTTTTTTTAGACTTTCCTTCTCCTGATGGTTGTTGTTGATGATAAAAATGACCCATCCTATTAACAAGCCTCCATAATCTGATTGTAATGCAGCAGATGTCCTTCAGTTGCTCCATTTGCATCAAAGCCAAAGGAACCTGTCATCACTCTCAGGCTCGAAAACTCCTTCTGGACTCGTTGAACGATCTAGTTGGACCATCCTGCAGAACACAAAGAACTTCTGCACTTTTTCCAAAACATGACTGATAGCAATTTTTCCCCAGTGGGTTTAATGGGAGTTATTGACCCTTTTACAACAGAGAGACAGAAAACCACAGAAAACATGGCATCATCCATCATCAGTTTATTATGCGTCTCTGGCTCTGATGCATTCAGTCTAATTATTTCATTCTGATCGCTAAGTAGTCACAACAGTGTAATCAGAGCATATCAGACAGGGTGGATTGTTCTCCCCTCAACAGTGCAATCAATAGCAAATTAATTTTGAGACATTTGAGTGCGCTCACTGTAAACACACTCATTGTGTGTTGCAGGGTAGGAGTTGGCAGGATTGTTTTGTGGAACAAAACAGGTCGGTACTATTCTTCCAGCACCTGCAAGCATTCAGAGATTCAGGCACTGGCAGATGGTGGGAGAAGTGACAGACCAATGCTACGATCACTTTCAGCATCTTTGTATCTTCTACAAATGACGGCAGGGGGGAGGACAGACAGCAACAATGCTTACTGGAATTGAGTTTATAGGGACCTTATGATATTAAAGTGTTTGTCTTTGGTATAAGCTGCAGTGATTTCAGTTTTTAATAATTGTTAAGTAAAAATTATATTTCTGATGAACACCACAGGAGCTCCTCTAATTCATACTGATTGATTTAATGTGATTGTTTGATTGGTGGATAGTGCAATTATAAAGATTGGAAAAATTTTATTGAGGTATTGTTGTAACCTTCCTTTAAATATTTTAACTCCAGACCCCATTATTCTATTGTTTCTTCTTAATTTACACAGACATCGTGCTGTATTGTGTATATTAATACTGATACCATCATCATCATGGCCAATGTGTCGTGATAGTATCATATCGCAAGTTACACTGTGGTTCTACCCCTTATGAATGGCCTCATAGCTTATGTCAAAGAGAACCTGATGACCCTGATCTTACAGCATATCATAGTTTTTCAAAATGATCGCTTCGTTGTTTGTTAAACTCAAGCCAGCATGTGTTTGTGTTTCAGGTTTTACAGGAGAAAAAGGCATCCAGGGCGCCCGGGGAGTCAAAGGGCCTGTCGGAGTCGACGGTGCTCAGGGAGAAAAAGGAGACGTTGGACCTACAGGTCCCAGAGGTACAGTATGTCTTTAATGTGTCATATTAATCACTTTTTGCTTCTTTTTTTCCTTAAATTATCATATTTGTTGCTTATCTAAGCAAATAATAGTTGATGGTTACTCATCTCTGGTTCACCTAGAAAAATATGTGCACACTCATGAACATACAGAAGAGGTTAATCATCAAAATTAGATCTAAATATATACATATACATTACAGTAGTAGTAGTCACATTAAAGCGTCTGATTTACTAACTCACGCAACAGTTTGTCATTCTCAACTCACTAGAAAACTGCCTTGTCTTGTACAACTCACAGCTGACTTGTCAACGGGTTACGGCTCAAATCACATCAGAGTTTCATCTGATAAACTTCATGAGATATTGACTGTTTTGTCAGAGTATAAACTTAATTACCATGGAACTAAAATGGCTAACTATCCATATCTTCTTTTATTTTTTCCAACGAGACAGCTGTCTGTGCTAATGAAATCAGTTTTCAGCTGTTTAATGAGTCAGCGCAAGAGGATATTTTACCGTATTAAGTCATTCAGCTGTAAAATGATGAGCACATTTTCCCACTATGTGAGCAGTTGGTCCAATAGACAACTGTATCATCAGTATTTTTTTTTTTATTCATGTATCATTCATGTGTGCATGGAGTCGTCTGATTAAGCAAGAGATGGATATTCTTACTGCCATCAAAAACAAGAAGGCTTAAACTCTTCTAGATCCATTATTAGGATTTTATACAAGGACCTGTCTGTGTGCTTTACTGTTCTTTGGTGAATAGTAATCCATCAAGTGATCCCACGTAAAAAGGAGCACCAACAACCCAGAATAAATGTTAGCAATATGTCTCATGTTTTACATTTCTTTAGTTCCAGTATTCAATTTCATGATGTGGCAATACTGGTTAGATCTTGGCACAAAAACACTTAGTTAAAGTTAATGTTTTGGATTTAAAATGCTTGCTTTGGTCGCCAAATACATGACTGGGGATGTCCCGAGGTCTAGTTTAAAACATCTGGTTTGGAGATGTTGGAGATGTCCTCACTTCATCAAAAATACAATTTTTCTTTGTTTGCCCAAACATGACTGGAAATTGTCCTGAGGTCGCCGCAAATCTATCCAGTGGAATCACCCTTACAGATAATGAAACACAGTCTCAAACAGTGGTCACTGGCTTGGCAGCATGTAACTCCACCACCATCCACCTCCGCAGTATGAAAGTCAGCGCATAAACATGTAATGTGAACATGAAGAAATGTCAAAATGGCATGTTGACGACGTACAAATGTGAATGTGTCAGCGGTTAGCAGAAAGGTTAACTGCCCATTTCATTCTGGAGATTAAGCGGGCTCAAAGGAAGAGGTGATTATTATTTTCAAACATTTTTAAAGATATGCAGTCACACATAGAGAGCTCACAGCAGCCACTCACCTAGTTATGATATATGCTTGTGTAGAGGGCAATTTGAGAGTTGAAGTGCAACAATCATTCTTATATATGATGTAAATTCCATACTGAGTATTGAAGTGTCAAGACAGCTGAATATACCATTATACATTGGAAGAGAACATTAGGAAACTCTTCACCATTCTGTGTTTCCAGTTCTTTTCCATTGCACACTATAAATATGCATTTCTTTGACATGAATGTTCAAATTTCCCAAGAAGACACATTACATTCTGCAACAACACATTCTGAAAACTAGATGCCAACTTTGGAAATAAAAAGGATTGTTATCTGAACGCACAGAACCTTGATGACCTATGTAGCTCTGAGATTTCTTTCTTTCTCTTCTCATTCTTTGCTGCCTTCCCTTTCATCCACTCATCAATTTATCCAGTCCCGTCCATATAACCCTGGAGTGGTGATGTTTTCGCCATGGCATCACCTGCTGGACAGTGCCAACGATAACAATAACACACTCAGACACACAGAATAATGTCAGGGAAAAGACAACCGTGACAAATATGATAAGGCGCTGGAGTCATTTTCGTGTCAGCATGTCAGGGAGTGTGTATGTATATAGTTTGTGTGTATGTGTGTTCAGCCAACAGCTGTTGCCGATTTGGGTTTGGCTGAAATGTCCAGTGTTGGAGTCCCACAGTCCCTCTGTTGGCCAGTAGCTCTCAAAACTTTGGACCAGATCTCATCTGCCGCCCTCTGTACGTGCGCATGCGCCTTGATGTTGTGGTTCGACACTCTGCACTAGACTCCACTCTGCTTTTGGAGCATTTTTGTATAGATATAAATTTTGTATAAATGCTGGTTGCTGTAATACAGCCCTTAAGTGAACAGCTATGCAAGTGAGCGCAATATTAACGTTGAAGACGGCATTTGGCCTTTGAGTTCTTTACTGAGAGTAACATTTTGAAAAATGCATTGGACAACAAATCAAATTACTTTGATTAAAAATCTGAAAAAATGCCATTAAGAAGAGTTAAGCCTCGCTCAGACCAAAGATTTGAGACGAGACGAGTTGAAACTGAACCAGCTAGTTCATACCAATGCGACCAGACAAGACGCTGTATCATTTAGGAAGCACGTACACTGCAAGGCAAGTGTTTTAGAGTGACAGAGAAAGTGTGGTGGACAGAGGTGTGGTTAAGTGATATAGAGAGCGAACGGTGCAGAGGAAAGGCACTGAAGTTGTCAGTTAAGCAGCAGGCGGTCATTACATTGATTACATGAATTACGTTCGAATACCAGCCACTGCCGACCCTGACAAGCTGAGCTGCAGGCCACACCATTAGCCGATCTGAGTCGAGCTCACACTCGACATCTCACACTGCTGCAACTTTGCCTTCCAATCTTTGAAAATGGTTTTGTTGTGTAGCCAATATTTGGTCAGAACTGGGTTTTAGACTAAAGTTATTCTATTGTAAAAAAA
>CAEMYA010000321.1:182760-210728 GCA_903131615.1 Diplodus sargus | reverse complement strand
AAAAAAAGATTATTAGTAGCAAGGAAATTGGGTTTACAATATGAATAACAAACATAATGTGAAAAAAATATTTGGTTTCATAAGAATGGCAAAGTTGGGACTACTGGCTTACTCACAGGGCTAGCTAGGAAACTAGCAAGCTAACATTGAACACGCTCAGCCTTCTTTCTATTTCCTCTCCTTAAGACCGTTTAGGCTACGTGAATATACAACATTATATTCAATTAAGGGTTTTATGAAAAAGAGAAAAAAAATCAGTGCTTACCCAGCACTAAAAGCTTAGGCTAATAACTGTCATTAGCACATTTCCTAACAGGACAATAACGTAGTTAACGTAGTTTACTAAAAAAAAGATGTATTTGTACCAAAACTGTTGCAGATTCCTCCGTCACTATTGAATCTACTGATTGCTGTGATTCAACTGAAATGAACTGACTTCATCACAAAATGTCACTGATTTAGACACCTGGTTCCTCCTGGCCTCATAAAAATAAAGCAAGTAATCTAACACAAGCAGACATCACAAGAGTAGACGTAAAAATCCAACACCTGCATAGATCTCAAATGTGAAATCATCATATATCACATTTCATCATATTTTTTTAGTTAACAGGTGACAGATCGGCACGAGGACTGCACAAATATGAAAAAAGCGTCACCCACAAAAAAACTCTGGTACTGGCGACATCATTTGATTGACAAGTTAATTATGTAAAGAGCCGCTAAAAAACACCACATTACCCCCTTTTTTTAAACGGAGACAGGATGAAGAATCTTCTGGGGTGTTGGACTATCTACACTCGGCCAGTTTTCAACAATGTCTGTCTGTGCCTCCACCCATCTGTGGTCTGGTTGTGGGTTTAACAAACCAGTGAAGGGTGAAGAGTTTGTAGACTCGGGTGTGAATGGACCCTCGGAGGCCGGCAGTTGCTCGGCTGTGGAGGGAGGAGGGATGCTGAGAGCTTGTTAAAACATCAGTGGGAAGCTTCATGGTTTCTTTTAATAGATAAATGGTATGTAGGCTGAGCAGGGAGTGCATTAGGTGTTGGCTCTTTCTTTGGTTGTAAAGCATCACAGATCGCTGAGTCGAACAAGCTGTGTTTGGCCAGAACTTTAGACTGCTGCAATTTATTTCTTTTTGTTTGAAGTTGCATTAATGATTGGTGGAGGAAAAACTTCATAACAGGCCGCAGACAAACCAAGAAATATCATCATGTCATCAAGTGCCTCTGGCTGATACGAGCAAACATTTGTCTGTTTACCTCAGAGTTCAACTGGAGTCATGTTTACAGCCACCTGATCAATATTAGTCCAATACTTGTCCCATTTCAGCTTTGTTTTAAACAACATCTGGGCCTTAAACTGCTTGACTGTCCACTATGTCCACCAGCTGGCAACTTTGTTCCTGTCATACTGAGGGAGCGTACCTTGGGTTTTCATTGATAACAGTTTTACAGTGAGTAAAAACAGTGACCTAAAAGCAGCTTTAAAGCTCAGAAGATGCTGCAGAGTTTGTTGATTGTCACAACACATCATCACACAAAAAAACAAGTGAATAGGTTGATCTTGAATCCCAGAACGACTCTTTACCGTTCAGCAAACAACATGAGCACTGCAGCGTACCAGCAACAGGCGTACAGCAGCTCCACTGTACACTCCCACTTTGGTTGAATTTAGTAATAAAACTTGGTTAGGTTCAGGAAAACACCATAGTTCGGATTAAAATAAGTATGTTACTTATATATAACTTAAGTTAGGTATGTACTGTAGTAAGTTGAAATAATTCACTGTTCATGATCCCATATATGCATGCCCATTTTTTAATAAATACATTTAAACTTGAACATTGAACTGATGCAGCATGATAGTTCCGTACCTGAGTAAATGTTACATTCCATCCCCGGTTGTTGAGATGATTCTCTCTTGTGGACTAACCAGCCGACTTTGCCTTCCATACAGCCATGCCGCCAACATGGCTAAATTGGTTCATTAGTGAGGCTTTAAGTTATTACATTTCAGACATTTTCCCATTGCCAACATTCAGGACCACCAGCACACCAAATTAATTGTGCCGTTATAAATCAAATGCTGTCTGTTGTGGCTCAGCAGTAGCTCACCAGTGTGTTTGGGTTTTCCTTGCGGTGTTATTTAGTTGTTAAGGATGTGGTCAAGCTGGAGGTGACGATGACAGCTGAGGGCGTCACGGACAGGGTGTGGTGTGAGCTACACTCCTCAGTCATGGTAGGTGGGACCGAGTGCCACCTCGGCTGGCAGCTGCACTGCGGTCCTGGATGTGAAAAAGAGTCAAATTAAAAGTGGGATAGATGCCAATTCGAAGCTGATCCTCTTATAGCTTTATGGCAAAAACAGACTTGAGGTTTGAAACCTCACGGCTGAAAATGAGCAACAAATGTCACTAAAACAGACTCTCTCCTGCTTTTGGAGGTTGTTCCTGGGAGTTTGGCACAGGATCTTATTTTGAAATGAAAACAAATGAGAAAACGTCGTCTCCAGGCTGCTGATTGGAGGGAGGTGTTGTGCGTAAATGTACCGTGATTTTGCAGAAACCACGAATGAGAGGAGTATTACTTACACTGACTGAGCGGTGTGGCATTGTACTAATGTTTCCAACATGCGCAAACAACGTCTACAGAGATACTACAAGAAATCAACTTGATGCTGGTACCTTCATATGAGTCCAAAAATCTGTTTTCAATCCTCTTGTCTACTCTCTCTGCTTCCTGTCTTTCAACCTCATTCAGCCTCCCCCCAAAGCAGAAGAAAATAGCATTTAACCACAACTTTTAGAGGTAAATTAAGAAGCCGAGGCGGGGAGGGTGTCCTTTAATTTCACATTTTATTCCCAGATGACAAGGTGAGATTACAGGGCTGACCAGTTTTCTGAAAATATACAAAGGAGAGGAAATGGGTGTGAGGTCGAGGAACAGTTTTAGAATTTAGACCTGTCGATGGTCGAGCTGCTCCTGTGTCTAATGCATTTGCACACACACATTTCTGCCCCCATGTGTGCTATATTGTGGTTAGCACAAAAGCACACATATAGTAAGTTTGGGTCCTGCAGATGAATATATCTACTATTATCAGACATTAATAGAACCATCCAAATTTAATATGCTTGTGATTCCTTTTCTTGTTTTTTTTACTGAAATCTGCTGTGAAACATGTGTGCCTTATTCCTAGAGACATTTTCTATGTAAATACTGCTAATAATAACTAAAACCTGTGTGATTTTTCAGTTTGTTTGTCCTCTTTTGTCTTAAGGTGACCGAGGAGAACGAGGGTTTAAGGGTGAGAAAGGCGACCGGGGAGACCGAGGAGAGAAAACAGGTAAGAGGTGAACAGGTGACAGCACTCAGTCCACAACATTGAAATGCCAGTGTACCACTTCACTGCACCCCTGTCAACAGAACGACCAATCAGTCTGTGCCTTCCAAAATATCTAGAAAAATGATCATAGGACCGTGATAATTTCTAAAATCGAAGTTTGGTGAGGTTCAGGCCATTGAAACTTTTTTAAGTAACACTTAAGAAGTAGTCGCCTGTGTCCAAATCACAATGGCTGGACCTTCCATCACAACCCTCTTCGTGATGGTGCAACAACATCAGGCCACTCTTGCCTTTGTTTCTAAGGGACAGTAATCGTTATTCACATGGCCAGAAAGAGATCCGTGTCAGGTAATGTTGTTTCAGATGTTTGAAATTGAAAAAAGATATTGTCTTCAACCCAAAAACAACAGCATCGGTCCCCTTGTCAAAGAGCTTTATTGGCATGGGAAACAGATGTTCACATCACTGGAGCCTGTATAGTTTGCATTGAGAATGTTTTCAGTGACGGGGCATTAAGTAACTATTCAACATGGTTTGAGATCTGCCAGGGTTGCTGAAGAGGTTTCTATGGTTGCCCTGCAGAAATGAGGAGTAGATTAATTATTACAGTGGTGACAGACTTTATCACTGCCACCTCTATTCTAATTACACATTTTGCTCAGTATGTTGTTGACTGTTCTGAACAACAGAATTATAACATCGTTTGAGGACGGCCGAGTCTCTTTTGCTTGAGCGACTTCATAAATGTTCCGCTGTTTCAAGCTTGTAAAATGACCGCATGCATTAAGCTAATCCGGCATGGTTAAACAGTTAAGTGAACATGGTCTGCTAAAAGATTCAACACTGAAATCGAGTGTATTATAGACTCGAATGCGGGAAAAGAATGTTGGAATAATTTATGTTATGGTAAATACCTAATAATTAGTGTGGTAACAAACTGCTCTGTCAGTTCCAGTGACATTGTTTTATGTTTTTTCCTAAGTCGTTTTCTACAACTAAACCTTTACAGACAAACAATGATTCTTTGGATTGTGATTATTTCTTGCTGCTTAGATACACTTTAATGAAGCACTCACCAACATCTAACGTATAATTAGTCAATCTAATTCACTCAGCTACAGTTTGGAGGCTTCTGCCCTGCCTCCACTCCAAAAACAGTTATCAGACTGTTCACAGGACGATTTCATAAATAAATCACTTTTTAAATTTAGTTATATTTTTATTTCAAAGCACTCCGTCACTCTGCAGCTAAATCCTCCCTGGCACCACGGCTGTAATAAGAGCACCGACATATATCAGAGCATGTGATCCAAAACCAACAGTTAACAACACAAGAGCGAATATTTACGAGCTGATGACTTTATGGGCCTCATGCGTCTCTGCCCCACCGGAAGTTTAAAGGATCAGCAGATCTGCTTTTCTTTTCAGCGTAATCTCACAGTTTCCGACACATGATGAAGAACCACATGGCTCGGTGTACATCAAAAGGACTTGAAAACCTTTATGTGTATGCATATGTTCTGTGGCGGTAAACCGAAACCTTGTCGGAAAAAAAACCCACCAATCTGGATTCAGGTATGAAGAAAAAAACACTAATGGCCCGAAATGGCTCATTTTTTGCCACAAACATTATTCTTCTTAAGTTACATCATCATGTGATGATCGATGGAGTGGTGCTCTCGTCAAACGGATGTGATCCCTCGACCATCTGAACGCTGTTTCTGCCCATTAGAGAGCTGTTGAAGATCGGTTCTGTCGTCACATTATTTACAAGACACGGGTGTTTGAGGTTTCAGAGGCAGAAAGACAGACTGAGACCACATGCTGCCGGCTGTCAGAAATATTGAATCTCCGTGTCGTGCACTTGTCTGTCACAAACCGTATGTGGCTGACTTACCATTTGATGCATGACTCAGATCTTTTTACGCTTCAAAGCATACAGGGCATATCTTTACGTTCACTTACCAGAGTGAGCACCAGAGTGCCCAAAGGCCACTGATAGTTTTGGTCTGTGGGAAAAGTGTGCATTGGTGCACACATGTTGGCTGTTAACACGCAATGATTACACAGGATAACACGGGATGTTATGTCACTGAGTAGATCAGAATATTCAGATGTACAGAAAGTCTTGACGGCACAACGATAAGTAAAAAAAAAAAAGAGCTAATGGACATTCATTTGTGTTATGGTGTCATTTGTGTGTGTGTGAGAGAGAGAGAGAGAGAGAGAGAGAGAGAGATCTCATCTTTGAACATCAATCTGGATTTTGAATAAACTTACAAAACATGTATTTTATCTATACATACTTTCTAGATATTAACTAAATTGTACTAAGTACTGTACATGGTGTAATGCATACTTAAGAAAACAAAAACTCAAGAATTTCAGTAATTTGAGTAATTGTTAATAATTAGTTACTTCCACCCCTGGTTGGGAGTAGGGGTTTGTTAATGTTATCTGTAACCCCATAGAGTAAAGCACTTAGTCAAAGAGTAACTCCACCAATTTTAACAATGAAAGTGTGTTTACTACTAAATATGTGATACACATAGTTTAAAGCACTATGTTGCTCCAGAAGAAGCTGCATGTAATCTTATAAAGTGTCTCCAGTGATGTCACTCGTGGCTCAGTTGTATTTCATGTAATGTAGATTCAAGGTTTTGAAAAGAGGGAAGGAAATCTCTGATTATGTGTCTACTTTTGTATAAACTGTCCATAATGAGTCCAACAGTGTTAGAACTGGTGCCTACAATACCCACAGTGCAGCTCAGCCACTGAGTGACAGCACTGGAGGCATTTTATAAGATAACATGCAGCTTCTTCTGGAGCCACGAAAGGCTTCATACTATGTTTTCACATATGCAGTTGTACTCCCCAAGACACGTAAACACGCGTTTATGTGTAAAACTGGCGGTGTCACCCTTTAATGAGGTCCTTGGCTTGGACACACTTGTGTAGGCTCTGAAAAGTTTGTGTCTTATGTCAGAGTTGGTACATGCACACACTGATATTGTGTACTGTTGTGAATCTTTCAGTGGTTCTCCGCATCCAACAGAACTGCATGACTTTGATTTTTAGGATAAAGTCATGAAATATGACCGACATTAGCTGAGGCTAAAGTCCAACCACTGGCTTATTACGATATGTTCTTGAAAGACATTTTCTCATGTGTATGTAAAAAAATATCTAATTTCCTCTTCATTTTTGGGGGTATTGCAAAATGTTGTGTAATTTTCACTTGACAGTTGACATATTACAAGAGAGATTGGAAGTGATGCACTCATAACCACACACATTCACACAGCTCTTGTTTTCGGAGGCCGCCTGACAGTTTGATCTCGAGGGTCCAACTTTTAAGTGTTGTGGGTTTAATGTTTGACAACCTGTTTTCATAGTGAACCGGTGCAGCTAGAGATCCAAATATAAATGATTTCATTGATTGCCTCGGACATTAGTCAGAAATGTATGTTCACCCTGGACTCCGGGCTCAAGAAAACATCATTTTGTGTTGGTTTTTATGTGGAAGTTCACCTGAAGCAAAGCCTCCAACATCAATACTGAGGGAAAGAATCAGATATCAGTTAATGTGTATTTGTTTCTGCATTCTTCAGCACTAACTTCTGTTGAAAACTCCCCCAGACACTCAGTTTTTATTATTTATCTTCACCCTTTATTCGCTGAATTTAATTATCCGTTGCTGGAACAGATCAATCCAGCTCCCCCACAGTGTAATTTAACGTAATTTAATTCATTTCTAATTTAATACACACACAGTTAAGCAACTACACATGCAGAAACAGTTAGATGAGTCAGTCTTTTACTTGTATATACACTTTAATCTTCTGATACCCAGTTTGACCCTTTCATGTGCCTTTTTTACATGATTTGTTTCTAGCTTACGAGGTGATGGTGGGCGTATTTAGTCACCCATGCGCCGAGCCATGCTAGATGTTTCCCCCTGCCTCCAGTCTCTATGCTAAGCTAAGCTAACTGGTTGTTCGCTGAAGCCTTGAAGCACTTCCAAAATTGTCAAACCTTTGCTGTATGCAAAAACAACAATGACCAGAGAGGCACAAATCAGTTTCAAAAGATGTTTATATGCACGCCAGATTTTGAGTGTGCATGTACGGTGGCCAAGACATTCAAATTATAAGCAAACAAATTTGCACAAAGAAAAATGTGAAAGACAATTACATCTGTGTTTTAAGGAGAGCATTTTAAAAAACAGATGGAGCTGGTTAACATTTGTCCTGAAGTCGTTCGGTCCGGTCTAGTCCAGACCCTTCCTGCCTGCCAGATAAACACTAGTAACAGCGATCAGTCTGTGTTCTGGACTTCTTCAGTTATTGACAGACTGGTGCTGTAGGCCCCCCCAGCCTCTGAGGCTTGAACCACTTGGAGGTCCACCAACAGTTGGAGAGTCCAGTTCTTCCTGGACAAAAACAGTCATTACAACTCGAGCACCTCATATTAATTTCCCCACTTTGACAGAAAACGTACAGGGCTTGTTATGTCAAGATTTCTCCAAATTAGCGAGTTTCCACGTTATGGTGAACGACTTGTTTTGGCTTTCCAAGGTGAACATGAGAGCTGACGGAATAAGTTAAAGAACAGGGTCCTTAATTTTTTTTTTTTTGCAAAATACTTTTTCTCTCTGAGGGCATGTGTCTTATTGTGCTTTCTGACCCAGGAAAAGTCATTAACTGCATAAAGCTAGAGGCCTGGCAATTTGTTTTATTCACTTTTTTCATGCTTATTTTCTACCTCAAGAATGATAGCTGCATTTATTTGAACATACAGCACATAGTTTTGGCCAATAATGCTAGAAAGTGTTTCACCAATGTGCTGCTGTTAGCCTCTGTTGCTAAGCCCGTTAGCTTTCTGTTCTAGTCTGGCACATATGCTGTTGTTAACGATGTCAGATTTACATACAAAGTGTGGCATTGGGGAGAACATGGACTGTCAGATTAGGATTAAAGAATGGTAAATTCCGTTGTTTTTGCAGTTCACTGCCATTTTGACCAAATTGCTGTTGTCTGCTGACAACTTTCTTTCTCCAAAAATTACCCAACATGTTGTGAGGGGATTTCATGAACCCAAGAAGTTGTGCTGGCTCTAAGTATGGAGGAGCATGCCAGTCTTTTTAAATCATTTGAACACTTAGATTGAAACCATGAAAAGTGTTCATCCCACAGCTCAAAACTCATCGTGTCTTGTTGAGGAGCGGAGTCATCCAGCATCTTGGCTACATAGACCTTTTTTTAAAAAAAGTGATCGATTGGTTTCATCACTCTCATCACGCATCAGCCTGATTTCTACCAAGGTTTCTGGCTAAATAAATCACGTCAGCTTCCCCCAGGTTAACGTAATTCATCACATTTCCAGTATGTTGCAGTCCAGCTTTATGGCAGAGATATTATTACGGGTGAAGTTTGCTTGTATGGTTCTCATTATC
Organism: Diplodus sargus; assembly: GCA_903131615.1. Lineage (NCBI taxonomy): Eukaryota > Metazoa > Chordata > Actinopteri > Spariformes > Sparidae > Diplodus > Diplodus sargus. The sequence continues at coordinate 201,925 of CAEMYA010000321.1, read as the reverse complement.
CGTGAAGACTAATGTCTACATGTGCTGCCTCAAATCCAGGACCTTTCCTCTCCTTCCTCCTCCTCTTCTCTCCAGAGCCTCTCATTTACACAGCAGGGAGCCTCAGGCACTTTACAGGGAGAGGAGGAATGAAAGGCTGAGAGATGAATCGTGTAAAAGAGATGTGAAGAAGTGGTGAGTCACGTCTCGCATGTGTTCAAACATGTGAACACTAACATTAGAATGATCCATGACCAATAATGGCCTTTTACTGCAAATATGTGATAAGATTGATCTGATATACTTTTTTTTAGTTTTTCGGAAATTTAGATATTTTTTGTTCCCAATCTTTAAAGATTTAAAGATACATTTTCTCAAGTCCTAGTTTAGTTTTGAGGCAATTTAGTATTCCCTCAAGTAATTTGGGGTATTTCCATATTCTGCTACTTTCTACTTGTACATTACAAGGAAATATTCCTCCCCTATATTTATTGGTCAACTTTAGTCAATGGTTATTTGGCAGATATAGTTTAAGACTTTATTCATCCCAATTGGTTACATTTACAAGCAATAGGATATAAGAAGCCTAGTTTCACCAGTTACAACATTACAGTAATGTACATATTAATACAGAAGATATTATAATCTAATAATATTTTATACAAAATTCTGTATAATGATAACTTTTACTCTGTGAACTTAAGGCATATTTTGATGCTAATGCTTTTGGGCTTTTGCTTAAGTATATTTTAAGCATGTATTTAAAACGAAGTGTTTCTACACTGTGGTATTGCTATTGTAATAAATCTGAGTAATCAGGGAGGGCATCCAATGTCTGGAGAAATTGTTGGTAAATTCACAGCTCTGCAAACTGCTGATATGTTGCCACTTTACATTTCTTTAGGATGAGTTTTCTACTTTTTGTGTTGGGACAACGCTGTGCTTATGATCTGGTTAGATTTTAGCACCAAAAGCATGTGGTTAGGGTTTGGAAAATATCATGCTTTGACTTAAAATATCTGGTTTTTGTTGCACAAAAATGGCTGGAAATGTTGCGATGTCTCATCAAAATATCCTGTCTGTTGCCACAAACCCAGCTAGGAAATATGTCCTGCCATCTGGTTAAAACTATGTATAATGTGGTTTCACACTTACAAATGTTGAAATGCAGTCTCAAAATTCACTTGGTAGCCTGATTGAAAACGTGCTTTTTGGCAACATGGTGCATCTAGTAGCATCACTGCCTCACAGCAGAGTCCTGGGACTGATTGTGTGTTTTTTATGTCACATTCACATCAGCCTGTACAGTTAAGGCTGTAATCGCAGCCAAATATGAAATATTGTTATGGTTTTTTGTTTTAGTTCAGACATTTCCTGTTTGTTTTTTTGTAGGATCACCCTTGTGTCATGTTTGTTTCCTGTCTTTGTGTCTTTCGTGCCTTTTTGATCACCTTGAATTGTTTCACCTGTCCCTGATCCCTGTGCAATGAGTCAGTGCAGGCTACTTAGTTTTTCTATTATTGTGCTTCCTTTGTTTATGAATCTGCTTCTGCCTGTTTTCTCTGTTTTTCTCACTGCCAGTTTTTGTTTAGACTCAGCTTTACTTTATTAACGCGTGCGTTTTGCTTTTTACTCTCTCCCCGCCTTGAGTCTTGCGTTTGGGTCCTATTTGCAAAAATCCTGATGAACATGCTCACATGTGCCCTGTAGCTGTGATTCCCTGTGTAGATTTTGTTGATTTCTGATTATCAAAGGCTCGTGAGATTAAAAAGTGTCAACAAACCAGAGGCAAAATATCTGCAAAAGCACAATTATTGGCAGTTATAGCTAAACAAAACCCAATATCAACACTGATTCAATCAGTTCACCAGACTGAAAGGGATCTACGCAGTGTTTTTCTCTGTCACCTCTCTTTCACCAGAACCAGTTAATCAATAGGGGTAACTGTATACTCCCACAATAAATTACTATTTAGCAGAATTATGCATCACGTCTGTGGAAAGACTTTTTTTTCCTGCTGCAACTGGAGCAGATTTCAGTCTGGTAGGTTCAAGAGGTTCATTTAAGGACATTTAAAAGTCTCCTTTGTTCAGCTGTTATAAGACAGATTAATCAGTGTGGTACATTTTCATCTCTGTGCCAGCAGAGTCTTCCAGTTTCACCCAACTTCATTTGAACTTTATTACCCAACTTCAATAGAAAAAAAAGGGCTTTTTTGTGTTTGTGAACACATAGTTTCAACATCTGTTTCAGGTAATTGAATATTCAACTACTCATGCCGTGTTTGAAATTAAGTTTGAGTTTTTCCTGTACTCTTTGCTCCTCTGTTTTTTTTCTCTTTCTCCGTCAAAAAAAGAACAACTGGAGAACATCTCATTTCTGTTTTTCATTTCCTGGTTTTCTGCGAGAATATGATACAAACATGTGCTGCAGATATGATGGTACAGTGTCATGGTAGATATTAAATTATGATGGGCTAGTGAGTGCAGAGTACTTTCCTGTATAATGAGTGTTAAATGGTAGACAGTTAAAATTTATGATGGTCTGATGAGACCAATATCCTGTCTAGATAATGTGTCTGGCTTTACTCTCCAGCACTTTGTCAACAGTCTCAGTCAGCGCGTGTCTTAACACAGAGGGGTCCTGAGCTGTGTGTGTGCGTGTGTGTGTGCATGTGTTTACCTCTCTTCCTCATTTTCACTCAGCCTTCTAAAAGGTGATAAATCAAGTCAATTATACGAGTACAGCTGCTGCATAGTTTCAGGAATACGAGATGTACCGAGGATCTGTGAGACTCCTGCTAACGCAAGCACACGCGCACACACACTAAATTCTGATTATAATTTAGATAACTGCTTTTCTACAAGTTCTATCTGATGAGGACGTGTTTTTTTTTTTTCCTCAAGGACTGAATAGGTTGATTGCCAGCGGCTCCCAAAAATAACAAATATCAATGTATCCAAGACAACATTACCGTCACAGTGTACCAGCGACAGGTGTAGCTTAACATGGCTGTTAATAGTAATACTATTGAAGTTATTATGAATGTGAGTCAACTACATCACTCAGTTAAAATAGCTCACCAATGACTTTTGGTTTCACATGGACACAGAAAGTCTGAATACAGTGTCTTTGTGCTGCCATTCTTGAGCTGATAAAGCTCAAACTAAATGGTGGTTTTCTGATGAGGACTTGCTGGATATTGGATTCTCAGGTATGTGGTTAGCTTGTTCTTTATAGGAATAGTTTTACATTTTGGACTGATGCCACTCTCGTCCGTGTGATCAGTATGTAGCTACAGCCAGCTATCTTAGCCTTGCGCAAAGACAGGAAACTTTGGTAGCGGTAAAAAGAAAATCCACTCAGCGAGGTCACAAAAAACATGTCAATCTGTATCATGTTTGTCACACCCGGAAAACAAAAAATGTAAAAACAACAAGTTGCAGTATTTTCCTCACTGAGAGCAAAGACTTCTGGAGTCTTGTCCAATGAGATGACAGGATAAATGTTTTCAGATGCATAGAGTGTTCATGTGTTTCAGAGAGGGAAGTTATGAATACCTAAATCCTTTCTTCTGTATGGTGACAGGTTCACAAGATTGTTGCCAAACTATAGGTCATGATGTTCAAATGATGGTCAGCAACCGCTGAAAAATCCCTTTCGGACAGGATTTCAGTCGCAGATCTTTGTAACCGGCTTTCATCCATGGAGTGTCACACTAGAGGGAGAAAGTCCCTTCACTCAGAATACTTTATTAATTGCTTATTTTCTTGTTGAATCAAAGACTATTTCTGTGGTTTATGGAAAAATTCTGTTGCAGCATGTCGAAAAACAGCCACTTGTTTTCGTATTGGTTTGATTTACAGGCCCTCATTAAATTCATAAACACTCACAATGAAAATAATCTGCTCAGTGTGAGTTCAAAGACATACCAGCAAGCGCCGGGTAAAAGACTCATGTGTTCTATCAATGCAGTCGTGTTGACTTAAATAATGATGACTTTAGTATTCCTGCACACTTAGGATCATGGTGTGTTGCGATGCTTTTACTACGATCTTTTTATTGCAGGAAGGCTCCACTAAATGCATAAAAGCTTTGTCTTGTGTCTGCAGACACATGAAATGGCAAAAACAAATGTGTATAAATGCCTCTGCCTATCCATATGTGTGTGAGCTATTCACTGATGAGATTGTTGACGAACGATTGTGTGTTTGCTGCAGTGGAGGAGACGCTGGTGAGGCTGGTGAACGGGTCGGGTCCTCATGAAGGTCGTGTGGAGGTTTTCCATGAACGCCGCTGGGGGACGGTGTGTGACGACGTCTGGGATAAAAACGACGGAGACGTGGTGTGTAGGATGCTGGGATACCGCGGAGCCACTGAGGTCCATAAGACTGGACGCTTCGGACAGGGTATGAGTTGGTCAACACACACAGGCCGTTATTCTACCAATATATATTCCTGGTTTGCTTTCCTGCGAACCATTTGTAAACATTTGACCGTAAAGCACTTTTGTCTAAAAGGAACTTCATGCAGTATATGCTAGGGATGCACGATAACATCAGTGGTATTGACCCAAAATGACCAATCCTGTCGATTTGACAGGGAGATGTGATGACACACTGTTCAACAAGGATAAAATGTCTGCTTGTGCCAGTGAGCCAGAAGCCATAATAATATGTTGATTCCAGGTCAGAGGAGACTCGATGTTCTCTGCAATTATACAGAAAGAAAAACATAAACTTGTATTGGTATCAGTATCACAATTGGCCAAAGTAAGTTGGCAGATATCAGCATTTAGGAGTTTTGCAAAAATCCATCAAGTACATCCCTAGTATAGGCTGATGTTCAACTCCCCTCATCATCCAACATGTATTCACTAATGCCAAGTCATTTAAAAATCAAACCCTCAAGACAAAACAGTATGCAGACATGAACATTAATGTAATATAATGATCAACTTTATTCATACACTGCCTGGCCAAAAGAAAAACAGTCACCGCCTGGATTTAATCAAGCAAATAGGTAAGAGCCTTCCACTAGATGCTTACTGCAGTGATTAATACTGTGTAGATCAGGGGTACTCAAATACAAATCTTAAAGGGCCAGAAATATTTTTTTCAATGATTTAAAGGTCCATGTATTGAGGTCGGTCAGGCCACATGCAATAATACTGTAATATTCTAAACAAAATGTCAATTCCATTCAAAACAACAACAAAAATATAAAATAAAATAAAATGTAATATCCATTTTGACAATTGAAAATAAATAGTTGAATAAAACAAAGTTTCTAAGTCTCTAAGTGAGCACTCTGTTGCTTTTTGTTGTTGTGTCATATATGTGACAAGAATCCTGCTTGCAGCTTGATATGATGATTTCAGTGCATTAATTTTTGTTGTTCTCACCTCTGAATTTTCAGGAAATGTCTCTTCAAAATTCCTATGCTTCATCTCATAATGCCGTTTCAAATTGGAAATCTTCATCACAGCTACAGTCTCCTGGCATATTAAGCACATGGATCTTGTGCTGGTTGGAGGGAGAATGAATGCACAGAATTAAAATTTTCACTGTCCACTTTTCTTTTAGCAGTGAACTTGGAACACGTCATTTTCGTGTCCTACAGCAGGCAAAATGTCAATATGCAAACTACTCCAAAAACGAAGGTGAAAGTTAAAAATTGCACTTGCAGCAGCGAGTGACCCAGTAACACTTTGTCTGTGTATCGTTGGCATGGAGACAAGGCCCGGTATACAGGTGCTGACCCAACCAAAACACATAGTGAAGGAATAACAGTTTGGGGGCCACAATAGGCAGCCAACGGGCTATTGAGGACCATTGGTGTAGAGTCTTTCCTGCACACAGTGTAGCTTAAAGTGTTTTCCACTGGGGATAATGATAAAAATCAAAAGAAAAGGAAGTTTAAAGAAGATTGCTGCTCATGTGAATTTTGTTTTTCATTCAGTTATAGTCAATAGTCCCTATAAAACTACATTGAGGCAGATTTACATTACACGCCTGAGCAGTTTTAAAGGTTCGAGATTTATTTATTTACGCCATTTATTTTGATGTGCTGTTAACCTTTACAAAGACGTCTTTCATGCACTGCCCAAACTTTATGATCTTTGTAGTTCGATGTACAGAACTGTATCAGCACCTGGTCTGGGGCACATCAGGACAAATTAAAAACTGGGATTATTATTTTGCTAAGGAAGACTGTGCCACTACTTTTACACTTTTTAAAAAGGAAACTTGATTTTTGAGTCTCAATCCCAACTCATCACATACTGATGCTTTCCCATGGAAGCCAGCCCGACCCACAATCCCATTGCGTCAGTGTGTGACGAGTTTTTTGAACAGTAATTATTTTGTTATCTTGGGATAACAAACCTAGGTTCTTGTGATAACCAAACAATCTATCACAAGAAAGCAACTTTTTTTCTTGTCTGCTTTTGCTGGCATTGATTTAGGATAAACACTATACTGTATGTAGCCTAAGAAGAGGAACTAACCTCTTGTTTTCTTGTGTTAAAGGGTTGATTATCTTGTTATCTCAAAACGCAAAACTTGTTTTCACAAGACAATGAAATCATTTTCCCATGCACTTGAAATTAAAACAACATAAATAATGATTCTGGTGATTTTTTCACCACGAACAGAAACGAAAGGATTAACTGAGTAAATCAATCTAAAAATGTGGTAAAATCTGGTAAATGGATCGGTTGTATTAAAAGTCCAAAGATCCAAAGATTAGTTTTGGATTATAAATTTAAAGCGGCGTCTCTTTCAGCTCATTCTTGATGTTCAGCTTGCGGAATAAAAAACATCTAAATCACAGCAGGAATTCAAAGGAGTCTCTTCTGCCTACAGTAAAGATCCTCTGTGACGTTTACTGATGGAAGTAGTTTGATTTTTACTAAGTCTGCTGTTTTTTTGCTGTTGAGTGGTATAACTTGAACAGTGCACTAAAATGCCGCGGGGATTAATATTAAGGTTTTATAGGGAAAGTCATGTGAGCCAGATGTCGTCAAGAAAGTCTCCAAGGTCATATCCATCACTCTCTCTCTCTCTCTCTCTCCCTCTCTCTCTCTCTCTCTCTCTCTCGCTCTCCATTTTATTTCATTCACCAAGTCAGCCTTACATCATTCAGAGTCTCTGTCCAGGCTGAGTTGTTCCCAATAAGTCTGGAAAATGGGGAAAAACATTGCCTTTGTTCCAGAGGACAACCTCCAGACAACAGCAGTGACTAACATCACGCCTGGATTCAATTTAAAAGCGATCTGGATTTTAAATGTGTCTTTTCAGATGAGACGAGATTCGTCTGCCTTCAACTTTTTTAAAATTCGTAATAACATCTTTTAACATCTTTCTCAGACCCAGATGTGACACACTTTACCAGCAACCCTACCAAATCATTCCCAATCAGGCCATCAAGATTGCATCAAAGTCAGTAGTTCACATCAGATTATTGTTGTGCATGTGAGATCCTTCACCAGATACCAGAACGGAAACTTCAAAATGTTTTGTTTCTGCTCAATTGTATTAGCAATGGATGGAAACTCAGCTTTGGCTGAAACTAAAGCGCAGAAAAAACACAAATTCATCATATTGTACTTGTTTGATTTATCTGAATCAATTGATACTCTTTAAATAACCAAACCATTAAGCCATGCCTTGATGGATGTCTGTTGAAATGAAACCGCAATCTGTACTTTTCAGTAATGTAGAATAGATAGAATAGATGTTTATTGTCATTGTTTTGAAAACATGGAATGTTTCGTTGCAAGCATAGCACTTGATCATTTTGACTCATGTTTTTAGGAAAGTGCTTTTTCTACTCCTTGTTGGCATTGGCCAATAGTTTTGACATCTTCTTCTGAGTAGCTGTTGCAAGCTGTTTGACCTTTTGAATACACTCAAACTTTAACTTTGTGGTGAGTTTGCTCTGTCCGCCTATGTTTACAATGTCAGTAATTAAGCAGAGTTGATCCTCGTTTTGCTCCTGGGAACATCTCCTGGGTGTATTTTCTTACTTCCTAAAATGTTGACTTAGCCAGGATTTCATCCAAATGTCAGCAAATGTGTCAGAATATCAAGCAAATTGGCAAAATAAAATGCTAATTAATGCTTTTTTGAATCCATTACCATGTTTGCAAAGTCAGGACTCATTCAGAGAAGGTGTTTCCATCAGCCATAAAGCACATTTAGTCTTTTAGAAAAAGGGAAAAACCGCCTTTAAGGTGCACTATGTAGTTTTTGGAAAGACATTTTAATGAGAAGAGAAAGGTCTTCATTGACTTCAGGTCTTCATTTTTATGCCCAAACAAACTAAAGACAAGACTAAAGACTCTACAGACTCTCCTCATTTTCATGACTGAATAAACACAATGTCAAACTGTTTTATCTTTCTACCTGCAAACAGTCTTCTGTGGACCGTATTTTCCTCTGAGAACAGCTCGTTTATTCAGTTATGGAAATATACATATTTCTGAGTTTGTGTTATTAAGAGTTTGAATTTCCTCTCCAAAACTACATAATACCCCTATAAACAAGGGTAGAAGTTTTTTTTTTGTTTGTTTGTTTGTTTGTTTTTTTGGTAAATTTCAGTACAATCCTTTTATGAATTTTTCCTTTTCTAAAAAACTTTTAATGCTATACTTCAAGGTTTGCTTAAAAATGTTACTATAATGTGGCGACTGCTGATTTGTCCCTATAATAGCCAGTGAACATTAATATGAAAAAAAATCTAGTGCATTAAGAAGAAAGTCACAATAATGTCTACGGTCAACAACACCCCTGTAGTTTCTAAAACATTGTTTTATATTATGTGCAGAGTGTGTAACTTCTCGATGTTGCACTAGGGGTCTTTTAACCAAACAATGACAACACAAGACTAGTTTTACTTGAGAAGTTGCATGGGATCATGGGAGTTGTTGGCTTTATTGGTTAACAGCCAACATTGATGATAAATCTAGCTGAAGTGACTGAGGCAGAAATGTTCACGGACGTAGTTTTCTGTCTGAAGTATCATCTGATGGTTTCCTTGAAGTTACAGCGACAGGCGACCACATTTAACGCACCGTTACCCTGAGTAAAATTACAGATATTTCTGTGTTCACATCTCTCAACAAAATATCGAACAAAGGTCTCGTCGTTTTTAGATGTTGTAATACTGAAAAGTTAAAGTTAAACCTTCACAGTGCAAACAGGATACTATCCTTCATACCTTCACTGTTTGTTAAATGTCCCCATGGTCCTAAACCTTCAGTCTGTGAGCTCAAACGTAACAGATGAATGTCAGTAAATTAAACAGTAGATTTCTCTGCGTAGGTGAACCATGACTTGTCATTTCCCATGACTAGAAACAAAAGAACAGTTTGTCTGACCTTGTCATCAGTGAGGACACACAGACCTGAAGGAGAATTGGTTACTGTGGTTGGGAAAAATGCTCTTTAACAAAATCCAGGACTGCCTGCAGATAGGGTTGTTTTTTTGTCGACACAGTTGTAAATTGTGCCTCGTTTTGCATTTTACAAACATTTAAAGCCTTTGTATCACTCTGAAATATAATGATTCTTGTCTAGATTGTCCCTGGGTGTTCCCACAAATCCCACACAGTGTTTTCGGTGATTCAACACTTATCAGTGAGAGCTGTCATAAATTTGGTGCGAGCAGATCGACCCTCATGCTGCAACCGGTGCTATAAAAGTGCGTTGAGACCCAGAGTAAACACTTTAAAGGTCCGTGTCCATTAAAGCAAATCCTGAGACAGCACAGCAGCAGAACAGCTGGGGCTCATGTATTCCCCGGTGCATACCTCATCTCCATCCTGTGCACGGCTGCATGGAGACACGTGCGCCTGGTGTTTCACGCTGCTTTGAAGATGTCAAATCCGAATCCAGTTTCTCTTTGTTACGTTACGTTGTGAAGCAAAGCAGGAATGTAGGAGGCATGTGTCTCGACCGAGGTATTGGTTTACTGATTTTTGCTCTTTTTTTTAAAGTCAGTGTTTTGAGCAGAATTTACAGGAATATGCATTGTTTGTAGGCAAGTCATTGTCTTGCATGAAGGATCTTTTTTAGCTTGCTCTTCCTGAAATGTCTTCTTGTTATTCCCGGTCCAAGTTTTTTTTTTTATGTTATTTTAGTTTTGAGGGTCCAAGGATGCACATCTGAAGCACATTTTTTATGTGGGTTTTTGTGTCTAGAAAATAAACCTTACCTGAGTCGACCGACATTTTATTAGTCTGAGTTTCAGCTGAGAGTTTATGTGTCCAGTGATGATGATTTAGTCTCAGCCTTGATCTTGAGCTCTAATGTGGTAAAAAACACAGAATCCGGCCAAGTTGTAACTGGTAGGACAGGAAAAATACCAGTTGCCAAACACTAATCAGCATTTTTAGACATAATATTTTATGCAGTGAATCTTTTAAAACACAAAAACACATTTATATTCAAGTCCAGCGCAGCACAGGAGTTGCAGTGTTTGGCCACTGATTAGGATTAAAGTCTGGACTTGTCTCTGTAAAACAAATAAAAACGTTCTTCCTCTGAGCAAAGTCTTAATGGAACACTTAAGAGAAACCTCCCAGTGAGAGTTCTGGATATAGTTATCTTTTGCTAAGTTCATAAAACATCTCCGATATGTCTTTATGTGTTTGTATCACATGCAGTGCAGCTTGGTTCGTGTTTTCTCAAATGTGCTTCCAAGTTGAAAGATGTCAGTGATAACAAGATTTATGTCAGGAGCATAAATCAAAATTCCGTATTTTTCCTCTGATCTGTATTTATCGAGCTTTTATCCAATTGAGTTCAGAGTTTTGGAACTACTCATCTCCCTCCTCTCAGACAGAATTAAAGTAGATGGCACTCTTCTCATGATAAGATGCGACTAGGTTGCCAAGCCAATGAGGACAGTTTCAGGCTGCATTTCAACATTTGTACATGGTAATCCTACTGGATATTTTTCAGGAGATATCAGGACAAGTAGATACAGTAGATAAACACTTTCTTTCTTTCTTTCTTTCTTTCTTTCTCAGAAATGTTGCAGCTCGGACCAAAACAAGATTGATGAATAAATAGAGGAACAGGGGTAACAGGAAAAACATGTATTTTTGATTTTGGTGGAACTGCCCCTTTAATTTAATGAAAAAAGCCTACAAGCTTTTGGGTAAGATCAAGGGTAAATCAACAATAAAACGCATGTTTTGACAAGCAGATGTACCAAGTAACATTCCATCTATGATACAGGTCAGAAGCAGTGACATCATGTGTTTCTTTATTGACTAATGAACGTTACCTCTTGTCCTGTTTTTTCCCTGGACAGTTATGAAAATCAAACATAAATCAAGGACAATTGACTCAAAGTGGGTTCATTGTTGTCCGTTTCCAGCCATTCCTTAATTCTAATGTGATTATTTATTCTTCGTTTGTCTTGATCGTGACGGCGCCTTGAACTTTTTGCCATTTGTACAAGGGAGCAAAGAGGAAGATTTTGAGAGAAATTATTTAAGACTTGCCTCACAAGCTTGCTGGTCTGAAGCTGGACCAGTGTTTTTGATTATGCTTCTGAATTTGGATTTACAACTTTGTGCTTTTTATCTTCCTCGTCGTGACTTTGCCAATATGTTTGTGTGTTTTTTCCTCTTTTGTTTCTGAGCATTAGAGTTTGTTTGAACTCCTCTCCCCGTGCACCTGGCTGATTAACAGTCATGATTTAGGGCAAAGCAGCAGACAGTTCTCGACTCAAGATGCTGCTTTAAGGCCGTTACAGATGACTGAGCCTCTCTTCCCACCTACAGCACTTAAACCCTTTGGTTATGTATCCCTTAAACTGGATTATCAGCCTGTGAGTGCAACCAAATGTTATCTTGCTCCCCTCGCAGCTGAGCACCATCTCCTCTGAGCATCTTTAACTGTTGCAAAACTGGGACTTCATGAGCCTCCAGTGATTCCGGCTTTACAAACAGGAACCGAGTTTATAGTGAATAAAAACACTGCCAAAAGCTCTGCTTACCAGCTGGAACTGTGTGTTTTATAACCGGATACAATATTATCTGATCAACAAGTCTGTGAGGAAGCACTGGGAGTATTTGCTGTCTCAATGTGTACACGCACACTTCAGATGATGGCTGTTTCTTTGGAGACTCGCCTTTAAAACCTCAAACCTTCTCTTCACTGATGAAATACTAGAAATATACAAAACGTTTTGCCTGGACTGTCTAAAGGGAGTTGGGGAGATAGGATGAGGGTCATTTTCAGTAGGGCAATTGGGGGAGAGGGATGAGCAAGGGCCGAACACAGTCGTGGTGGCTGGAGCGTATAAAAACCAGTGGGTCAAGACTCGGAGACCCTTGATGAGCATTCTGCTTCGTTCCCTGGTTGTTCCTGTTATAGAAAAGAAGACTTGGATGGAAGATTTAACTTCAACACATGTGTCTCATGGGAACCACAGTCCGGAGCACCAGGCAGAACCAAACACAAGCACAAGGAGAGCATGTGAACGCATCTTTCCCTGTGCTGAAAGGACCTGGGACTGCCAGGGTTCAAATCTGGGACCTTCTTGCTGTGAGGCAGGGAAAGAAAGGGTTAGACTCATCTACATAGCGGAGGTGACTGAGTTAGGGAGACAGAGTAGCGTAGTCTTCTTCTTGAACCGTCAACAATTTATCCTCATATACCAGTTCATCATATAAACCAAAGCAAGAACCACAGAAACATGTGTCCGCCTCATGATTACATCTCCCTCTAATACCAAAACTGCATCCGTGGAAGTTGTGATGTTCTGCCGTATTCATACACAACATACACCTCATTCTTTGCATCACCTGACTAAAACATGCTTTAAATTTGGCAGTTTATGAAAGATCTCAGAAATGTCCTGCTCTCTCAACACCACCTCAGCATCCACCTGCCATCTATTGTCTCAGGAAAAGGTATCTGTACCTATAGTGGTTTACTGTATGACTGAGAATGACAGCTCAAGAAAAGACACACAACATCAGAGGCATCAGAGTCTATACTGTTCAGAAAGCTACAAATTAAAACATAAAATGTGATGTTTTTCTGTTTCAGGTACTGGTCTGATCTGGATGGATGACGTGGCTTGCGCAGGGACTGAGGACACCATCCACCAGTGTAAATTTTCAGGCTGGGGCAAAACCAACTGCGGCCACGTGGAGGACGCTGGTGTGACCTGCACCATCTAACACTCGTGCCCTCTTGACCCTGTCACTGCTGCAGCGGCCGAGCTTCGCCTTAAACAGTGCCTTAGACTTTTATGAAGACACAAGGATCACAGAGGTGTCACACGAGCAGTATGTTGTTTTCCGGCTGCAGAAGAAGTGCAACCTCCCCTGACAAACCTCCATGTTGTACATGAAGTAAATCTGCAGCTTTTTATTAGATCATGATTAAACATTGAGATGGAATCATGGGAGCAAAGAAGATGCACACTTTTCAGACTTTGAGCGACCATATGAGCCGGTAGACGGGGATTGTCGCACGACCGGATTCTTCATCTGATTGAATGACAGAATCTACAAGAAGGCTGGAGGTCATCTTTTAGGTGTAGTCTTCAGAGGCTCACCAGCATGTGGAGAAAGCTAATGCAACAACTTCATCATCCCAGAGCCTTCATCAGCCGGCCATCGCCTCCATGTTGCTGGGGGGCTGAAATGACACAAAGAAGTTGTTAAGACAAGACTGTGCCACTGACAAAAACAGATTTTTCATTTATAGGCAGCTGCTCTTCACAGTATTATGTAGGAATGGCTTTTGAGTGATGCTAAACATACCCAGTGTTGCCTTATTATGTATCGTTCGGCAATACATAGTAAACTGTCATTTGTGGATTTGCAGGTGGAAAACAGTGTGAGTTGAGTTGAAGCAGGCCTGAATTTAGGCCAAAAATTAAATCTTTTTTAACTTTGGCTTTCACTTTTATTACTTTTAAAGATGCCCTGAGGCGTTATATGCAATCAAACATGTGTTGAGTACATTTCCTGCATTGCAAAGCTGAACTTTTTGAATATTTTAAATCACATACTTTTACTTTACAGTCAGATAAGCAAGATAGTAGTTTCTTCCTTACCTTTACTAGCAAATTGCTATGATTTATACGCTTTAATGCAACCAGTGTCATATTTAAGAGACTATAATGTTGTTGGGTTAAACATTTTCTTTGGTAAAAGTCAGCTATATGAATCGTTCTTGAATATCAAATGTGCTTAAATATCATAAGTAGAAGTTAAAATTGATTACACATTATGCAAAATGGAAATATTTAAAGTACAAGTCACTCAAAATTATACAACACAAGTATTTGTGCTTATTTACATACCAGTACTGTTGATCAGCGCAACATGCTTGTATGTGTGTCCCTGTGCAAACAGAACAAGCTCCACCTGTAAAAACATGGCCATGAGCTCTACTCATGGTCAAAAACTCACACAGGGTACCTTTAAATAGAAATGAAAGGTTTTAAAAATATTTTTCCTAATCAACATTTTTTAAATGTTATACAAAGAGAATTATTGCCAACAGTAAATGTAGAATTGGGCAACTACACAAGACTACAGCTCATTTCTTTGGTGTTTTGATGCTGTTTTCCAGCACTCAAATTACACTCCGATCGACCAACACAGTGTTTGTTTGCTGTCCAGCATCCCAGCATTGACACAAAAGTTAATGACAAGCTGGTGAAGTAAATGGAACAATTAGCAGCTAATGAGCCAATATTTGTCTGAATAGTTGGTGGAGACCAAAACAGAGCTAAAAGCAGAGCGATTATTGGGCATCCAACAGATGGACACAAACACAACTCCAAATAAATGTTAACGTGTTCTGTGTCTGTTGGATGTTTAAATTGGCAAATACTTGATGGCACATTGGCAAGAACAACTTTATGAGGAGATGAAACATTTTACAGTTTTCTTTTTCTGCTCGTTCTTAGGTTCCTTTTCCCACCAAGTGGCCAAAAAAGTGATTCTTGCACAGTTTTAATCTCAACATCAAGATGTCTTTTAACCTGCAAATCATCAAATGACTATTTGCTGTGTGCTTTATATTTATACAAAATTAAAATGTAAAAAAACAAAAAACAAAATATGCAACTAACAAAGACTTTGGAAAGAGCTATCGGTCACTATTGACAGATGAAGTGATTATGAAGAAGAGAGAACAGATGAGTATAAACAGATGGATGCATGGACGCCTGCCCTGCACGATTTACAGCGGTGGGTCTGTCAGTGTTTACTGCCAAAAGTTGGGTTGTTTCAGCATTGATGCACATGTGTACTCACACACGCACACACTAAACCAACTATAACAGAGAAGCTTTTTCTTTTGAGAGTTATGCCTCTCTCAGTGGGGTTTAATCTTTATGGCTGCCTTCAAATCCAAAAAGGTTGGTACCTCCCAAATGTTCTGGCTCACTTCTCCTTCTGAGCCAACATCGAGGTTGGAATGAAAACATATGCAGGAACCTGTCTCTGTACCCATGTTTTATATTTAAAGAGGGAAAACATTTGAGTGAACCTAAAAATATGGTAAACTCGCTAACCCCCTAAAGAGCTGAATTCCCTCTCATCCTATATTCTGTCAGCCGTCCTACTTTAAACGAACAAGAATTCTCTGGCCCGCTTTCTTTTTATGAAAATCAATCTGCCCACATGATGTCCATTTAATGGTTTGTGATAAAATGTTGGATATGAATTTGGCTTTTCAAGCCAGTGCATCCAGAAATGTCTTTCTCTACCTCGTGTCCAAGTGCCTCTGTGTTTGTCAAGGGGTTTCTGTTAAAAAAACACAACTCCTCCACAGAAAAAGACACATTAAAGAAGGGAAAGGGGAAAAGGGGACTATGGGAATAAGGAAAATTAGGTGAGAAACCCAAACTCAATAGACTGGTTTGTCTCAAACGATGTTGTAGCAACGAAAAAGGGAATTGTGTGTAGGCAGGTAACGTGTACATTTTTCTTAAAAAGTTAATTGAATAACTCACTCAGCAGCTTCATGTCTGGTGCAGAAATCTGCGGTCATGTTGTACGCATACCTTTTTTGTACCTCTTGGCATTTCCAAATAGCTACAAGCACAACTGACACATTAAAAACAGCATTGTCAGCTCTGTGACCTACAAGGAAGCTAGTTTATTATCTTTTTCATGTTCATTTGTTTATCCTTAAAGTAGCAATTTGTAACATATGGTCAGAATTATAGTTCAAAACATCAATAAAATGAAGAAACATTAGTGTATTTGTACTGTGTTGCAGAGTTAAAGCATGCTAACCAGCTAGCCTCTAGTCCTGTCCTATAATAAAACTTCAAGAGGTGTAGTCAGATTTTGTGGTTAGTCTGCTAAGATAAACTCACAAAATATCAAGAGATATTTTTACATGTATTTTCCTTTACGAAAAAGGAAAATACAACCGCACAGCCTCTGAATTCAAGTTTCTCTCCTTTGCAACAAGCTTTATTACGTTGTGAAATCCACTTAAACAATCTTGTGTGTCTTTCACCTGCTGCCGATGTCGGACTCTCTTTCTCCTTACCCTCTTCATGCCTCTGCTGCCCTGTCTTTAAATCTTCGAAAGACATATTCAGAGCTGCCGTAAGTCGCCTCTGTACTATATTCCGTGTTGTCAAACTGACCTCCTCATTGAGGCTGTGTTCACTCTCAGGCCGCTCAACCCAGTTGTGCTGGGCCCCATTGGCCTTGGAGACTACCCCTGTGATCTGAGGTACCCAAACTCGAGGGCCACTAGCTCCATGTCTAACCAATCTATGAGCTAATGAGCTAAAGTTAGCTAGTCACAGATAGCAAGCAATGAGCAGCAGATGTCAGTTATTCAGGCATTACCTACCTTTACACCGTTAAAGTTTTTTCACTTTTTTCACAAGGTGTGTAAACTGTTTTCAGTAGTTCTTTTCTATTCACCATGATTTGGTTGTACTATAAAGAGAGTAAATTAGATATTTACAAGGCTTTTGAGTTGAATACTTTCCAACCAATGTGTGCATGATTAAGTAGAATACTTGACAATAGACAATTGTAAGTATCTGCTCTGTTTCTCTGTGCAGCACCAAAGTGTAGATGACCGTGCGACAGCCAGGCATTTGTGTGTCTCGTCCTGATGCCTCTCATTTATCTTGTACGACATCACATTCAGCACCTCGGCCGTGGAGTTAAAACTTAAAGCTTTGCCTTTCTAAAACAACAGCCAAAGAAAACAACAAGGGCTCCATCTGTATATTTTCACTCTGCTTATTTGTCATCTCCTCTGTGTTTAATCAAACAAAATGGTATTGGATGAAATTCCTGTGAAATATTTTCTCAGAAAATAGTTTTGTATTTACACAGGTTCCAGTTTGTTTTATTCAAACAGACCTTTCATATTCATTAAAGCATGTTGAACAATAGAGTGTTGTCAGAAGCAGCAGCTATGAGTGTAGAAGATGGCGGTGTTCCCATCTTTTGTTTCTTCACTTGTCAGCCACTGAAGAGAGACACTTTATCAATTTCTCTTCCATTTAAAGAGTGAAGAGTTGCAAAGTGAAAGAAGTAATGGCCAACTCTTAAAAAGTGATCATTTTTCTGACTTTTTCAAACCTCTGCATAAAATGTTTATGAGAAAAGTGGTTGGTCTACTCTGAATTTCATTCCTCATCATGTCATCAGATCTTTTCCAGCAGATTTGAACAGTGGAGTTACTGTATTTGCTGCAGGGTTATAAATGACAAAATTTACCTAAAACAGATTTACGGCAGTAGCTTCTCTCTGCAAAATTTTAAGGTGTAATCAGTCACATGACGTTTTCGTCTCCAAAACGTCAGTTCCTGGTATATATAAATTGTTTTTTAAAGGCTGGGAATGGTGAGATTAGTGGAGACCAACCACATATGAGAACCTAATGGGCACAATTCAGCTGGCACAAATACAATATGCAGTGCCAGTGTTTTTTCTCTTCTCTCATCTTAATGTGTTCTGATTGATGTTCCTTTTCTGTGAAGTTGCGGCCTATCGGATATCAGAAGGATAAAACAGTAGTAATGTGATTTCCTGATTGGTCAGAGGCTCCTCTGACCTCACATCAATGCTTTCGGCCTCACGGGGTCAAATAACTCGAATACCTTGAAAATGTAAAGCAGCCTATTACCTTTGAAAGTGAGAACACACATTGCAAAACCATGTGCACTTAACCACTTAAGTCATTTTTTGGTGTTTGGTTTTTGAACTTGGTTTTACAAAGAACTTACTATGCTGCTTTGGCACACTGGCTCTGAGCTCATATGCGTATACACGTGTCTGTTTTTTATTACATTGTGCTGGTCATAACACATATAAGGGCTATGGAGTTAACACACAACATACATCATACATGATTATGTCAAGAAAATACTTGATAAAGTGCTTCACGTTAAAGTAATACACTCTTTACTTTATGTTCTGTTTGTACCACTCAATGCTGTATATGCACTGCTGAAATAATAAAAAGTAGATTTGTTTAAACAGGTGAACGTTGTTTTCCCTGATAACACTAAGTGGAGGTGAATTGGAAACAGGCCCTTCAGCAGGTGAAGAGAGAGGGAGGAAGTTGAGTTGGACGTGTGTGTATGAGTTACACACATGATCACAGGCGCAGGAGCACGTGGACGCGTACATTTTGTGTGTGCGTTGACTGACGGCTCTGAGCGGTGATTACAGGTATGAATGTTTCCACATGTTGGCCGGATGTAGAAATGATTGGCTGAAAAATCACCTGGTCTCAGACACACATGGCCGACAGTCAGAACAAAGACTACGAGGCCGGTTTGAGTTGAGTCAACATGGTTTCACTTATCCTCCAGGAGGGTAGGAGTGTATACGTTTTTATTTGATACAGTCAAATGTAAAGGTATGCAAGTGGTTTTACACATATGGAGATCAGAAACACTAACACTCTGAACTGATAACATCTTCTCTGGAGACGTATGTATGTTTGACTGTCACATGTTCACGTGATCTCAGTGTGACGATATCATCTTTTATGTGTTTTCTTTTATGTTAACATGGTCATTATAAATTCATGTGTGTCAGGCTTGGCAGAAACTGAGGACTCAGATGCAGGATGGCAGTAGTACAGACAGGCTTTATTTTTGATATAGTTTCTCTGTAGACAGAGTGATAACAGAACAGGCTGTGAAACACTATA
>CAEMYA010000321.1:134711-164678 GCA_903131615.1 Diplodus sargus | reverse complement strand
CTAAAATAAGACTAAAATGCTCAGACCTTTAGTCGACTGAAACATGACTAGACTAAAAAGAGTATAAACATGACTAAAACTAATAAAAACTAAAATGACCGTTTTACACAAAGACTAGACTAGAACTAAAATTAAAACAGGCTGCCAAAAACAACACTAGTTGTAACAATACACCAAACTCACGATTTGGTTTGTATCATGATTTTTGACCCACGGTTCGATACAAACCTCGATTTCTTTTTTCTTTCTAAATTAAACATTTTATTTATGTAACATTTCAATAACTTATGTATATGATACTTGTCTAATCAGAGTTGCAGTATTGTGGAGGACGTGTCTATCTGATGGTCTGTTAACTGCACAGATCCCTCACTCAACTTAATACAGAGAAATGTCCCACAAAACAACATTACAGAACCAAACTAAGGTAACGTAGTAACTGTAACTGTCTTTGGCAACAAGTTAAAAATACCACAGCTGTACGTGGAAAAGCTCCTTCCTCCCGCCCGTCCTACAGACTCCTCATCACATTTCTGCCATGCGTCTGTCACTGGCAAAAAAACTTTACCTCTGATGAAAATAAATATCTGCGACGGTCAGCCCTCCAGACCGAGACTTCAGTGAACTTTACCCCGAAAGACAGTCTCCGTCGGTTTTGAGTGACAGGGAAGACACCGGGGAAACCCCTTGAAAACACACACGTCATCATCATGACGTGTACCGTCACGTCTCTTTAAGCCTGGTTTTTGCTTCTGCGCCATCATTGAGCATTCGAAGTTCTGCGTCGAGGGAACGCGTTGTTCTGCAATTCACCACCAATTCACCGGTGTGGCTGTGTCTTTGTTTGGTTTCGGGGGGTTCATATCGGATTCCTTGGTTTTCTTCCAGTCGGACACTAAACAATGGCAATTGAGATGGAGCGGGTGTTTTTGAAGATGGAGCTTGTGGATATTGAACAACAAATGCTGTTATTACAAATGTAGAAGCGCAGGCGAAGCAGAAGACATTTGCGGAGGTGGTCTGTCCAACCAATCACAGTCCTTGCCGTTCGCGTCTCTACGCGTCGACGTGACGCGTAGTCAGGATTTTTTGGAGGCGCACGTCAGGCTACAGCGTAGGGTCCGCGTAGGGGTCTGCGTCAACGACGTAGCTACGCCGTCGCCGCGACGCAGAAGCATATCATAGTTTTGGATTTGTGTTGTTTTCAATGTATATTTTGTATTTATTTATAGATATATATATAAAGTTATATATATTTTATATATTTATATTTTACATATTTTATATATATGTTATATGTTGTCAACTTAAAATAAAAGAACATTGAGGAACACTCCATCAGTTTCATTTATTGACCTATCGAGGATCCTTATTGTTTATCTTGTATTATCATTTTCTATCAGTTCAACTCACTAGGGTGGGTCAACTTAAGATGTTTGATTTTAATTTGAGAGAAGTTTTCGCGACTCTAGTCTGTTTTCCTCTTAAAATGTAATAGAAGAGTTAGGAATCTATCCATCAAGGTTTGACAAAATAGGGGCCCCCAAAAAGCATCTTGCATAGGGCCCCAAACAGACAGAAACGGCCCTGACCACTGGAATAGATGTTGGCCATTTGATGGGTCACATGGGTCACATTAATTGATGGCTACTATTCAACAAAAGCAGAACAGCATGTTTGTAATATCATGTAGACCTTGTTACTGTAGAGTACAATCAACAGAGCAGCTTTAATCAGGAATTTGTTTTTACTGATGAATTTAACAGTTGCTCCTGATCTGAATGAACCAAATATAATTCATAACAGAGCAATTTCTTGTGACATACAAACATCAATATGTTTTGATGCTTAAGCACCTAGGATTAAGAAAAAGTTGATGTCGGAGGATAACTGTAGCTAATAATCAACTCAGATACACTTAAATTAGTAGTAAGTAGATGTGATACCTATCCTTTACATTCAGCAGCTATATGTAAGCTTATCTCTAATCCATTGTTCTGAATGGTACTCATGGTTCCTGAATGGGAACTGGGGGGATCTGTGGTTCAGGTGACAGCTTTCTGAGGTTTTGTTTGTCAGGGTGTAGCTTTTTCTCTCAATGTAAGGTGGTGTGCAAGAGACCTAATTTCTCAACAAAGAGCAGTAGCCCCTGGCAGAAGTGTGTGTGTGTGTGTAGGGGGGGGGATTTCATAACATGACCTTTTTTGGGGGTGTTCTTTATGACAATAGCATAAAGCTGATCCTGATTCCTGCTGATATTTGGGGGTTTTGTAGTTTCCTGTGGATTTTGTTATAATTGTATATGCCTGGTTGTTGTTCTGTGTATTTTCCTATTACATCTACAACATATTGTGTTGTACAAAAACCTTCAAATAATAATAATAGTCAGCAACAAGAATCTTGCCTAAACCCACGTTTTCCTCCTTTTTATTATGACGCTTTCATTAAAAAACTGTTCATTGCTGAAATGTCAAGTTAAAAAATTAGTAACTACTTGACATAATCTTCCAACAAAACAAAGACAGTCCGTAAGGCTAACCTATTGTTCCTTGTCGGTCAGATGATCCAGCTGTCTTGCTTTCTTACCATTTCCTTTCTTCTTAGTGGGCTTCCTGTGAACTCTTTTTCTGACTGGAAAGGAGGTCAGTATAAATCATGAAGTCATGAAGGTAAGAGCAGACACAGAAAAGACACACTGAGGTGTGGCAACACACTGTGGCCATCCAAGGTAAGAAAGAACTCCTTTAAGCTTTGGGCACGTAGAGTTATCTTATAGCAAGCAATATCATGTTTTTTATTGGTTATAAGATAAATGGATTATATTGTTTTAACAGCCAATTCTAACTCTAGTTTGAATGTGATATATTACACAGCCAACCTACAAAGGTCTGAAGTGCTACCAAGTAGTGTCACTTAATTTTCTTTTAAAATATCTCATCCTATGTCAAGCTAAAAATAAGAACTAAGAAATATTTTTTATTCCAGTGATGCATCAGGTTCTCCTTTCAGGGTGAGTTAGTGTAAAACATTTAGGGCAATGACTGGATTAGTCTCAGTTCACAGTAAATGTTCCATCCAATGATGCTACAAACAGATTTTAAAAAGTTTGGTTCACAATTTGAGTGTTAGAAGTATGGTTTTAAAAGGGTGTTTTCTGGGGCATTATATCAGTTTGGCATTATTCGTGTCTGTAATGCAGTTGTTTTTTACATTACTGGTTAGGTTATAGAATAAAGTATAATGTTTTATTAAATATGAAATGAGTGGTTGCCAACATTTTGGCCCTTTGCTTCTGGTTTTGACTTACAAAGGAAAGATCAATACAACTTGTTGTCAGTTTAATCAAATAGAAAATACATTAAAATAAATATGCATTTGTGAATCACAACTTTAATCATCTCACAACTATATTTATCAAATGACCCTTTTCACATTCAGTAGTTCAATCGGTAGAGACTTGGCTTGGGGACTGGAGGGTGGCCGGTTCAAGTCACTTCCTGGGCGACTGGCGAGGTGCTCTTGAGTTGCCGGGGGGGGGCAAGGTGCTCCCAGGGCGCTGACATGCAGCCCACTGCTCCTAGCTTGTAGTGTGTGTGTGTGTGTGTGTGTGTGTGTGTGTGTATGTATGTATACTAACAATGTGCAGCTAGTGATGTGTTTAATGCCGAGGATAAATTCCGGGTGTGTTTGCGTGTCACATGTAAAAATCTGACAAAATAAAGATTCTTCTTCTTCTTTAACATGATCCAGTACAGAGAGGGTTCAGCAGTTTGAAGAATAATGTGGCTAGTCCTTCTTACGTTTCAAGTTGCCAAACTCCTTCTTGCCCAAGGTGAAAATGCCTGCATGGGACACTCCACATTCAGAAGTCCAGGTCAGTGAAACTATCAGTGCTCACTCTCATTCTTTTCATCCACATGCTACTTTAAATACCCCTCCTCCCACCACTCTTCTTACTTTCACAACATTCTCTTCCCTGCAACCTGGTAAGCACCTTCACAATTGCAACTTAGCTGTCCCAGGAATGTGTCTTTATCTCTGAGTTGAGGTGTGTTAAGGTTTATCTGGAAATACACCATAATTTCACATTTGAGCACATATTCATATTATATATATATATATATATATATATATATATATATATATATATATATACACACATACATACATATATACACATATATACATATATATACACACATATATATATATATACATTCTAGAATTGGAGATACATTTGCCGTCTCCTCAATAAACCTTTTGTTATTTAAAAAGAAAAAAGACTTTTTGAATCAGATTTTAATAATTATAATAATTATTTTAAACTCTTACTAAAAATAATGCTAAATGTGTATTTTAAGCACTATTTATACATAAAATATTAACTAAATGAATATGAACCCACCCGTGATTGTCTGTCTTTGGCTCCTGATTCATACTTTCAGCTTGAATTAACATGAAATAATTAAGTGTAATTAAAAAAAAAAATTCTGCTTAGTCTATTCACAGTTATAAATTGAATGTGGTGTCCAATCTGTAGGTGGAGGTGAAAGTATGATGTATGGCAATATTTCAAGATGGCCGCCAAATGCAAAATGGCCGACTATTGATGTGTAGATGTATTCAGGGCGTGACTCTCTACATGTGTGAGTAATTTGGTGGAGATGTGGCATTGGTTGTGGAAGTTATAAGGACTTGATGCTTGACGGCGAAGGAAAAAAATGGTTTCCACCGCCACGCCCACCAGGTTATGACCAATCCTAATGCTTCAAAGTATCGTTTGATCTTCAAGGCATGAAGATGATACTGAGTGACTATGAAGACTGTGTTGCTTAAGCTCTAGGAGGAGATCATTTTCGAAGTAGGCATGAATTGGACAATAATGGCGCCACACATCACAATGGCGGACTTCCTGTTGGAGTGACGTCCAAGAGGCTTTTTTGTGCGTCTGGTCATGAGGAATCGGCATACCCAATTTCGTTCTTCTATGCAGGCGGGAGAACAAGGGGGGGGAGGCGGGGCTGAACAATAGGGAGCGTTACAGAGACCGCAGGCCACGACCATGCCCAGGGACATTAAATTATCGAATTTTTCGCCAGGTCTGACGTGTCTTCCAAATTTGTTGAGTTTTGGGTTATGTTCAGGCCTCCAAAAATGCGTTTAGTTGTCAGAAAAATAATAATAACAAATTAAAACTGTAAGCAGTGATGAACGGGCCCTCGCAGTCCACGCGCTTCGGACTGCGTGCTCACCTGTTACTTGCATGTCACGACGGGGAGAAATCAAGCAGTAAACGTCGTATCATTCAGACGATTTTTGTCTGACTTCCTGTGTCCAGTGGTCGGCGCTATGGATATGACACAGTTTTGATGCTCAGACATATTCAGGGCAATTCCCTCTACATTCCTGAGATATTTGGCGCAGATAGGACATTGTATTTTGAAGTTACGAGGACTTGATGCTTCATGGCGAAGGATTTAAATGGACTGCACCACCACAGCCAGCAGTTACGTCAGGCTGGGGCACCGTCAGATTGCGTGCTCACTGGTTATTTTCATGTGATGCTGGGGAGAAAACAGGCAGTAAACATCATGTCAATCGGATGATGTTTGTCTGACTTCCTGTGTTAAGTGGGTGGCGCTATGTATACGTCTCAGGTTTGATGCAGTGATATATTCAGGGCGACTCCCTCCACATTCCTGAGAGATTTGGCGCAGATTGGTCATTGTATGGTGAAGTTACGAGGACTTGATGCTTTATGGCGAAGAATTTAAATGGATGGCACCACCACGGCCAGCAGATGTGTCAGGCTGCAACGCCGTCGGATTGCGCACTCACCTGTTACTTGCATGTCATGCTGTGGAGAAAACAAGAGGTAAACGTCATGTCAATCGGATGATGTTTGTCTGACTTCCTGTGTCCAGTGGATGGTGCTATGATTATAAAACAGTTTTCATGCTCAGATATATTCAGGGCGACTCCCTCTACATTCCCTAGAGATTTGGTGCAGAAGGGGAATTGTATGGTGAAGTTACGAGGACTTGATGCTTTATGGCGAAGGATTTAAATTGACCGCCCTACCATGGCCAGCAGGTATGATGTAGGGGAAAGCTTTGAACAGGTTTTCATCTTTAAGGTCTGTCGATGATACTGTGTGACTGTGAAGTCTGTTATGTTAAATCTATAGGAGGATGTCATTACAGTGCCAGGGTTGGAAATATTTCAAAATGGCGGCCACATCAAAATGGCCGACTTAGTATTGATGCAGAGACATATTCCGGACAACACCGTCTACATGAATGTGCCTTATGGTGTAGATTGGAAAGTGTATGTTGAAGTTATAAAGCCTTGAGGCTTCACGGCTAAGGAAAAAAATGGTTTCCACCACCACGCCCACTAAGTATGATGTAGCGGAAAGATTCACATAACTTTTCATCTTCAAGGCATGGAGATGATGCTCAGTGAATGTGAAGACTATGGTGTTTAAGCTCCAGGACAAGATCGTTTTCAAAGTAGGCATGAATTAGACAAAAATGGCGCCACACATCAAAAAAGCTGACTTCCTGTTGGCGTGACGGTATCGGTCCAAAAGGGTTTTTTATGTCTGCTCATGATGAATCTGTGTACCTAATTTCGTTCATCTATGCAGGAGGCAGAGGATGATACTGAGTGACTGTGAAGTCGGTGGTGTTACGTCTGTAGGAGGAGATAATTTAAGTACGAAGATTGGCAATATTTCAAAATGGCGGCCAAAAGCAAAATGGCCAACTTAGTACTGATGCCGAGATGTATTCAGGGGGACAGCCTCTACACTTATGAGCAGTTTGGTGTGGATAGGAAATTGTATGTTGAAGTTATAAAGCCTTGATGCTCGACGGCGAGGGGAAAAAATGGTTTCCACCGCCCCGCCCACTAAAGTTTGGCGCAGCTGAATGATTTCCGTAACTTTTGTTCTCTGAATTAATTTGGAAACTGTGGTGTTTAAGCTGTAGGACAAGATCATTTTCAAAGTAGGCATGAATTGGACAAAAATGCCGCCACACATCAAAATGGCGGACTTCCTGTTGGAGTGGCGATATCGGTCCAAACGGGTTTTTTGTGCATCTGGTCATGAGGAATCAGCGTACCGAATTTCGTTCTTCTACGCACTTGTGGGAGGCGGCACTGAACATTAGGGGGCGCTACAGAGCCCGCAGGTCACGACCATGCCCAGTGTCAATGCAGGATCGCAATTTTCGCTTAACGTGACGTATATTCCAAATTTGGAATATACGTCACATTGGGGAGTCTGTGACCTGCTCGGGCCCTAATAACCCGATCTGACACACTGTTTTGTAGTAATCGTTAGTAACATCAGTCACAAAACATTGTCTATGAGTTCAGTTACTTTTACTTTCAAAAATTGATCCTCCCCTTTCATAACTCAATAAGCCTCTCTCTGTCTCCTAAATGCCCACTTCTAATAAACTCCTCACATCCACGTTTGTAACAGCTCGAAAAATGTGTCTGTGTGTTTAGCTCTTTCTGAGCACTAGAAGACATGACTGACTAGTACCCCTCTTGACAAATGAACATGTGAGAAATCTTAGTTTTGGAGTAGTGTGTCCCTCAGCGACAGCCATGAAAATGTGATTCTGGTCTCACCCTCCCTCTGTTTAGCTCCTTCAGACATCGAGGTGCACTGTGGATCTCAGACAGTGGACCTGGAGATCTTCCTGTGTCCCATCTATTTCAATGGATACAACGAGTCACTGCTGGCCCTCAACTCAGAGCACTCCAAACACCAGTGTAAAGGGACTGCTGACTGGATGGCGGACCCGCCTGTTGTTAAATTCAATTTCTCGATCACAGAGGGGGCTATCTCTGCCTGCTCCAACCTGCTGACAGTAAGTCATTTAAACTTAAAGACTAATCAATCGATGAAAGACATTTAATTTAATCACATGATTGATCATAGTTAATCGCAAATGAATCGCACATGTTTTATCTGTTCTAAATGTACCGAAAAGGGATATTTCTCAAGCTTTTAATACTGTGATCAACATGATCACAGTATAACTGTGCAAAATTTGGGCAGATGACCACTAGGTGGCGCTGTTTAAATTTAAGTATTTTATATCTCCATATTGGTTGGTCGGATTAACACGAAACTTGGTAGAATCATCAGCGCCGTCATATAGGGGGGAAAGGTGATGACAATTCTAAGGGCCCACAGCCCTTACGAATTAATACCCTTACGAACTCATACGAATGAATCCGAATTAAAACAAAGCCTCAAGTCATACAATATTCTAATTTTAATAATTTCAATAACCCCCTTGGCCCCTTCTTAAAAAATGGTTTGGTCCACACCGCGGTTCGTTCTTCCCATGGTTCTTCCTCATCGGAATTAAGTGAGTGCGAGCGAACTCCAGCAGGGTTAGGATGCCCCCCAAAAAGCACAAGTCCGGACACCAGAAAAGAGTTGGGAAGGAGCCAATGAGTAGGAGCAGCAGAGCAGGGGCCCAGGACATCAAAAACCTTTTTTGTAAGGATGGTGAGAGTAAAACTACAGAGGGCGGCTGAAACAATTAGCCTACTTGTTCATTCATTTAATGTCTGTAACATTACCTTTGGCGGGGCGCAGGATGGAGCCTACGTTAGAGTCATCTGGCCGCGCTACACTCTGGACAAGTCGCCAGTTCATTGTAGAGCAACGGTTCCTAGAGTAGGTATAACTGAATGTTACTAATTTAGGGGCTACTACAGTGACTGTGTGTTTCACACATATCACTGTCAGACAATGCTCCAGTATGCGCCCATTCAGAGGCTGCATTGTTTTTTATCATGACGCATTCAACTTCTACTCAGTAATTATGAGCATCTGACTAAGGCCAGTTACGTTAACATGATGTGTTCAATGTGGTCTTGTAAAATGTGTTATTAGTGGAACATCTGAATAGCCTAAATACAAAAAAGTTAAATTTTCAAAGATTTGTTGTTGTTTGTTTTCATAGCAATATAAGATAAAAGACACCATAATAGCTGACAACGTAAAAAAGACTATTTAGAATTTTGGACAGTTTACACTGACTTTGAATGGTTTAAAAATATTTTTTGCCTGGAAAAGTGAAGCTGTCCACCTAGAGCTATGGTACTAAGAAGTCCATTTAGATTTTGTCCAAGAATAGCTTAGTTCTGCATCAGTTTTTCCATGAAACATAACATTTAATGTTTACATATATATAATGGAACAATAAACCTTTATGCTCTGCTGCTCAAGAATCAGCAGTGGCTAATGAGTTTGACCCCACAGCAGACACTCACCCCAGCAGTCCAATGATGCCTTTGATGGTGAGTGAGTGATGTAGATACTGGTTGGCTGTTTTGGTTTATAAGTGACCCACTACCTATTTGTTGAGTGGTTAATTGAAAATGTACTGCAATCAGAGGTGTAATAACGTGTTGCAAATCAGTGAAATGAGAATAAGACAACTATTAATACATAATTTACATAATAATACTCTGACTTGTTAAGCCGGTAATCGTAAAAAAGGAAATAAATTGGGTGTATTACACCAGGTACCGTCAAGAACACTGAAAAACAAGAAAATTGAAG
Source organism: Diplodus sargus (assembly GCA_903131615.1). NCBI lineage: Eukaryota > Metazoa > Chordata > Actinopteri > Spariformes > Sparidae > Diplodus > Diplodus sargus. The sequence continues at coordinate 155,080 of CAEMYA010000321.1, read as the reverse complement.
GTGGCAATGAATGGGGTACATACACATACATGAACGAAATTCGGAAAGTATCATCACCAGACGCACAAAAAAGATTGACCGTACCAAACTGTCACTCCAACAGGAAGTCGGCCATTTTCATTATTAGGGCCGAGCAGGTTTTGACCTGCGAGGTCCCTATTTTTTTTCGAATTACGACTTTTTCGTCCCAAATCATGGCATTTTTCACTGCCTGAACATACCCCAAAAGTCACCAAACTTGGAAAACACATCACACCTGCCCAAAAATTTCATAATCTATTGTCATCCTTGATTTGCGTCCACGCATTCACTGAGATTTTTTACGCAACCTATTTTTTCTAACTCCTCCCAGGCGATTTCACTGATTTGCACGAAACTTTGCACACAGCATCTGTGGACTCTCCTGACAAAAAGTTATTAAAAGAATTTTGACATTACAAAAAATACTCAAGTTTTTAAATAACAACTTCCTGTACATTTTGCTCAAAACACGAAGTGTTGCATATCTCCACATCGGTCTGTCCAAATGACATGAAACCCAGGTGACTACTTCCCCATGAGCCACTAAGGCTTTGTGAAAAAGTGATAAACTTACTTTTTCAAACTCCTCCTAGGCCATTTGACCGATTTGCAACAAACTTTGCAAGTAGTATCTGTGGACAAAACTTATCAGAAGCATTCACCTACATCACACCTGGTGGCGCAGTCCATTGTGATGCTTCACTATAAAACCATCAACTCATTATAACTTCCACATACAACTTGCCATCTACTCCAAATTGCTCAAACATGTAGAGGGTCTTGCTCTGAATACATCTAATCAGCACACCCTGACGGCAGCATGCCCCGACGCACGTGGACTGCGAGGGCCTGTTCATCGCTGCTTGCAGCTTTAATTTTGATATACCTTCATATTTTAGTCCAATGCTGGGCCCCTGAAAAGAAATTTCATTCTGTGTTCACTTCTTGCACACTGAATGACAATAAAGTCTGTCTAAGTCTCTCCATGCAAATCTGTTTATTTTTATTGCAACAATCCACAACAATGACAAATACTGTCCAGAATATTTTCTAGAATGTCCTCAAAGGTCCTGCATGATCAAAAAATATGAACGCATAACATTGCAATCTCAAGCCCAACAAGCAACATCAGATGGGCATATTGACCTGAATATAACATTCCTTAGTAATACTAACACAATGTATTGTCCAACTTTACACTTTTAAAGGTTAACAATGTTCAACATTGACAGTAAATGCAAATAACTTTGTTCTTGTTGAGAGAACCATTTGGCAGGGCTTTGAAGCTGAACTTGTCATTGCCTTTTCTTTATCCATTTCTGCTCAAGGAGGTTTGTTTCTGCTGCCATCTACAACACTACCACTGCATCGCTTCCCGATTTCCCAAACTATGGGGCGGGCCAAGGGTCATAATATGTGTGTGTTAATTGCATGTCAAAAAAATTAGCACCATTGGGGCGCCGTTTAGTTCAGTTGGTAGAGCGGGCATCCCATTTACAGAGGCTTTGTCCTTGCTGCAGCGGCCCTGGGTTCAAGTCCCGGCCTGGGGGCCTTTGCTGTCTCTTGAGCTGTTCTATGAATAAAGCCACGTAAAGGACAAAAAATTATTTATTTTTTTTAAATAATAAAAGGGATTTGCGTTAACACGTTATTATCATGTTACTTTTGACAGTCCTATTAAAGACACCTGAGACACCATAACAGGTTCCTCCACAAAACATCCTTTCCCCAAAGGTCACTCAGGAGTCAGGAACTGGGCAGTTTGAGGATTTCTCCAGCGTCCAGTACGTCACCATCTCAGGCATGGTGTGCTCCGAGGATCCCGGCACAGGAGCCATCACCTATCACCAAGAGGTTATGTACAGGTTCTCCTGCCGCTACCCACTGCAGTACCTGGTCAACAATACTCAGATGAGTGTGTAAGTGTCTCCCCATGGTATACGCCAAAACTGTACTCTTGCATTGCTAAGATTTTAGTTTGGTCCTTTTGTTTGTTGGTGAAATTGTATTTCTTCATCTATATATACACAATTTGAGTTTATATATCTGTGTGCACAGTATTTAAATTTTCATTTGATGTCCCGCTCTGGGCAACAGCTAGTGTCCTGATAGATTACACATTTGTATGCAGATATCTGTTCATAGAGATCACTTGCCCGGTTAAGATGAGTGAGAAGTCAGTAGTCAAAGGCATGTAAAAAAGCAATAAATTAGTGTGGCAAGTGGAGGGTAGAAAAAGGTGTCACCAACAATGCCACCTGGGATGTTTCGCCCCAGGAGATAGCTAATTGCTTAAAGGAAATATTTAAGTACCTTTGTTACAGGTCGCACAGTCCAAAAATACCACAGACAAGAGACGTTTTTAGAAAAATATAAACTCCATTTTATTTCACAACTAATTAAATACATCACAACATCATCAACACCATTGGCTGACTCACGTGCTGCTAGACCGTGGCCAAAATTAAGGGGTGAACAGGGCTGGGGCTACCTCGGCGCCCAAACTCAAATCAAGGGATGGATAATTAACAAAAGCACCCGTGACACCGCACACACACACATTCGTGAAGAAAAAGGCCCACCACCAGGGATTGGGTTGTTGTCAGGGGCCCACAGCACCTGTCCAAAGAAAAAAAGGAAAATATACTCTCTTATGGACAAGCGGAAGAAAATGGAACGGAACAGCCTCACATGTGTGACTGTACAGTTATTTTTTCATTTTGACAAATTATATTAACACTATGGAACCTAAAATCACAAAATAACACAAAATCAGAGTAGGAAAAAGTTCGATTTTTTACTGTGAAAACCACACAGTTTAATGAACCAATTGCATTAGTTATAATGCAAATATACATTGTTGATTGCTAAATTTGTGCATAAGTTTTTGAAATATACAAAGTTATATGTAATTATATACATTAAAATGCAGGCAATGCCTCAGGCTCCTCAGCTCATTCCTGCCTGCTCCGCAATTCAGCCGTCTCCTCGTTTTGACTCACAACACAAAAAAAACACTACACTACACACTAAACACACTACACCAAACACTACATTACACACTAACTATACACTCCAAGCACGCTATATGTCACAAATCTCTCAACTCTCAAAACTAGCTATCTCTGTCGCTGTCTGTATCACTGCCGGCGTCCCTCCCACAACTTCCTGTTCCTCAACAACCAAACTTGCTGCTTGAACACTTTTGTGACTAAAGCCCGTTTTTACCGTTTCGTCTGCACCAGACACAAAGCAAACGTGACGGCAATGTTCGCGAAAAAGTGTTGCGGACATTATTTACCGGTTTTGGACGTGCCGGTGCGGTGGGTCCGGTCCATCGCCTTAGGAGGTGGGCCGTGTGGGCTAGCAGCTAGCTACACACGAACACCCACAGATTCCGATTCCACTTTGTTGTCCGCGCGTCTCCGGATCTCCTCAGACCGGAACAGAGTCAGTCCGGACTCGTTTAGTCTCATTGATCCACAACAGTCAGTTTAGATGCACAGAACAGAACGGCAAAATCCCGGTCCAGCTTGCGCCGCTGCAGGTATGAATCCGCTTGTTTCTTAAGGTATGTCGTGGCTTTAGCTCTGCAGTGACTGGCTCTGGTGCGCACGTGACTGTGGTAGCTCCGGTGGTGCTTGTGGAATTGTGAAGCATTTATGAAATAATTTATGAACGGTATCATTGTAGTCCAAACAAATGCGAAGTCGCACACCCTTGAACCAAGCAGCAGCCATGTTGAAACTCTCAGGTCAGTCTGATCCTGATCTGCAGAGATATTTGACGCACACGCACATACACAGAGATTCCTTGTTTTTATAGAGAGATATCTAAAATGCTATGATGGAGCCTAAAATGGACGCTTGCTGCTCATCCAACACTTCTCAGCCTTGACCGTTTGCTGTTTTATCAGAATAAGGTGCCGGCTGCCAGATTTTGGAAAGTATGCAATACCAATTAATATTGATACTAATCAATCGCATTGCTCATCATTCTCATGTAATTAGAGTTCTCAAAGAGCCTGAAAATTACAACCAGACCCCGCCCGCAGGTTTTTAAGCCCGAACCTGACGTTGCCCGACACACCAGCATGAATTGTCCCCCCCCGCGGGTCCGGTCGGGTTTGTCGGGCCGGCCGACCCGTTGAGAACTCTACATGTAATAGAGCGAGCTAACGTTACCTCCATCACCTCACAGTCCCTGTATTAACGTTACTGTCTGCTTACCGGCTGTACTACTGTCAGTCAGCCTGCATCTCTGGCTGCTCCTCTCCTGTCCGCTGCTGCTGTCTTCACCTTCAACCTGCTGTTGCTGGATCATTGCTGTCACAGAGGACGTGGAGGCTACAGCAGCCCCTCCAGCGAACATGTCTGTGACCTTTGCACATTTTGCAGCATCTACAGTGAGATTCTTCTCTTGTCCCCTAACTTCTCCGCACCCAATTTCTTTCTCTTTGGTTGCTTCATGTTGCCACTCCTCGCGTTTAATACTTTGAAACTTGCAGGAGTCATAGGTGACAGCACAGAGAAGGGGTGGGGCCGTGGTTGTACTATATCCTGATTGGTTCAGTCCACTGTCTATATTGAAGATGGACCACTGGGCCCCTCTAAACTGTGCTCTTCGAAAAAAAAAAAAGCACCCTGCTGTGAGAAGGAATGAGCGTGCTCTGGCTACATTAGGTTTTTCAAAAATTAAGAATCACTGCAGCAATAGGAGTTCCTTGAGCATGTCACACAAACATATGACTAAATGATGACCAAAGTGACATGGGTTCAAGCCCAGGGTTCAGTCGGATTCTGTCTGAAAGGTCCATAAGTCATGTTTCTGATTTCTTATTTCAAAACGGGCAGAAGTTGTCTATCGATGAATGAGCCTTATCTCAGCTTAACTGTGTGTAGGATACTATCTAGTTATTGCCATGGACTGCCCTCCTCTCACATCCATGCATGTCAGAAAAAAAAAAAAGAAAAGAAAAAAACATATATGTTATTCGCCCAGCTTAATGTGAACAAACACACGCACCATACAAGCAAAAACATCAACATTTACCCCATCATATTTTTCCTGTCATATTCTTTAGTGTAGAACTTCTCATATTAAAATGTTTCTTTTTGTTTGCATGTTTTAAAGAAAGTATCAAGTTACCATATTTGGTTCTGTCTCAAGTAGCCCAGTGTCGTTAGAGTTGTGTTACTCTTGTGAATAGTTTTAGTAGGGCTTGAATCTCACCTTGGTGTGTTGTTCCCTCATGTATCAGATGAAAGATGACCTGTTTCTTGAAGAGTTGGGTTTTTCCCGTTACGACTGTTCGTACATTTACTGAATGTATGTTTTGTCTCTCCAACAGGTCCGGTGTCAGCCTGGCAGTCAGAGACAATAATGGCAGTTTCATCAGCACACTGAGCATGCGATTGTATTCGGTATGAAGAGCAAGGAATTAATTATAACAATATATTCCACCTATTAACAGCAATGAAATTACTGTAACATGCAAAAAAAATCTGTCGTACTGTATACACTTGGATGGTAAATTTGTACTTCCAAGTTTCCCCTAAGCCATTCATAAGCCTTCTTTTTTAATGTTGGTGGTTATTGTTTAAATGTTTAAAGGGTACACTTTCCAGTCCCCGGTACCACAGAGGCAAGCACTCAGCTTTAGAGAGTAGACCTACTCTGATGAATTATCCCACCCCTACAAAGGTGATCTGGTCTATGAGATACTCACGATTTTTTACATGTATTGTAGTCTTCATTGGCACAGAAAAACAAGATACTATTATTTACAGAAAAAACGTTATCTGAATATGGCCCAGAGACAAATGGCCTTTTTTATGAATTATATTTTGACATGTCACAGTGGGAATTTACATATGTACGTAATAACATTAATAATGCATGCCTGAATACCACTTAGCTGCTTTAATTTCAGGGTCCTGGTGTTGTGGGTGCTGGCCGGTTGTCATGCTTTCATGACCAACTGGTACAGTAAGGGAGCCATTACCATAACCATTATACTGTTATTAGTTGCATCTGTGCTTTCCCTACTTGGACAAGTAAACATTTTTGACCAGAAAAAAGGCCAATAAATATATAATCATCAAGTTTTTTTTCTGTCAAAATGGCTTCTTTAGTGGATTTTGCCAGGAATAGATTTTGAATCTGAAGGCATCAGCAATTACTTAAAAGGAATGGTTCAAATTGTTAGGACTTTCTGGTCGAGAGTTACTTGAAATGGATACCATCCTCCCCGTTTTCAAGCTGAATATGAAGCTGGAGTAAGCTTATTTTAGATTAAAGACTTGCTAGCCTGACGCTTTCCAAACGTAATAAAATCCAGCTTGCCAGCAGTTTTGAAGCTCACTAATTAACACATTCTATCTTATTTGTTTAAGATGCACAAATATCAAGTTGTAAAAAGAACAATTCACTTGTGGTTTTAACAGGGAGTGATGTGCTGGACTATTTCTTGAAGGGCATAGTTACTTGTTTGTGTCTCTGGAAACTTCTCATTGAGCTTCTGGTATGAAAATTAATGAGCATATTTTTAAAATACCTCAAACAATCTTTCAGACCAGAAATGCAATTTTGTTCTCAGGAATTACGTTCTCTGTGTTAGTATAATCTGAAATTCAGCAAATTTGACCTAAACTTGCCTTTAACTATAATTTCGGCCATGAAATAATCATATAAATCATGCTTTGAAATTGTCTTTATTTTGTCATTCAAATAACTTCAAATACACAAAGAAACTAGGTTGAGTATCTTTCAATATGAATGATGACTTGCTGAATTAAAACTGGGATGTTTGCTACTTGCAGTAGCAGTAGCCCATTTTCTGTTTTTGAGTGAGTGATGACAATGCTGTTATATTGAAATGCTTATCATATGGCACTGCATCATTTTGCCCGGACAACAACTTTAGCTGCATTGGCCCTCCCATTGTGTGGAGGGATTTAATGTGATATAGAAACCCAGAATATATGTATCAATCTAAACATTCTGTCTCTTTCTTTCCTCGGCTGAAAGGACAATAATTACTCATCCACAATGCAGATTCCAGCAGGAGGCCTGGAGCTAAAGACAAGGATCTTTGTAGAAGTGAAGGCATCCAACCTCACTAACAGGTACTTCACACAAGTTTTAGCATTATAAGTATAAATTCGTATGATTTAAAAAAAAGAAAATCTTTAAACCTTAATAAAGAACATAACGACATTTCGATTCCCTATATCTGACAGAAAATTAATGCTCTCTTTTGAGCACATGGTAACCCAGGGATACACACTGGGTGAAAAACATGTAGGCACACCAATACATCCTCATACCTAAACAACTGAATAGGTCAATTATCAGCATATCCCAAAACAACATAAATCATTGTTCCCAAAACAATCTGACTGATGCAGCCTAAAAGCAACACACATGCCAGACCTTTACCTTTCTAATTACCTTACGTACATGTCTTTATTTCACTATGTTAGTGAGTTAAATGAAAGTCCTGTGCTTGTTTAACCTAACCGTCCCCCATTTCCTTCTCCATCAGCTAACTTTTTCACTATATAACACTTGTCTCACTTCTTTGCAGCAGTAATAATTACAGAGGTTACCACCTAAAAACAAACATAGCCTACCTACTGTTTATGATTGTTCTAATTATTCTGATGAGGATGGGCTCAGGCATACCTAATCAAAATTCTTAACAGGTACAAAACCCCACCTGAGCCAATAACCGTAGCAATGATTATTCAGTCACAAAATGTATTTGAAAACTGTAGTTACTATTTACTTTGTAGCTTACATGCTGCATCAGAGCCAAAGTAGTGCATTTTTATATGCTTTAAAATGAGTTTATTTTATCTGCAATCAGATTACAAAAAAAACACTGGTATCTGATCTGATCAGCCAGACCAATAAACAGTCAAACCATAGTATACAGTATACATGTTAATGTGTATATAATTTACATACTGAGTATGTTTATACGGAAAACGGAACCATCGCTCTTGCCTTTGGATTAAAACCCGCTCTGCGCTCCGACTATATTGCGCACGCTCCGCTCCCCGCTCGCTCCGCGCTCAGCTCCGCTCACATGTTCTGATTTGTAGGGATGACTTTCACTTTTACAAATGTCATTTTATAACATGATATCTTTACTTTTACTTGACTATGACTTTCGGGTTACATTTTATAACACTGATATAGGGCTAGGCGATAAATCGGCAAAATCGATTAATTCAAGTTTTTGGTTTAGGACGATTTTAAAAAATGAAAATCAATTTTTTATTTAACTTGCTCCGCCACTGCTTCTCATGGGCTCCCGTAGTTCATAGTGGGCTCCGCCCCCCGCATTGACTTTCCACAGAGAAACAAACACAACATGCAGCGAGCAAAGAGTTCGTTCCTAGCTTGGATTTGTGGTGTCGGACCTCGAACAAACCACCGTCCGCTGCAAAGTTTGTTCAAAGGCTGTTTTAACTAAAAGCAGCGGAAGGAACCATTTATTTTAGCTTCTCAAACAGACACCTGGATCACAGTGGGACACTTGTTGTTCACTACGAGATGTACAGACCGCGGCAGCCCACAGATACCCTCTAAAAAGCAGCCAACATTAGTGGAATCATTTAATCATTGTGTCCCGTATGAGAAGAAATGGTCCCGGTGGACAGCTGTTAAGGATTCAGTCACGCTGCATATCGCTAAAGATATGGTGCCCGTATATACAGTGGAAAAGCCGGAGGTTCATCCACATGCTGAAAATGTTCGACCCCAGGTTTGTGTTATGAAGCCACAACGGGGCATGATGTCTCAAGCCAGAGGAAGCAGACAGGCTCGTCTTCCTGGCCAAAAATGTGTAAAACAGACAGTAAGCGCAAACCTCATGCCCTGTACATCCACCAACATGTCATGTTTACTATGCGAGACTTGGCTTGGGGACTGGAGGGTGGCCGGTTCAAGTCCAGCCACAGACCACAATATGGAAGTGGACTGGTAGCTAAAGAGGTGCCAGTCCACTTCCTAGGTTACTGCCGAGGTGCCCTTGAGCAAGGCACCGAACCCCCCATGTGTGCTCCCCGGGCGTTGACATAGCAGCCCACTGCTCCTAGCTTGTGTGTGTATGTGTATACTTAGAATATGTAGCTAGTGATGGGCTAAATGCAGAGGACAAATTTCAGGTGTGTTTCATGTCTGACAAATAAAGATTCTTCTTCTTCTTCTTCTTCTTATGTTAACACTTTATCAATACTAGTATGGAAACTGATCTGTTTTTATAAAAGCAAGCAATCTGACATGTTAAATGTATGTTTACAAAAGCATTTTATCAAAAAGGGACACAGTCTTGTTGTTGTTGTAAACCATAGCATTAAAATAAAAGCAATGCTTTTAATAATTTCTTTGTAATTTAAAGTTTGTTCTTGAGAAGAAAAAAAAATCGATAAAAATCTTAAATCGAGTTTGGTGTGAAAAAATTGGGATTCAATTTTTACCCAGCCCTACACTGATATATAACAAAACTCCTTCTTGCAGATTCAATGTACTCCTGGACCGATGTTACGCAACAGCCTCACCTTTTCCCATCAACACCACTTTTCATGATCTCTTTGTTGGGTGAGTTATCAGCTTACAGAAACTAAAACTGAAACAAGTTGACTCAGTTTTAAATAGAAATATGAAGCTTCTTAGACACAGATATAATACAGATGCACTAAATAGCTTTTACCTGAGTATTTAGCCATATCTTATGGTCTTCAATGATGAATTGAGCTGGCAAGGGTGTTGATTATTTATGATAATAGGTCTGCCACCCTTCAAAGTAGCTGCTCCATTTTTCATACTCCAAACATAAATTTCCTTGTGAAATTAGATTATGCATGATCAACTTTTAAAAGGAAGGGGGTCATGTTATCAAGTGATGAAAGTGTCTGTGAACCAGGCCTATAAGTATCCTCTCTCTTGGTCAGAAACTCTGAGTTGAAACCTGGTAGAATAATCTGAAGAACAGGACCAAACAATTCCCATCTGTATTCTTCAAGGTGTAACCGTGATGGCCAGACAGTAATGGGAATTAACGGACAGCAGCAGAAAGCTCGCTTCTCCTTTGAGGCCTTCCGCTTTGTCCAGTTCACAGGATCAGCTCTCTCCACCTATTATGTTCACTGTGCCACCAGACTCTGTGTGAACTCATTCTGCCCCACCCTCACTCAGGTCAGATTCTGCCTCCAGTGGCATCACACATCATTAATGCAATCCTTTTGCCCAACATCCAATGCCACTGGGTCTTTGCATTGGATGTAAACAGTGAGGTGCACATCAATCCATTATGGACATAATTGCTTGGGATAACAATCTGCACAAATTATTTCATGCTACGAATCTCGGGATATATTTTTAATATACAACGAAGCTATGATGGAAATCAGAGGAATTCTTCATTTTTACTGCTACTTCTTAAATAAAAATTTAATTTTAACTTGTTTTAACACTTTATTTGTAATTGTAACTAGGGTGCTATATTTTTTCTTGGAAACTGTCCTAACCAAAATGACATGACCCGATTCACCTGCAGAACTGCACCACTGGCACCAACTCAAAAAGACGTCGCAGCATTGATGACAACCAAGACACCACAGTGAGCGACATGGCCACGATCAGCTCAGGTCCCATCGCTATTCGCCAAGACAATGGTGAGAACCTCATTAATCTTTATAGATTTTATTTTTATGCATTGCTCAAAAAAATTAAGTCATATTATAAGACCAAATCAGTTAAACTTCAGGGATATCAATCTGTCCATTTAGGAAGCACAGGTGATTGTGAATCTATTTCACCAAATTGCAAATGAAAGGGATAACAAGTGAAATGGAGAGGCAAAAGTAAGACAAGCCCCATAAAGGGAACAATTGCTCACTCCTTATTCTTCACAGCTGTTTCTTCTGCGGTTCTGTGTTCTGCTATTGTCCATGTCACTAGTAGTATGAGATGGTACCTGCTGCCCTAAGCAGGTTGCACAGGTAGTCCAGCTCCTCAAGGATGGCACATCCATAAATGTGATCACAAGCACAGTCTCAAGAGCATGGAGGAGATACCAGGAGACCGGCCGTTACACAAGGAGAGCTTGACAGGGCCATAGTAGGCATCAACCCAGCAGTTGGACCGGTATCTGCTACTTTTTGCAAGGAGAAGCACGCCAGAGCCTTACCAAATTACCTCCAGCAGGCTACTGGTTTGCATGTTTCTGACAGTTTGGTCAGACTCCATGAGGGTGCCACCAGAATTGGCAGGCAAAGCTTACGCTGATGCAGTGGGCCCAGAGTTCCTCCTGGTGCAGGACAATGCCCTGCCTCATGTGGCCAGAGTGTGTAGGTAGTTCCCAGATGAAGAAGGCATTGATTCCACTGACTGGCCATCTCGTTCCCCTGACCTAAATCCATTTAAGCACCTATGGGATGTTATGTATTGTGCATCTGACCGCGCCAAGGACTGTCACAGACTGTCCAGGTGCTCATTGATGCCCTGATCCAGGTCTGGGAGGAGATCTCCCAGGAAATCATTTGCTCATCAAGATCTGGTGTGTGATTAAAGTGTTCCCTTAATTTTTTGAGCAGTGTATTGCTGAGTATGCTGGGTTTCTCTCGCTCTCTCACATGGTAACTGGAAGTATGCATATACTGCCACCATGAGTTAATTTCCTGTATTCCTCTATTTTTTTCCCAAACAAAACAGATGACAAGAAAATGGGACAACAATGTAAGAGTTACTAAGGCTCCCAGAGAATAATAGGTGAAGCATGTGTGAAATTGTCCTAAGTGAGGGGTCAGAAGAAGAATACTTACCTGGTACATGGAAACAAAATGTGTTGACTATAACTTTTGTTATAAAGAAATTAGTGTGATATCATGCTCCTACGTGGTCGTCTATTCACATTTTCAGGCAGATGACCTGCTGTGTCATCTGTGAGGCCCTGACTGCACATTTATACTTACATCATTCAGGTTATCTCTCAGGTCACAATATCTGCAGCTCTTAAGTTGAACAGCAAGGCAATCAAGTTTTAGATGGCATGTAGTACTAGCCAGAACATGGCATTTCAGAGGTGGACCAAAATGCCTCAGGGCTAAGAATGTCGCTGGCAGCTCCACGTAGATGATGTTATGGTTACATTGTGCAGGTGTCCAGACCCCTCCAACCATCATACAGAGCCCCTACTCCCTCAGGGGAACATCTGTTGATACCTACTAGAGAAAAAGACACCCTCCTGATAGGATAGCAAACCAAAGCCCCCCTTAAGGGAAGGGAGGGAGTGCAACAGAACAAGCACTGTGCCTCTGGCTGCTTTCTGGTTAAGGTCTGGGAGGTGAATGACAGGCCGAATGGCAGTACCTGGTATTTGTAGGCTGTGCCTTCGAATGCAAACCTCACATAAAACCTGTTTTTCACATGTATTGAAACATGAAACTAAGCATTTGTGAGATTAACTGTTGTCCACAAATCCCCCATTGAGTGTTAACATTTTGAATGAATATATCTTTAGGAATTATCTTTAGGCTTCAGCATTCACATTACTTTTTTGGATTACTTCTATACCAAACGTGCAAATAAAGAATAGCGAAGAGAAGTATCAATAAGATAATTTTTTTAATTATTTGTATTCTGTAAAATGTACAGAATGCAACAAATTTGTGTATTTGGTAGACCAGTGCAATGTTGTGTGGGACTCTTGAAGTGTTGTATGTTGCATTTTTTTAGACCATTCTTTATTTCAAATTTGGAATCCCATAAGCACACCATTTTTGTCCAAAGCGACTTACAGTAATTCATACATACACTGATGGCAGTGGCTGCCATGCAAGGTGCTGATCAGAAGCAGTTTGGGGTTCAGTGTCTTGCCCAAGGACACTTCAACATGCAGACCAGGGGAATGAACCAGCGGCCTTCCAATAACAAGACGCTGGCTCTACCCCTGAGCCACAGCCATACTGAAAGTATCTGAAATCTACTTACATCAGTTACCCTTTTTGTATGTTGCTTATCATGTTTCACAAATTCAGCTGCAAGCCAAAGACAAAACATAGGAAGAGGCAAAGAATGGCAAAGGTGTGTACGGAACTAAGTAGCAAGCATTTTGCGTGTTGAGAAAGCACTGAGCGCTGCAGTCACTCCACAATTGAAAGTTGAGTTCTGCTTGCATGACTCAACCTGAGTTTTGCAAATCAGGTGAGGAAACCACTGGTAGTACAGGCCCTCATATGATTGGTCCTATTCAAAGCAATCACACCCACATGGGCCTCCCGATTGACAGATTCTGTCAATTTGCAGACAGTTTGGTCAGGAAACAAAGTTAAATAAATAAATATTAAACATAAATAGCTTTCATCATGCTCATCAGTATAATACTGCTTTTCATGATTTAATTCTTGGTATCTTTTTCCTTTCCAGGTTTTCAGAAGACTCAAATGAACAGCAGTGTGGTGGCTGTTTCCATTGTAGCAGGCATTGTCGGGTCCATCTGCCTTGCTCTGGTGGCTTTCATTGTGCACTATAAGTACAAATCCAAGATCAGTATTAAGACAACTCTGTCCTGATTCTCTCCTGTTTCATCCAATAATACAGTTGACAAGAAACCATGGGAGTATTGTAATAAATGAGTCAGAGGTCTGACATTTGCATTAACTGCTGATATTGTACAAGTTTCTTTAAAAAAGCAATAGAGAAGGAGAATATCAGTGATGTACCTTAAAGGGATAGTTTGTGTTTTTTGAAGTGGGGTCACATAAAGTACATATCTATAGTCGGTCTGTTCCCTACCGTAATCACCGATCAGCGCAGCCTCAGTTTGGAGAAGTAGAGAGCCGCTCCAGCCAGACACTCAGCTTTGTACTGCAGTGAACGGGGTCCAGAGAAAAAGTGAAATTTAACCACCTAAAACAAGGCTCACCTAAAAAATCTATAACAGTTAAAGTGTACGTTGTATAGAGAAAATTCACACCGCTTCCACTTCTTTTGGCACTACATTTTCTCAACCATAGAACTCTGTATCCCTACGTAGCGCAACTGGGCAACGGGTGATCTGTGAGCAGCGAAATACAGTGCGAGGCCCAGTTGCTGGGCGAGAGGTTTACTTTCAATAAAAACGAAACTTAACAATTTTAGACACAGACACAGACCGTAGACTCTCCGTACCCCTACGCATTAGCACACTTGCATAGGGATACGGAGGTTCTACGGTTGAGAAAATGTAGTGCCAAAAGAAAGGCCGGTCTGATGGTGATGTGAAGCGGTGTGAATTTTCTCTATACAACATACACTTGAACTGTTATAGATTTTTTTAGGTGAGCCTTGTTTTAGGTGGTTAAATTTAGCTTTTTCTCTGGACCCCGTTCACTGCTGAGCGTCTGGGCTGGAGTGCCTCTCTACTTCTCCATATTGAGGCTGCGCTAATCGGTGATTATGGTAGGGAACAGACCGACTATAGATATGTACTTTATATGACCCCACTTCAAAAAACACGACCTATCCCTTTGAAGGTGCACTTGACACCAAAATCAAATGTTTTTCCTTTTACCTGAATTGCCAATATCAGTTTAGATTGTTTTGTTGTGTATTGCTGAGGGTTGGATATATTGTTTTTTTGAGATGTCTGCTTTCTCTCCCATATGATGTTTGATGAAGGTTCTCAGTCATGGTATATCTGTGCTCTCCAATATGATGGAACTTGGTGACACTCAGCTTGTGGTGCCATCAAAAATACATCCATCCATCCATTGTCTGTAACCGCTTATCCTTTTCAGGGCCACAATTTAGACACACACACACAATTTAGAGTAAATGATTAACCTAACTATTTGCATGACTTTGGATTGTGGGGGGAGGCTGGAGTACCTAGAGAGACACAGGGAGAACATGCAAACTATGCACAGAAAGGCCCTGCCCCAGCAAGGTCTCAAGCCACGACGGTTACTGCCCGGTTACTCAAGAGAATCCCCAGACCGCTGCTGTGAGCAGTTTCATGAAAGAATTATTTTCTCTCTACTCAACTGCTCATGGATGAGAGGCTCATGCTCCTGACAGTGAGGGATGTGAACATCAAGGCATCCTCCTCAGCTGGTTAGCTAGTAGGAAAACAAGATAATAGGGAAAAAAAGAAAGAAAATAGCTCCTACAAGAAACAAAGGACGGGTTGGTGGATTTTTTTAAGTAACTGATTAATGACTAACCATTAATACTTCATTAATACTACCGTAAGCAAGTAGAATTGGCCCTCATATGATATTCCTGACCTGTTCTAACCCTGACAACTCCCCACACCTCAGGCAAAGGGGTCCTCACATCCTCTCACATCTTGATATGTTCTTATCCATACAGGGATTTCTAAATCTAAAAACTGTTCCAACATAAGTCATACAGAAACAACAACACTGTACATTCATTCATATAGCCTTGGAACTGAGGGCATTAATCATGTGTTGCCAGAGCAGAGTGATAGATACTGTGGCTTACATTCAGATTTTTTTTATATATATATATATAATTCTATATCTAATAAAGGTTCAGAACTTTTTGCATTTCTAGTGATTATGAAGGCATTAAACAAAAACATATATGGAAATTATTTATGGTGCTTCTTCCTTTTTTTCTTTAAGAATATGTCACAAAACTGATGTATAAAGCTACGGTACTCTACTGTTTTTTAAAATTAAAGTACAATATTTTGTCTGCATGTTTCATATTTTTTGTACCAAGTGCGTATAGCTACATTTGACATAATTATTTAAGAAAAATGTTCTTAAATTCCTTCAATACAGACAATCTGCTGTACAAGGAACTGCGGTTTTCTGTAAAACTTGACCAATTAGGGACTTCCGGTAGCAGCGCGCAATGGAGTAGACCGAAGTCCAGCAGCTCCTGATAATTTTCGCTTATATCAGCATGTAATAATATTTCAATTGTAAATTGATCGTCAACTTCAGACCCTATCCTTTATTGAACTGGGCACTACAACATACAACCATACTCCACACGAGGAAGAGCACAGAAAAGTAGGTGTACAGCGTGGAATGAATTTGGCGACAAGAAGTTGCAAGATGGCGGAGGAGGCACCGCTTACTTTGAAAGCACTGAAATGTGAGCTACAGTTATCTCACCAAGCTTCCCTTGCTGATTTTAAAGTTGAAATTGTCACTCTTCGCCAAGACTTGAGCGGAGATATTGAGGCTCTTCGGACAGAGACCATAACCAACAGCCAGTTGCATTAGTTCTGCTTCTTTACCTGTGTATCATTTATCTCTTTACAGGGCATCTTACCTGACGTCACCACACTTAATATGATGCACGGTTTCTTTCATGTTCTGGAAATCTCTCATAAAGCTTTCTGTATTTTATATTGGATATTTCCATCCCATCTGTGGAATTTAGTGCACCAGTTGACCTTTTCTCTACTTCAAAGGAGAACAGCAAGCATGGTAGGCAAAATAAGGCCTTTTTTGAGCTGCTATACTATCCAGTCCCTGTCGATTTTTTCCCCTCCATTGTGGGATGTGGAATGAATCCTCTGCATCTGCTAGCAATTCCTTTGCCCTCTCTGAGAAAGGCGCTTGTTTTGCCATCACACGTACGAGGTTCACTCTATCAGCGTCGGTCATTCTAGTTGGCCATAATGCAGGATTGCGGAAATGAAGTGTGTGATCAGTCTCTGATCCATCCTGCTCAGATTCTCCGACGGGGCAGCGGGCGCCTCCCACTCCACTGTGACTCTCTCTCTCTCTCTCTCTTCTCTCTCTCACTGGTAGCCTGACTATGGAGTTAGAACCATGCCAAAACCTCACACACACATACTAAACGTGTTTTACTAACGCCCAACGATTCACAAACAAACTCAGTGTGGTCTGCAAATGCAAAACATCATTCACAAACTAATGCATTTTGTTTTGCAAATAGGAAATGTAACAATCAAACAAATACATCATGAATCAGAAACAAATACAGCATGTTTTACACATACAAAGAAACATATTTCTTCAATTACAAGAAAGTATCCTTCAAGTACAAATGAAAATCTTTCAAGTACAAAAAACAATTATACAAGTACGAAAAAAAAACTTTTGGCACTATCTTACCACTGTCATGTGACTTTTGGCACTACTTTTCCACCTTGCTGATCCACAAACAAATGTCTTCAGATCCACACACAAATGCCAATAAACTTTCCAACAAATGTCCTGTAATTTGCACTCCACAACAACAGGTGGAGCTGTTGAGTCTTTTAAGGCCGGCAGGACGATTTTTTTCCCCCTAAATCTTTATTTTTTATTGTTCTGTTTTATTCAGACTTATTATATTCTATTTAATTCAAGTCAATGGAGTGAACCTTATCAAGCTCGTTCTACAAAGTGCTATAAGTCGGTGCCTCGCATTTACATATTCACAGATGTACGGATATATTCAGGAAACAGATAGGAAACAAAAACAACGTCTGTGACGTTCTCTGATGATTATAAATGTAGTGACTGGAGGGGTACCGATTGTGGACGATGAGCGCTGATGGCACAAAGACTCATGCGAGTGAATTCTCAAGTGCTCATGAGACTGTTGTTGTTCGAATATGTTTCGTTTGGTTGCTTTCTGTACATCTTCTGGTTGGTGTTGTTGTGTCCTGTTGTGTCCTGAGGATGTGTGATATTGAATTAACATAGACATGGATTTTGCAGTGTGCCACCATGGCCGAGGATGAAAGGGCGGGTGGTTACGTTCATCAAAGGTTTTCGGCCTGGAATCGTTGCCGTGTAAAAGGTACGGGATACATGTTGAAGTTAAAAATCTGTCTCATTAGACTGATTATTATATTCATTAAGTTTTAAGAAGCCAGCCTGGTGGAAACTCATTTTATCTTGGAAATAATCACTGGGAGGTATGTTGGGGTGAGATTTGGAACAAAATAATACACAATTAGATATCCCACCAATATCTGAGTTTGAATTATTCTGAAATATTGATTATAACCTCATTTGACATGTGTGGACTAGATTTTAAAGTCTGGATTCATTGTAAATATTCCACAAGGTTGCGCCATATCACTCTGCTTTGACAGTGACATCACTATTTTGGATTTACCCTTTGTACAAATTGTTTGTAAGTGTGTAAAGCTACCGTGACTTGTTGTTCATGCAACACCGTGACCGTAACACTTACAAATAAACATTAAAAAACAAAGCAGGCTACAATTAATTTCCGTGCAAAACAGCTTTTAGTGCAGGGGGGGCAGTCACGTGTTTTTTTTACGCAAAGGCAGCGTGCACAACTCAGATGGCTTCATGCTACATTTGCACATCTAATAAGCACCGTGCAGCTGGGCTGCGCTCCTCCCCATGTAACTTCTCTGTCCCACTCAGGGGAGGAGCAGGAGGGGCACACCATAGACATATGTCTATGGAGCACACAGTGATATATAAAAAAATAAAGAAAGAAAAAAAGAAGAAGAACGGTTCCCAGCTGCGACTCGGTTCCCATCGTTCATGTTAACGAGCCGTTCAATAGAATCGGTTCGTTCGTGAACGTCACAACACTAATTATTATAATGTTTTTACGTATGTTTACAGCTGCCAATGCATGTAACGCTATTACTGTGATGATACATGACAGTTCACGGGGCGGAGCTGCCTTCTCTATATATTCATTGGTGCAAATCTATTTAGAAAATACAGTCTTGCAACCTACTGCAATAATTCTACAACTTTACTGACCTCTGCTGGCGAACATCTCTATTACAACTGTAAATTTATTCAAAACAATGTTGAAATTGTTTTAAGATAACGCAGTGGCCTTTATATATTTACAATATATGATCAACACTCATTAAAGTGTTTAATATATATATGCATTTGATCTACTCTCTGCTGTTGTCATTTTTAAACGCGAACAACACTCGCTCTGTTTGTTCCTACGCGGCATCCGTACAGCGACAGAGGCACATTTTGAATGTTCGGCGCGTTTTAACTGCAGCAGTTTTGTTGTGACACAGAAAGGAAACGCAGGTAATGTTACAGTTATGGACTAAATGATTAAGTTAGCTGGCTCAAAACACAATAATGACAACTTTAAATATGCTATTGCAATCTTAACACCAGGAACTTGTCAAGTGTTTTAGCGGTTGACGTTAATTTTAGCTGCTGTTTACGCCAAGTTTATCACTGCTGGCTAAATGTTCACTAAGTAACGTTATTGTTTATGTCGTTGACAAGCAAGCTGTCTAACAATTGTCGTTTTTAATTTAACTTAACACTTGTTTGCAGCTGTCTAACACTGACAAGATTTCTCTATTTAATGTTGCATTTTGAGCAGCCTGACGTTCACGACGCCATTAAGAATGCGGGTCCATTACGCCAGACTCCATTCAAAAGTTCTCATTTTTGTCATTTTAAGTACTCATTGACAAAATTCACTTCATACATGCTTTGTGGGTAACTTGAAATACCTCAGATTTGAGCACTCGCTTCTATAAAACATTAACCTTTTTAAGTCATGTTATAGTACAAGCCTTAGGAAAGTTCATAGTGTTAACGTTACTCAGAAAGTGAAGTGTCGCTCAGTGTATATAGACGTGATGCGTTTGGGTCATTAGCTGTATCACACAATATGTGTTTTCCCGTGTTAACTACTGTTATTTGTTTTCCCTGGACAGAATGGCCACACCTGTCACCGATGAGGGCGCATTCAAGACCCCTAAAGCTGTCAGAGTTAAGAGCGTTGGAAGCAACGGAGGGACCCCAGTCACCATCCCTGCTTCACCTTTCATGAAGAAGTTGGGCTGTGGCACTGGAGTCAACGTTTACCTCATGAACAGGTTTGTAGTTGCATTAATTTACACCTCACTCACCATCTATCTCCAGGTTTTGTTCATAGGTAAATGTACACATCAGGCATTATATTTTGAAATATCTGACAGGGCCTGTTGCAGTTTTATCATGTTTGGTTCATAAAGAATACTTCTGGGATAAGAGGACATTTTCTGAAATGTACATTTTATTGAAAAAAGAACAGATACGTGTATTTTGGATACATACCGGATGGCTGAGGAGAGCCAAAACCTTTGTTAAAGATTATTAAGTCAACATGATGAATAATGTGCTTATAATTAGCAAGTCCTTATCAGTGGTGATGTTTACCAAAATACTGCATAGGAACACATTCAGGGTCAGTGTTAAAATGACATGAAAACAAGTCACTCCGTAATGTGTTTGTTGTTGATCAAATTTATCTTAGAGTGGGAAAGCTGAATGCGTCTCCCTGGGCTGTCAAGAAGATCAACAGCAGGTGTGCGACCAAACAGATGGCGGTTTACCAGAAGCGCCTGA
>CAEMYA010000321.1:115382-127832 GCA_903131615.1 Diplodus sargus | reverse complement strand
AAAAGGAAGCAGTGACAGGTACATGTTGAGTTGTAAAACATTTTTTTAAAATGCACACTTTATATGGTTTTATAACTTGAATGTCTGTAAACTTTAAGTCTCAATACTACCAAGTTAAGAGACATTCAAGAAAGGAAGTTTTACCACAAATTTGATGGAGTCAAGGAAGCGCTGGTGGAACTGGGTGTGTTGGAAATTGTCCTCTGGGTTGTCTGCACTGTACACCATCCCACATGAGCTGCATGTTGTCGCTCCAAACTGCTTCTGGCCTGCGTCCTGATGAGCAAAATACACAGAAAAATACAGTCAACACACACAGAGAAAGACAAATATGTCCAATAAAAGAAGGGGAGTTGACACAAACCCAATTTCCCTCCTACCAAGCTTCTTTTTGCATAATCTGTAGTTCAAATCAGCAAGATTTTGAACTTTTGGCACACAAAATGAATCGGCTACAATCTAAAATATCTGCATCAGCCTTGAAAAGTACACTCTGAGGCTTCAGATGCACGCTAGTATTAGCTATGTACCGAACACCAGGGCTCCAACCCGCACACAGAAGAATATCAATATTAACATACAATGATGAGCTGATCGTCATCCTGTTTCTCTTTCCTCCTGCGAGCAGGTCGCTCTTTGACTGAGGAAGGAGTCTGCAGTGATGTTATTGGGCCAGAGGGGGTGCTGCTGGACACTGGTGGCTGCAAAGCTTTCCTTGACCTACAAGTACGCAAATAACAGAACATACTTTAGTGACGTTCTGCGTGAATGCAAGAGGCTTTGTCAAGTAGAGAAATGTTAAACGTTCCATCACTCATCCTCTTGCAAACCATCTTCCTGATTTACTGAAGAGAATAAAACATGCTGGAAGAAATGTTTCCATCTTCTTTTGCGAAGCATTCTCAACTTCCTGTTCTCCACA
Organism: Diplodus sargus; assembly: GCA_903131615.1. NCBI lineage: Eukaryota > Metazoa > Chordata > Actinopteri > Spariformes > Sparidae > Diplodus > Diplodus sargus. The sequence continues at coordinate 126,910 of CAEMYA010000321.1, read as the reverse complement.
TATCTCTCATACTGCCACGTTAACTGCTGAAATGTTGACAATTAGACTGTCTCACCTCTTGGAGGCAGAGCCAAAGATGGGATACAACGCTGCTGATTCTGAGGAAAAAACACAATTATTTTAAATAAAGCTTTCATGGTACAAAAGTGATTTTTAAACAATGTTCCAACAGCAAACAGTGTACTGGATGAAGCTTCTGAAGTGTCCAGGGTTTGATGTGCGACAGACAGTAGCTGAATCAGCAACAGATGCATTTATACGTGAACATTGTGTGGGTCTGTGTACCTTTAGGTGGACTGGCAGCAGCACTGGTGGGACTTATGTCACTCAGGTCTGCCAGAGAATCATCCTGAAAAAGTTCAACATTGTAAGAATTGCTGAGTAATTCAAGGTCAACGCCATTATTATTTAACTAATGAATTCTAGTAATGATCAAGAACAGCAGCTCAAATCAGGCTTTGGTCAACTGAAGTTAGATGATCTAGTTTTTAAACATATGAAGGACCAGAAGAAGCTCTGTACAATAATCTGAACATGTGTGTATGCTGCTGTACCTGAGTGCTGAGGTGTGAGGCTGTGGATGCAGGACTTGGTGTTGGGGTCCTTGACAACACAATCAACAGCTCCTTGGTGAGCCCATATTTCTCGGCTAACACCTTAGGAGAACTGTAGGAAGTTGTTTGTTTTTAAAATTGTGACCATTAAACATTGTTTACATGCCAAATTAAATATTTTAGCTTTGCACCTTAATGCCTGTGGAGTTTCAGGCTGTTCGTCAACTGAGTCCAGCCAGTCTGTTGGATCAAACTTCGCTCTCTGCTTGGTGCTCGACTGCTTCTCTTTAGTCTCCACCGGCTTGACTGCAGTCTGCAACAACAAGGACGGGATCACAAAAACTTTACATTATAATTACAACATTTGCTCATGAAAAAATTAAATGCTTAGTCCTTGGCCTGCAGACTTGAAACCAACATTAAGGCTCTTCTAACCTCTGCAGGAGGTTTCTGCTGTTGGTTCATCAGCGGAGCCGTCAGCTGCTGCTTTGGTTTCTCACTCTTTGTCTGTGGCAGGGCAGCTTTGCTCTTCACTTGGGCTGAAGCCGGCCTGTTGGAGGATTTTGGTACAGATTTCTTGTACATGGACGTGGGTTTCTTCCCTGTGCCAAAGAAAGCAGCTCCTACAAAGATCTTCGGTTTGGGCTTCAGGCTGCTGAAAGAGATGGTGATCGATTTCTTGTACTCTGGCTTGGTGCTGCTGGTGGGAGCCGCGGTTGTAGAGGGGGGCGCCGGTTTAGCGGTGACACTGTTCGATTAAATGGTGCAACAATTGCAAAAAATTTTTAGAGGTAATTGATAGCTTAAAAACTACATGCCAAGAAACAAGAAAACAGCGGCATCTATGATTAGTCCGACTGATATGGAAACAAACCTGCTGTTGAGTTTAGGCAGCTTGATGGCCTTTAAAGATGTCGTATAGCTTTGGATCGCCATCTTTCCCGTAGTTTTAGATTTTGCAGCCACCTTTCTCGGCTTGCTGCCTCCTTTAACATTCTTCTTATTCTTCTTTTTCCCCTGGGAAGGAGGGGAAGGAGGGGAAGGAGGAGGAGAAGGCAGAGACTCCTTGATGGCCTTCCTCTCTAGTGGAGTGAGATAGATGGGCTTCTTCTTGCCATAGAAGGAGCTTGTTACGACGGTATGTTTGTATGGAGATTTACGCGGTGATTTGACTGGTGAGCCTAGGTAAAAAATGTGGATAAACAGATACAATTGATACACACATGAGCGAAAGCATGTGATATAAAGAAGCATAGAGCATTTTAGAACACTATTTATTCAATTCATCCCCCGTACCCGTCAGCCTACGTGGAGATTTTTGTGGCGAGGGGCAGTCTTTGCTGTTAAGACGCCCGACTGGCTTCTTCCTGGGGGATCGCCTCTTCACGGGGGACATCTCCTCACTCACTCCCTTCATGGTCGCTTGACTGGAGTTAAAGACACAGAATGCCCGTCACAGCGTTCATTAGGATTCAGAAGATGAAAACTTCAATTTAGATTTGAATAAATTCTTATTTAAAACTGCTCAAATCCAGTGCATTCACAACTCACCTGTCAGAGTCCAGAGAGGGGAGCTTTCTCTTCCTGGTAGTTGTCGGCATCATTTTTCACAAATTTCACCTACACAAACAGAGAAACATTAGTAGGTATTCTGGGCTACCATTTAAACTATTACAACTTTTCACATTCAAAATGTTTGTCTGCGCAAGGACAGCTCACATTTAAATACCCCAGAACCCCCAAAACAAGAGGAAGGATTTGCCTTCGAACACTTTGGTAATTTCACAATTTACTGAAATACTGGATTTACAAAAACAGAAATTCTCCAAGCCAAGTTATTTACTTAGACTTAAAGATGAAGTGATACATTGTTGGGTAGCTAAGAACTAAATTAAGACTAATGCCAATGTTTAACTGATTACTAGTTGCCAGGGTATCTCGGTTAGAAACTGCAACAAGGGCTTACAAAGCTTTGTAAATAAGTACACAATGTCATTATCTGATCAAAGTCAAACCTACTGCTTCTGTAACATTCACAGCTGCCGTACGCAGTGCCACAAACCTGCATATTACTGAAAGAGGCGTGATTGCCCGTAATGGATCACTCGTCCATTTTTGTGCGTTTAATGATAAAAATGGCACATTTTCAAATGAAGTTTGGCGTCAGTGTCTAAACGCCGCACTGCATGGAGCGCACGGACGCTAAACTACACAGACTGCAAGTAGTAGTAGTGCAAGTAGTCAGCGCTATCAATTAGACTTTACAGTTCACGCCTGAAATGACACCATATGTTATTTCGTCTGTGCACATTTTGATTATCTCGACCTGAACTTTGGCTAAGGTTAGCTTAGCGTTACGTGTCAGCTAATGAAGCGCTTATTTGGGGGCTAAAGTCGAGATGAATGGATAATTGGCGGGATGATTAGCTTAACTTAAAAAAGACTGCCTCGATACAGACACGTCACTGGTTTCCTAATCAAAGCAAGCCGAACGATTTAGCCATTTGTTTCCACGTTTGTCTAAGTTTTATGGCTGATAAATGCATCGAAACACCAGGGAGGTCTGTCTTATGGGTAAACGCGTCTCCGAATTAATCTGCGTCACGTTAAGTAAATACGCCATTTCGGATTGAAACAAGCAAAGTATTAAAACACCACAAAAAGTCAGATATGTGGCTGTATGTATCTTACCGAACACGCACCTGTCGTGCTGCACAAAATGATAAATGTCGTTGTAAAGTTGAAGTTCCTGGCGGTTCTGCTGCTCCTTCTTGCCCGCGTTTCTTTTCGTTGTTTTGAACAGCGCGCGCCAGACTGCAACATCGGACCGGAAGCGGAAACATTACATTTTATTAGTCAAGTTACTATCGTAAAAGCATGGAGCGACTTCTGGCTCCTGCTTTCAAAGTACAAGATTCATGTTCAGGAAATTGTTCAGTCAGTCCATGGAATTTACATGTGAGGTCGGTTCAATTCTACACGTCAAACATTTTTTATTTCTGCCATTAGTAGAGTTGCAACACTTGTTGTAAACTATCAAATTATTTGCATACTATTTTGATACTGGATTAGTTGAATTGAGTACATTTTTAAGAACAAAAAGAAAAGTTAAAAGTTAGAGTTCAGCTTTGTAAATGTGAACCTTTTTGTAGTTTCTTTACTCGACTGAGGTTGTAGACAACACAAGGTATATTGCTGCTATTTTGATACATTATCAAGGGCTTTGGGCAGTCACTGCCCTTCCTGTGGACCCCATGGGACCTTATTTTTGAAAAACTTTGTATAATAGTGAATATTGAGAGAAAAAATATTTTGGTCCTGTTTTGAATTGTGCCATGAATCACAGCGGTATAAATCATTTTCACCTTGAGAAAGCCGCATTTTTTCATAAAAGTAATGAAATATTAGACTGAAAATATATCATTATAAAGACCACACAGCAAACAGTTGCGTTGGTAGGTAGTAAAACGTCCATGTTGGTGTTGGTGACAGGTGTTGAGCCAGACGATGAAGTTCATCTACATCTAAACATACATCAAAACTGAGACTTTCTGACTTGGAAAATTATCTTTTTTAATTGGCACACATCATATGCTTGATTCATGGCACAATTCAACCATACACATTTTTACCATGCACCATTAAAAGCAACACGATATTTATAATTAATGTGTGTGTGTGTGTGTGTGTGATAAACAAACAGTCCTTTCATTAAAAACTGGGCATTCAATCATCAAATGTCAAACTGGGTAAACAGCTATCAAAAGCATGCAGATAAATTCCAAAATTCTACACATCCAGACAGTGACATTGTCAAAGTTATGGAATGCCAAGCTTTTATTTTTTAAACAAAAATGTGGGTACTTCCTGTCCGCTAGATGCTAACTCTTTGCAGCTTGACACAAATAACTAACAACTTCCCGGGTCAACTGTACATGCGAAAAGTGACAGCAGCAACGTTCAGTCGGCAGACCGACATTTACATTTCTCTCTAGTCATAATTGGTGTGTAAGCTTTCAAAGAGTATACACTTACTGCTCACCTTATTATCGGCGACTTTTAATACACTTAAAATGGTGTTTTACTTCACAAGTGCCGGTGAGTAAAGCCTCCAGCTAACAGCAATGCTAGCTGTTAGCCTGGTTAGCCGATACACTTTAAAGCTGTAGGCTTTTATTTCTCACTGTTTTTATTTGACCTCATTGTGTTTCGTGTCGTCTTATATTCTCGTTTCATCCAGTAACTATCGATGTGTTGTGTCTCTCTCAGTGGTGAACCCTCCCTACACAATCTACATGGGAAAAGACAAGTATGAAAGTAAGTTCGTTATCATTCGGCCACAGACACACACACACACACACACACACACACACACACACACACACCCTTCTTCACACAGTCACTGCTATTAGTTTAACATTTGTCTCGTGCTGTCTCCGATTATTGCATGACACCGTTGAACTGAACTTTTCATGTATCCTAAATGGTGTCGCATCACCTCTAACTTGCTGTGATCGTTTTTGCAGATGAGGATCTTATAAAGTACGGATGGCCTGAAGACATCTGGTGAGCTTTCTGTTTGTTTTCCTCACCTTACAACCTTGAAAAGTGATACACATAACGTTAAACAAAGTTACTTTCTATCTTGTACTTTGCTATCTTAAGCACAATTAACATACATGGTTATTATATTTTATATCTGATTATTAGTTAATGAATTCTTGTTGTTTGAATTGAATAACTTGTGCTTTTTTTTTTTTCCACATTCAGGTTTCATGTGGACAAGCTGTCTTCGGCTCACGTGTATCTCAGACTGCCGAAGGTAGGAAGTCGGCACAATGAACCTGAAATACTGAAATTTAAGCACACAATCATGGCTTGAGTCCTGATTAAAGTTAAGCTGTCAGACAACTTTATCATCAGTCCAAATAACTTTGGCTTGATGTTACTTTCTGCAGATATAAATTGCATTTGTCTTTGGTCAGTTAACATGTAGCCAAGCGCAAAGCAGCACAAATAAGACTAGATTTGATTTAAAGTTTATGAAGCCCTTGAACACAGCAGACATTCCCCAGAACTACCCCCAGGATGTGCTGCTGCTCTGTGACCTCGTAGATATTGATGATTTAGATGTTTTGTTTGTTTTTACCTTGACAGCGAGCACATGTATACAATCCCCCTTCTCCGAACCAAAGTTTAATTTCGGATGTAATGGCTTCGTCAGATTAATTTTCAAGTGCATCAGTAGTGTAGCTCCAGAGCCTCTTTCCAGATGTATCCAAAGAAAAAACGGCAACAGAGGAATGGCAACTGTAAAATATCCCATCGTAGATCTAAATTTCTCTCTCCAGAAAAGGCTTTCAAATCTGCAACACATTACCAACTCAAATCAAACAAATTTCAGATATGAAATTGTATACAACAAAGGTGAAGTGCTGGCTACAAGCAAACCAAAGCTGTACCCCTTTTTAACTTATTGTACTTTGATGTATGTCATATCTGTGTTGATGTATTGTGATTTTATTATACTGACCAGTGAAAGCTGTATATTTTATGTGTTACGTGTAAAAGCCCAACAAGGTATAAGAGTTGAAAATTAGCAAATGCTTTTAACTCCCTGTGCAGCACATCAGTTACATTGTCTCTACCATGCAGCCTTAACCATGTTAAACTGCATCGTTCCTATTAAATGAAATTCAAATAAATAAAATAAAAGCAGTGTGCAGCCTTTAAGACCGCTGTATGCTCGAAAACATACTAGTTTTTACAATATGTCATTATGTCATTGATTAGGCTGTAGAGGAAAGTCCTCACACGTGTTCAGAAAGGAGTGAAAAGCCGACTTGTGTTATACACATGAAAAAGTCACGGAAGTAGTTTGTAAAGAACGACAAAGAGCTGTGAAAAATTGTTGGACACAGCCCACCAATTTTGCTGGGGAATTATATGTGGGGACGGAGTTGTTGATTGCACTGTGCGTGTCCTTTCCAGGGTCATACGATAAGTGATATCCCACCGGAGGTGCTGATAGACTGTGCGCAGCTGGTGAAAAACAACAGCATTCAAGGTAAAGAATGAGCCTAGTGTTGTCTGGTTTGGTTTAACCAGAACCAAGATCATCCTTAAATCTGCCTGCTGACAGTGACCCTGAGATATCCTGTCGAAGCCTCTTTCTGCTGGTCTTTGTATGTGACACATTCAGTAGTACCTTGTGTTCAGTGTGTATTAAAGCTTAACGTGTTGTATGATGTCAGGCTGTAAGATGAACAACATCAACGTGGTTTACACACCATGGGCCAACCTGAAGAAAACGGGAGACATGGACGTCGGTCAGATTGGCTTCCATCGACAAAGAGACGTCAGTAAAAATGAACAGAAAACACACTAAACTCAAAGTTTTGTATTATCTGACAAATTGTTTGACACAAATGAATGGCAGCATCACTGACGGACCATGTCGGGTGTTTTATCCCTGCACTGTGTCTCAGGTGAAGATCGTGGCGGTGGAGAAGAAGATCAACGAGATCGTGAACCGCCTGGAGAAAACAAAAGACGAACGCTACCCTGACCTGGCGGCGGAGAAAGAGTCGAGAGACAGAGAGGAGAGGAACGAGAAGAAAGCTCAGCTTCAGGAGCAGAAGAAGAAAGAGAAGGAAGAGATAAAGAGGAAAAAAGAGATGGAGGACCTAAAGTACATACAATGTTTTTTAATTGTTTAGTATGGAGGACTAAAGCTGCCAAATCAAAAATAAATGATTCAATAAATAAATGGGTGTCACGGGGTCAACTTCATGCTTTTTTGTTGACCGATTATAGATGCTTTGATCCCAAACCAGTGGCCAGGCTCAGTATTCATTTATTTTGAGTAATTTAAGTGTTTATTTTAGATTTTTGGCAGTTTTGGTCCTCAATGTTGTGAGTGGTTTCCGGAATATATCATTTTTTTCCTTGACATTGTTTTAGTAAAGTTTGTTTGAACTCAAAAAGATCAACACTTTATCAGAATATACTGTATGTTTGGGGAGAATTCTAGCTTTTAATTCTTGACTGAAAACATCATACTTCAATCAGAACAGGCTTCGCATTCAGCTGCTTATCATTAACATTAAAACATTTGGTGTAAAATTTGCTTGAGTTAAGGATGATAGATCAAGATCCTAGATGTCAACGCATGATAACAATAGCAACCACTTCAAATTATGGAAGGACACTGATCATCCTGACCTTTCTTTTGCTATCATTTAAAACTTTACTTAAATCATTTTTACATTCATCAATTTGTTATGTTTTGGGTTCTCTCTACAGGAACTATACGTCACTGATGAAGTCTGAAAATATGCAGACTAATGAGGTGAGGACGTGTCTAGACATGAATATTTTGTTCACAGGAGTTCGCAGAATGACTTTCAGCATCAGGAATATTCATGAGAAGTCACTTACCAGAGATGTGCCATGATGTATTGTCCTACTTCATGTTATCTGGCAGCATCAGTGTCAAATAATAAAGGGACATGTCTGAATGGAGGAGAAAAGAAACCATATTTTTGGGTCCAGCTTAAGTTTTTAATACCTCTTGTAATGTTGACTTCATTAACTCGTGCTTCACTGCATGTCATTTTCAGGACGGTTATGATTCAGATGACTTCATGTGAGAGGTGACCACCAGGCAGCAAGCACCCACACAATCCTCCTCCAATCAGATCTGCTGTGAGGATGCTCTCCTGCTGCTTTTGCTTGCTGTAACTCTGCAAAGACATTAAGGAAAAACAAAAACAAATGGATACCTTTTTTGCTTTTTGACACTCGGAGCAGAAAGCGAGCCAATGACGGACAGCGCCGGGACTTAACCCACATGGTGATTGGTTCGAGACGCTGCTTCCAAACCAAACCTGGCTGGCTGGCCTCTTCATCAAGGGACACTGTAGAAGGAACACAGGGGGACAAGAACGCTGAGGATTATTATGGGGGAGAAAACACTTAAAAGCAAAACTGTGTTGATTGGGTTTTGACTTCCATGTTGACTGATGCTGATGTATGATAAAACTGTTGCATGGGTGGTGAATAACCCTGCACACCTATCTGCTAACACTCTTCATGTTGCCATTTCTCTGCATGTCTGATTTTATCAAGAGCAATTCAGTGTTTGAATTAAAATCAGTTATATTTACAAGTTACAATGTAAGTCTCACTCTCATCCCGTAATAGTGATGAACCATAAGAGTTAATTGTTGACCTTTGAAACTGTAGTTTGACAAAAATAAATCTAAACTGAACTTTTATTTTTTACCATCATTTAGCAGAACTTTTACACACGGCTCTCACAGTTGATTTAATATTGACCTTGGGTTTGTTTGTTTATCTTTTGTCAAACTGGACCAGTACTTCCACCTCTTTAGTATTGGGTCTGCAGTACCAGTTTACACCTACAGATGAGAAATGTAGCAGCAGCATCTATTTAGACCTGCAGATGTCTGTATTCTGTCAACAGGAGGGAAGGTCGTATCGGTTCTTTTTTTACTCTGTCCAATATTCTGTAGATTCAATATATTTTAGATTCTGCATATTTGGAATATAAACTGTTCAGGTTTAAAAATAGAATTGAAGGTTGTGTAAGTCTGCATATACATTTGTTTCTTTTTTTTTCTTCTTTTTGCCGTATGGGTCAACACATCTACCACCCTGGATATACTAAGAGAATCTGCAGGTCTAAGATGCTGAGGCTGTTATTTCTCAAAAGAGACAGACATATCTGTTTGTTTGACAATGACTCCCTGACTCTCCTTTTGTAGAGAAAGTGTTCTAAGTGTGCTATGGTCCTAAGGGTGTTGCAAGCCAGTTTTATGAGGTGCTTTGCATGTACAATAAAAAAAAAATATTAATGTTATTACACTCAATTTTCAGGTAATGTCTGTAATTTAGTTAAATTACTTCAGTTGCCAAGATGTTATGTTTCTTTTCTCCAATGTTTTAAATCAGAATCATACTACCAAGACAAGTGTTTTATGATGATAAATCAGCTATTCAGAACATTGTGGCAGCAAATATTCTACATACTGTATCTGTAGCAGTAAATCTGAGTGTAGGTAATCAGTCATTTATATATTATAAAGGATCTGATCATGGGCTGTTTTAAGGGGGAAAGAGATATTGCCATGTCTTGACATTTGTCTGTCCTGAGTATCTAAAATGTAGCTTTCTTATTATTATGACTACGTGTGCTGACATTTGGAATTAAAACCATTTTTGTCCCTTGATTTTGTTTCTCCCTAAAACTCTCCTACATTTAATATATTCACCTTAATGGCTAACTAATAATGCAAATGAAATAAAACCTCAGTCCAATTCAAATAATCAGTGGTGGTATAATGGCTATAAGGAGCTCTGGGAGAAAACATACTGGAGGATGCGGGCATCGATCCCGCTACCTCTCGCATGCTAAGCGAGCGCTCTACCATTTGAGCTAATCCCCCATGTAACAACTTGGATGTTGACATCATAAAATTTGGGGAGTGTTTCTTGAACAGGATATTTAAATGTCAGTATTTTGTAATTAGATTGATAATTTAGTAACATTAGTCAGCAATTACATATAAATACTGTTTGGGTTATTGTTATGTTATAGCTTGATTAAAGAATTACATGAGGGATTTTTAGATAAGGTCATGTTTATGAGTCCATTTCATTTTATTCACATGGAATGGAACCAGAGCATGCTTAACAGGTTCATTTCTACAAACATTTTAATTGACACATCTTTCCTTTTATGGTCAACAAGAGATTGAGATCATTGACTTAAGTAAAAGTACCTAAAATGTAGTTAAAGTATTAAAGTAAAAGTACTAGTTTGGTCCCAGTTACCGATATTTGATAATACACGATATAATAAGATTATTAATACCGAAGCATCAATGTGTAAACAGCATTACACTGTTGTTGCTGCAATGTGAAGAACCTATAATTCTACTTTAGAACTTTTTTAAATAAATATAAATCACAAGAATCATTAGAATTCACTTCCAGGAACTGGAGCATGCTTAACAGGATATTTTCTAAGTAAAATGTATTGTCAATACAGCACGTGTGTGATACTGTAGACCTGAGGGGTGTTTTGCGAAGGGAGCTCAACATAGCCAGGCTTTGTGCTCATGATGCAGCTCAACAAAGCCCCAAGTCCCCAAACAGAGTTAAACGGTTCTGCGATGGTGGTTATCAACTTAGTTTGTTAAGTCCGGCTCTCTGCTTTGTGCTCTGCGCGCGTTCACATAAAAGGGGGCGTTTGACGTCATATTATTCTACTTCCGTTCGAAAATGTTTAGATCCCGGGCCACATATTTTACTGAAGACGAGCAGATTCTTATTATGCAAAGCTGTGACGAATTCAAAGAAACCATCACGGCAAAAAGTAACACTGTCGCCGCCAACAGAGCGAGGGAGGGCTGCTGGCAGAAAACTGCTGACCGTGTAAATGCGTAAGTTAACGATGATTAATATTATGATCAATATTATATTAACTTTTACATATTAACCCTCATCTATTTAAGAAATAAATAAACTGAAGCAACAACTATCTTTTTTCATTTTTGAATGATGTCCATATTGTTTTCACATTTACTGATCTCAGTTATAGAATGCGCGTGTGTGTTTTATTGAAAGCGAGGCTGAGTGTGTGTCGGCTATAAATGTTCAGTGTTTTTTTTTTGTTTTTTTATATCACTGTGTCGGGATGAACAAGCACATGTAGCTACTGTCCCTGTTCAATGACAATAAAGACCTTTTTGACAGTGAAAATAGCTCAAGCCTGTAAGATTTGTGTTTGGGCTACACTGATCTACAACGGGTAAAACATTGATCAGTTTATTCATGGCCACATCAAAGAAATAATTAACTTTACTCATTATCTGTGACAAATAAATACTAGGTTGGCCTAATTAATATTTCATATTGCATTTTATTAAGATGTGGAAGCAGCAGTCG
>CAEMYA010000321.1:10151-80782 GCA_903131615.1 Diplodus sargus | reverse complement strand
CCTGCTTCGTTATCAACATCTGAACAGGAGAGTCTCATTGAGATCACAACAGATGGTTCCCTGAAAATGGAATTTAATCAGAAGCCACTGTCGGATTTCTGGATCGGACTGTGCACAGAACACCCCATGCTGGCCAAACGCGCTGTCAAGACTTTGATGCCCTTTGCCACCACGTACATGTGTGAGAGTGGATTCTCAGCTCTGACAAGTATGAAAACAAAATACAGAGCAAGACTTTGTGTGGAGAACGATCTAAGACTCAGACTTTCTCAAATTCAGCCAGATATTGCAGATTTATGCGCATCCTCTCATGCACACCCTTCTCATTAAAGCTGCGGTGAGTTTGTAATTCAGTTTCAAGAGGTTTATAATTGAATATGTTCGAGAAATGTAGAAATGTTTGGTAGATTACTTTTTTCAAAAGTGAACTGGTGTTGCTCACTAAAAATGCTGGTAGGAATTGATCCATTTGGTGAAAAATAAAATAATATATAAATAAGTGATTTTTGATGTGTTGTATGCTGTGTGTATGTATGTGTGTGTGAATGTGTGCATGCGCGTGGTGATGGTGGGGGGCTTACAGACAGGTTTTTTGTGTGTGCGGTAGTAGGGGGTACATGGCTGGAGGTCAGATGTCTGAAGGGGTACGTGGCTGTGAAAAGTTTGGGAACCACTGCTCTAGACTATCTACTACCTCTAATATACTTTCCCTATCCTTGTGACTGCTGTGTCATCTGCATATTGATATAATAGACTCACCTGCCCTCCTGGTATCTCTATCCCTCTGATTTTGTCCGTAATATCAGACACCATCAAATCAAAATCGGTCCTTTTCACCCCACGTGTCTCCCCGTTCCCTCCCCCCGTCGCACCTTGCTTCTCCCCTCCAGTCCCCCACCCATTCCTCCCTCTCCCTTGCCTCTCACCACTCCTCCACCCGCCAAATTGTCACCAGTCTCTTCCCCACCTTCCATAGGTGTATCTGCTATCTCTCCTGCCCAGCTCTGCTCCTCTCCTGTCGGCCCCAGTGGAGAAGCTTCTTGGTCATTTTCACAGAGTCTCTACTCCTCCTGGTCCGACCTCTCCTCACTGCAGCGTTCTCCTCCCGTCTGCTGCTCCGGCTGCTCCGCGCACTCCCGTGCATAGTGCCCCTGTTTCCCACATTTATAACAGGTGAATGCCGGGAAATCTCTCACAATGTGTCCTGGCTGAATGCAAAGGCTGCAGACCTTCACTTGTCTATCGTGTATCACACAAAATGTTCCGATCCTGACGCTGTTTCGAACTTTGTCGAGTATGGGAGCGATTTAACTGTTTCAGTGAGCTTCACTTTTAAAAATCATGTCCCGTCTGCGATCTCAGTCCCTGGCCACATTCGCCTCCTTATACTGGATACTGGCTTCACTCCCCAGTCTCTTAATTTTCCCAGTATTATTTCATCTTCTACATATGTAGGCAAGTTGATGAATGAGACCACCATCTCACCAATTCCTATATCTCGGGCCATAATGACGTTATTCCTTATTTTCAGCCCGTCCATTAACTTGGATTTCCCCGTGTCATTCCGCATGGTGATCTCATAACTTTTTGGCGTCTTAAATCTACAGCCAATGACCTCGCCACATTCCTCCTTCACCTTCCTCAAAAGCTCCATCATTGTAATTCTGTCGTCGCCTTCAATCTCCAACACAGTCGTTAATCTTTTTTCATATATTTCCCCCTGTTCTCCATTATCTGTGATCGGTTTCTCTTGTTGCTTGTTCAATCCATTTCCCGTTGCCATTTGGTCCGTCCAATGTGTTTTAAACACAGCTGAAGCTGTTGGGGGAATGACTTTCAAAATGTACTTTAGATTTTTCTCAAACGAATTTTACGTTTTAGAAACATGAATCATGCACTAGGAATCGATGCAGCTTCTCACACACACACACACTCACACACACACACACACACACACACACACACACACACTCACACACACTCACTCACTAAGGGGCACGTTTTTTTTCTCTCTTTTATTAAAAAAGTACAGATTTATTCAAACATTATACACTATTTACATTTTAGTATTTTGCACTCGTTTGCAAGCAAAAACATGTTAAAAAATCTTCATTATATTGATACAAACTATGTTGTGCAAACGAGATTGTGAGTTGTAGAGTGTGATGAAGTGTTGGTTTCATCCAATGTGTCAAAGAATAAACAGGATTAGGATTATACAGAAGTCATTATAAAAAACAAATTAAAAATTGAAAGTTAGTTCTTCTCCTTCTGTATTCACCAGATTTGTGTTGTGTTCAAATGTTCTTTTGAAGTGTGCTGGGTTGGCCGTGTAAACAGACTTGATGTGATCCCCTCAGTGAATTGATGAAGAAAATCCATCTGTCAATGTCCTTGTTCTCATATAGTTTGTAGTTTCTTGCAGTGTAGATGGTGTGTCTCGCAGTTGCTAGGAGAATGTTGATTAATTGAGTATTTGTACCTTTTACCTTTTTTGTCAGTCCAAATAGTAGGATCCGTTTTCCATCGTCGCCTTCTATGATTTTCAGTCCACAACAACTCCAGAGGAGATTTTTTTACCTGCTCTGTGAAATGGACACAGACGGGACAGAGGAGAAAGAGGTGCTCAATGTCCTCCTCTTTCTCCTTGCATACAGTGCAGTCTCTCCCATATGCATTCTTATTTATTTGGTGCAGGATGATGCCATTGAAGATTCTTCTGTGTCTTATTTTGTAATCTGTATTAACACATTTTGGGTTGCTAGTACTGGATTTAAGTTGTGCCAAATTGAGGGTATGTTTTTATTTGGAAATGTTTTTTGCCAATATGATTCTGAGGTGGGTCTCTTCGTGATTTGCTCCAGAAGTGTAGTATACCAGAGTTTTGTTGTTGTGTCCTGGATGCTCTTGGGGTTTGGGCTGGTTAACAGGAGGAAATTCAGATTGTCATGCTGCACCTTTGCTGTAGATTTGGAGAAGACTTGTCTCCACTCTGGAGGCGGACCTTCTTCAATTTTTTTTTACACATATTGATGATTTGTTTTCTTTTGAATCTAATTTTTTCTTTTCTCATTACATTTAGTATTTTTTCTCTTCTGTTCTCTTCTGTCTATCTGTCCTTGTCTGCCAAGAATGTCTCAGATTCTATGCATCCCTGCCTGTGTCAGAGAGCTGCTCAGATATGTGATCTCTGGGTTGTGGAGAAAGGGGAGCTGCAGAACTTGGGTTCTGTTTGCAGCTTTTACTTTGAGGAGTGGTCGCACCATCCCCCAGGCTTCAGACACTTCCCTGTCAAATGGACCAAGATGACAGTATTGTTTTTTCGGGGGAATTTGACAGAGATTATAATCTCCACAATGACCAATAGTAGTAGTAGTATAGTCTTTCCATACATGATTATTGGAGGTTTGTCAGCACTTTTGAATGATTTTGACTCTGAGTGCTTGTTTCTTGGTGATAATATCAACAAGCTTCAGTCCTCCGTTTTTGTGGTCACTTATTGTTTTGTGTGCTATTAAATTCTTTTTGCTCCCCCATAGAAATGTTGAGATGCTGCTGTTAATGTCGGTGAGGAATTGGCTGGGCATGTCATAGACTGAGAGTGTATGAGTTAGATTTGAGAGTACAAGGGAGTTGACGACAACCACCTTGCCTCTCAGCGTCAGCCTCCCTCATCTTCCACAGAGTCAGCGTATTTTTACTGAGCAGCTCTCCCCATGTTTTATCTCTTGCAGCTCCCTGATCTGGTCCTAGGCGTACTCCCAAGACCTTAACACTTTCTCCTGCCTCCCTGAATTGCCACTTGCCTGGTAGCCGCACCGCC
This sequence comes from Diplodus sargus, assembly GCA_903131615.1. NCBI lineage: Eukaryota > Metazoa > Chordata > Actinopteri > Spariformes > Sparidae > Diplodus > Diplodus sargus. The sequence goes on along the minus strand of CAEMYA010000321.1, from coordinate 76,959 downwards.
TCGCCACAGTACATTATTTCTGTTTTATTTACATTTATAATGTGCTGATGCTTTACTGTATTCTGTGATGTGTGTCAATACCCTTTCTATGCTATTTTCATCTTTTATTGTAATATTTGTGTCATCCGCATACTGTATGATTTTTAGATTCTGTTCCTGTGGGAGATATTATGCCTTTTATCTGTTTGTCATGGTTGATTAACAGGGCGAGGGGTTCGGCCACCAGGCTGTGCAGTAGGGAGGAAAGGGGACAGCCCTGCCTCACTGATCTTTGGATTTGGAATCTCTTTGTGATTTGTCCATTGCATACACAGCTGTATGAATTGTTGTACAATAGTTTTAACCAGTTGATGAAGTTGTTACCGAATCCAAATTTTACCAGAACTGCCCACAGAAAACAATGTTCAACTCTGTCAAATGCTTTTTCTAAATCGATACCCAAATAAATTCCTCCTTGTTTTGTCATCTGATTTATAGTTTCTTTAACTGATAAAATTGTGTCAGTGATTTCTCGCCCAGGAATGCTGTAAGCTTGAGACCAGTTGATTATTAATGCTTTGATTGATTTTAGCCTGTTTGCTAGTACTTTAGTCAGGATTTTGTAATCTGTGTTAAGTAAACTGATTGGTCTGTAATTTTCTAGCAGGGATCTGTCTTCTTTGTTTTTATATATTATTGTTATCAGGCCAAGTGTGAAGGTCTCGGGAGTGCGATTCCTATTTTGCATGTTTTTATATATTGCCAGTAAGATGGGAACCAAGCTGTCTTTAAAAGCTTTGAAAAATTCCCGTTAGTCCATCTGTTCCTGGACTTTTGTTTTTATTCAAGTTGTTTATGGCTACTTCAATTTCTTTTCCCGTTAGCTGTGAATCACACCATTCTTTATCTTCTTCAGATATTTTGTTTTGTATGCTGCTTATCGATGTTCTCATGTTTTCCTCTGTTATCTGCTCCTTGGTGAAGAGTGTTTTGTAAAAACGCTGTACTGTTTCTAATATTTCTGATGGTTCTGTTTTCTTGGCGGATTCAGAGTCTTTACCTGACTCTGTCCTAGCCTCAATGTGCCTGCTTTGTCCCGAGGAGGACCCGCCGGTCTTTGCTGCGTTAAGGCTGGCGCTCAGCTCCGACGCGCGCACTGCGCTTTCTTGGACCAGCCGCTGTGCCCTGGTGTTCGGCGTACGGGCTCCCTCAGCCGCGGCCGCTCCACATTCACACTCTATATCATCCTCTCCCTCTTCGTCTTTGCTTTCATCACTCTCGTCTCCCAGCTGGCCAGCCTCAGATCCTTCATAGACATCCTCCTCATTTTCGCTATTGTGACACACACAGTTTTCTAGATTATTGTGGCACAGTTCACATCTCCTTATGATTTTAACACATTCTCTCTGAACCTGAACTCCGCATTTGTGGCACATAAATTCAGTTCATTCTTTGAGGATATGCCCAGGCTGAATACACATCCTGCATACTTTCACTTGTCTGTCATGTAAGACTCTGAAATGCTCTTGCCCTGTCGCCGTGTTGAACTGGAAATTAACTATATGAACGATAATCATGCACTGTTCCCATAGCTTCTCATCAATGTGCACACACACTTGCTGATGCACCAAATGGGCGTGTTTTTTTTTCTTTTATTATCAAAATACAGGTTATTCAGACATTTTACACTATTTACATTGGCATTTACACCCTTTTCAAACCAAAATCATGTTTAAAAAAACCCCCTACATGATAAACTGTGCTGTGCAAAAAAGGAAAGGTGAGTTATAGAGTGATAAACTATTAATTTTACCAAAAAGCATAAATAAATAAATGAAGAAGGTCACTAGGTTTGCGTTGTGTTCAAATGTCCTTTTGAAGTGTGCTGGGTTGCTCTGTATATAGTCCTTATGTGATGCTTCAGTGAATTGATAAAGAAAGTCCATATGTCAATGTCCTTGTTTTCATATAGTTTATAGTTCCTTGCAGTGTAGATGGTGTGTCTTGCAGTTGCCAGAAGAATGTTGATTAATTGATTGTTTATGCCTGTAACCTTTTCGGTCAGTCCAAATAGTAGAGTCCACTTTCCATTGTCACCATCTGGGATCCTGAGTCCACAGCAGCCCCAGAGGAGATCCTTCACCTGCTCTGTGAAGCAGATGCAGGTGGGACATAGGAGAAAGAGGTGCTCAATGTCTTCCTCCTTCTCCTTGCATACAGTACAGTCTCTCCCATATACATTCTTATTGATTTGGTGCAGGATGACGCCCGAGAAAATTCTGTGTCTTATTTTGTAGTCAGTATTAGCGCATTTTGGGTTGCCTAGTGCTGGATTAATGTTGTGCTAGATTGAGGGTATATTTTTGTTGGGAAATAGGTTTTGCCACTGTGACTCTGAGGTGGACCTCTTAGTGAATTGCCTCAGATAGGGTGTAAACTTCGAAAGGCTCTACCCGCCAAGCCATAAGTGCTATTGACTTGAAATTTTTCGTACACATCCTCCTGATAGTCCTCTACAAAAAAGCCTCCTGCACCACGAAAGCCGGCATTAGAGATTTTTTGCTAATTTGCATATCGTGAAAAACAGTAAAATGAATTGACCTTTTGAAAGATTGACTCTATCGATACCAAATTTGGTATATGGCTTTGGGGGACGAAAAGACACATTTCTATAATAAATGAGCCAGACTGGTCAAAAAACATGGCCGCCACGGACCAATGTATCTTTGCATTGGGCGGGTCTTAGAAATAATTGGCCATAACTCCCATACCCTTTGCCATATCATCACAAAACCTGGTGGGTAGGTTCACCACAGGACTGGAAATCTGCCTACGTGGAGCTATGTGTTGCACAGATCTTTGAGGAACACGGTGGCCGATGTCACCAACCACGGGGGGTGAGGGTCCGGGTGGCCAGTTTGGGGCGATAGAGGTTAGAACCCGCGGATTGCCACTTGTGGCTATAAAGAACCCTTCTAAAATTGTGCCGGTTTATTATTATTTGTTGTCTGCCGCTTGAGCTCACATTCCCGTGAGCTGGAATGGCTAGAAACTTGAAACTTGGCCCAATGACTGTAAATGATGTGCATAAACTTTTATTAAAATATGAGGCCAGTCAGCTAGATGGTGGCGCTGTAATTAAGGCTTGAAAATGCCTGTCTATGTGTTGCACTGCCTCTTTAGTTTTGACTCCTAAATACACACCCAGCCCTTTTATATATCTTTCCCCCACCTTTAATCCCACCTCCTCTCTCTCTACCTAGCCTATGTACATTATTTCTGATTTTTCTTTATTTATCCTAGCTCCTGACGCCCTCCCATATATCTCTGCCAGTTCCAGCACTCTTTTTACACTGTTCCTATCCCTCACTGTGATTGTGGTATCGTCTGCATATTGATTTATTGAGTATACACTGCCAGATGGCAGTTTAATGCCCTTGACTACCCTGTCTTTTTTTATCTTTAGGGCCAGGGGCTCTACCAAGATGGCAAACAGCAGCGCTGATAGCGCACATCCCTGCCTTACTGATCTTCCCAGTTTGAAGCTGGGAAGATCAGCTTCAAAGATCAGATTCACCCACCCCACTAGTCTCTCGCCAAAACCAAATTTCACCAGTGACTCTATCGTGTCAGCTATGTCCCGACCTGGTATACTATAGCTCTGAGATGTGTCAACTACCCCCCCCATTACCTTGCTTTATTCTATTTGCCAACACCTTGGCTAAAATGTTGTGGTCCACATTCAGCCAGCTCTGTACCACCTCTCTTATATAGCTCTCCGTAAAACTCCTGCACCCTCTCCGGTATGGCCACGTAGTCCCTTCCTTATTTCTGAGTTCATGTATGTATGTTCTCCTTTGTTTGTTTTTTTCCAGACCCAGAAAGTATGCTGTGCACTTTTCTCCCTCTAGCACGTATTTTGCCTTACTTCTCAGGATTGCTTCTCTACATTTCTCTGTCTCAACTCTCTGCAGTTCCATTTTTGCCTCCATGTAGTTCTCCATACTATAGCCTTTTTCATTTTCCGCTTTTCTGAGCTCCACCCTCAATCTTTCCCTCAGCTTCTTCTCTTTCCTCATCATTTTCCTTCTTTTTTTACTGTACATGATACTGATTGCTTTGATTATATTCTTGACTTTCTCCCATCTCTCCCCAATGTCAGTGTCTGCCCTATTGTTATCTATGCATTCTTTGGTTTTCTCAGTCTCCCATTCTAATAACTCCCTAATCTGCTGCTTATCTGCTGCTTATATTTGTCCTCTTCAATATACACTGCATTCAAGATCCACATCTCCTGTCTCCCTACCTTAATCCTGAATCTCATCCCATCATGATAGCTCAATGTATTTATTTCTGTGAGGGCTCTGTGAAAGTGGTGAGAGAATCAACTCACTGCAACCAGGTGTGTTTGGCACTGATTGGCTTTGATTAAGCCCAGGTGTGAGGAGCCTTCATATACCTTGAGTCTCCAGTGAGAGGTTCTCCCTGTGGCTTCTCAACTCAGAGCTTTGTGTGTATCTGTTGTCAATTGCCTTGTTTTTTCTGGGTCTCCCTGGACATCTTTGGTTTTGAGTTGGCAGCAGTGGTTTAGTTAAGCATTTTAATGCTTTGTTTTGTTATGGAAGCCTGTAGTGGTAGTGGCTCTATACAGTTCTGTTGGTTCCCCCCCCCCTTTCCCATCTATCGCTTTTGCGATTTTGTGGTTATCCCTCCAGGATAACTTTAAGACAACCCTGGGTCCGTGCCTGTGTCCCAACCCCACCCCTTTTCCTGACAATTTAATGTCTTATTCTAGCTATATATTTAATATTCTCTTATGTTAGAACCAAATCTATTCTGCTTTGTTTTAACCACTGGTGTAGTCAGAAAAAATACATTGGGTGTGCACCATCAAATACTGGGTGTGCCAGATTTATTTTCAACAGAGTCTTACACCTCCACAAACTTTCAAAAGAATGTATCTCTCTGGAATACAACATTATTAACACAAAACATATCCACACGATGTGTGCGTTTTATCAGTAATTGTCAACAGTAGTTCACAGCAGGTCTAAACATTCACACATGTGACATGCTCTCAAATAAATCAATAACAAAATAATAGAAAAAGCACACTTTGTGTTCTCAAAAAAAAAACCACCTCAAAAAACATAAAACACACAGACATTGCGTGCCCAATGAGATGAACATAGTGAAATATTACACACTCATGCGCGTACTCATGCACTCTCAGAGCCATAACGTATCCACATTACGCATGATCAACAAAGCTATTTAGTCATCTGAACACAACTATTGGGCTTAGCAGAGTAAAGGACACAACGATATTGCTGCTTACCTCTGCGCACTGCGCAGCTCTCAATTTAGAGGGCAAGGCGGCGTGACTTGGCTTTGAACGCATTTATTTCATCAGAGTCCAGTTTTTCCACGAGCTCTTTTTTCAAACATGAACAGCGAGATGCTATTTAGTCTCTCTGTGAGCATTGTAGCTCTGCTGGTGGATTTAATCCTGTTTACAACTGAAAACAGGCGCTCCACAGAGCAACTTGTAACGGGCAGTGTTATCAGAATATGCGGTAAACAGTTCATGTTGGGAAAAACATCTTTGTCACATCAGTCCAACACTTCAGTAATGAACGGGAACTGATGTCCGTCCCCCGTCCACTTTCCGTTTGATGAGTTGCCCAAACACAGTCAATTCAGAGGCCTCCAAACCAAGTCCATAATGCCTGCTCGGTGCGCAATGTGTCCAGCTGGCAAAACGTGTCTGATGCAGGCAGCAGGGAGGCAGCAGCCTTCATTATTCCATAAGAGTCACTCTGAAAACGGTTGTTCAGTTCGACCAGCTGTCTGTCAAGGATCATAATCCACAAGGACTGCAAATCAGAATCACTCCTGATGGATGCACACCTGCCCACTGTAGAGGCCACATGCGAGTCAGCAAACTTGGCAGGCAGCTTTCTGTTCCGTGTGCCTGCTACATCCCAGTTCTGAACATCGTTTTTCTTCATGATGTCATCAGTTAGCCTGATTATTCTCTCAAATTCCCAGTCTGAGTTACTCCTGAAAGTAGCAAGTTTCTTTAAGGCCGTCAATCATGTGGATGCCGTCATTCACTGACACAGATGTGGACTGCAGGCTTTTTGTCACAAAATCACTTGCACTGAACAGCTTAGAAAACGCAACAAGAAGAAATATGAATCTTTTGGTCTGTAGTTGTTGCAGGAGAGACTCTGCGTCTATTGTGGTCTGACCTGACCCCTCCGCAAACTCACTCAGTGTTTCTAATATGACATCATACGTTAAAACTCTGCTCACAGACTCTGATTTTGAACTCCACCTAATATCTGTGGAGTGCACAAGCTCCAGGCGGGGTGCGTCGGGGTGAAGTTCTTCTTGGATTTGTAGAAATCGTGCATGTCTGCTGGCTCCGGTCATGAAATGATGCAGGGAATTCACATCAAAAAAAGTGGCCACAGTGGGAGACACTTTTGAAGCTGTCGAAAGCACCAGGTTCCCGCGGTGGGAGTGGCAGTATACATACACTGCATGAAACCCACACTCAATTCAGGATCCAGCTGCAGTCCAGTACTTCCAAAATCTTTTTGGTGATGCCAGATGATGTCATCTGTCGCGACAAATCCGACAGCTCTCTCTCTCTGTCAGGTTACCGTTATACACATACCTTAAGCAGACAGCAACGAGCTCTTTCTTTGAGAGGTCCTTATATTCGTCAGCTAAAATGGCATAGTATGTGTCTGTCTCTGCATGCAGCTCCGCTGTGATTTTTCGGAGGAGTAGTGATGCTGCAGTTTCAAGGAGATCGTTCTGATTGTCAGGGCTCATCATTTTTTGCGTTATTTGGAAGCTCATCAAAGCGCTTTTTTATGTCAGGGTCATAATCACAAATCAGTTTGAACAACTCCAGAAAATTTCCTCTGTTCAGGCTTTCTGTGTCCTCCTTGTGACCACGCAGTGCAATGCCTTGTTTTGCGCAAAACCGCAAAATATCAATGGCCACTTTCATGTATGCCCGGAGCGTTTCATAGACTCTATTGAAAGAACAATAGAGTGTATGAAACGCTCTTGTCTTTTGTCACCTGATGTATGATGTCACAGTTTCCAGCTCGTTGTATCTCAATGAAACTGTTGTGTCAGGCCATAGCAGAAGTATGAGCTTTACTTGCTTCATGCTTTACACAAAGCTGACCTAGATGCCCCCAGTCTCTCATTCCCATTTTTTCTGAATCTCTCCTCCTTGACAGCTGTGCTGAAGTGGCGACAGGACTGGCAAAAAAACGCATCCAATTTTAATGCTGTATTCCAACCAACTGTATCGGGCATACCATTTAGCAGAAAAAGTCCTCCTCTTTCCACTCATAGCTTCTGTGGCTGGGAAAGCTTGCAGTTTGGGCTGGCATGCAGGCTCGTCCACTGTGGAAAGATCTGTGATCCCAGAGGTAGCTGTATTGGGGTCGTCTGGCATTGTAATGTTAGCTGCATCATTCCCAATGGTGTGTGTACCCTCACTAGCCTGTGTCGGAGGGGTCGTGGGCCTGCTTGTTGATGGAGAGGGAGAAACATCCTCCTCAGTTGTCGAACTTTTGTCCTGCTGGAAGTCAAGTCGAGGTTTTTTGAAATAATTTATCTCTCATCATCTTCATCAACATTTCCCACGACAAACGTTTTTTTCCCTTCACAGCTCCGCATCCTGCTGCCACTTCCCGCAGAATAGCCATCATTGAGATCACTGTTGTTCCGCTCTTTAGTAACACAGTTTTTCTTAACCTTCAGAGAGAGAGAATCACCAAAGAGTTCCTTTTTGTACAATAATCTTTTACTTGCAGCAAGGGGAACAAACCATACAGAGTAACAGGTTGTAAGGCTGTCTCTGCAGATCTCCGCAAAATCATGTTAAACAGCAACATTTATAGCATCGTCACACAGGTCACAGCCAGTGCTCGCGTAAGAGTCACTGTTGAGGAACAGACATTCTTAGTTCATGTTCCTCTTGTCACATTCTCAATCACAGGCGGTGTTGGTTTCAACTATCGTTTGTGGTTACATGCAGGTTAAACAATATATGTACCATACAAGACACAGACTGCAACAAGAGTTTAACCAATATTTTTCCATCAACCTCCACCTCCGCCTCCACCGTTAGCTCGTTGCCGTACTCTCTCTCCCGTCCCCCTCCCGTTTCTGGCCGTGTCACCTGCGTGCTCCTCTCTTTTCGTCCCCGTGCTCCGTCTTTATTGATTGCCGTAGTCTCTTCCATTCCTTTGTCTGCTGCCATGTTATCTGTCCGTCAAACAAAAAGATAAGTCTCCCCACACAGCAAAAAGGGTGTGTGTGTGTGTGTGTGTGTGTGTGTGTGTGTGTGTGTCTGTCATTTCCTCAACAAAGGAAATGAAATCTGCAATATAAGCGCAATACCTTTTTCAAGATCTTCTCGCCGCACACTCACTGACACACTCACACAGAGGGGCGTGTTGTTGTGTTTTTATTTTTTTTTCTTTTATTATCAAAAACAGTTTACACTTCATGCTTTTTTCTCATTTACAATTTTTCACAAAAAACAAATATTACCATAACTCAAATATTTGAAAACAACAAATCAACAGAAAACAATGCGTGCATGATACGCTTAAGATACGAAAAACAAAAACCCTATTTCCCCAGTGTAATAGATCTGACTTGTGCACAGTGTCTAGTACAAAAACAAATTGACTGAAAATTTTAAATAAAACATACTCCAGGAAAAGAACAAAAAAACATAATCACAATCAACACAACAAAACTAATACGCTACTTGATTTCACCTTTATGAGAAAAGTGGTTTTTAAACCACTAATTCTTAAGTTAATTTTCAAACTTATTTAGATAGAATAAATGTAAATAACTACATACTAACAAGCAGACGTAATGATTAGCAGTGTCTCAGTACATATTTGTTGTATCTTTTCTATAGTCTAGGACAGAAAGAATCAACAATCCAATATCACATTGTGTGTCTTTGAATAAACAGGAGCAGAATTACAAAAACAGTTTGAAGTACGCTTGTTCAGCATATGTACATTCACTTTTACATTTCCAATTTTTTGTATGTCATGTTCTGTTTTTTTTTTTTTCTTAAAGTCCAAGGAGCGATTTTCGCCGCCTTCGTGGTCCTCAAATAATGACTTTGATTTGATTAAGAGCACTTTTGTCTCATTCTTTTTTCACTCCATGTATCGTCCTTATGTGAGCTTTGAAGCTGTGTGTAAACAACTTCTGGCTGCTGATCTTTTTTTCATATACTGCGTTGTTTCTGGTGATCCACACCGCTTGTCTTGCGTTCATGAGGACCGTGTTGATCAAGTTCTTGTTGCTCCCACAATTCTCTGTGCGCTCTGCAATGCAGAAAGATGTGCTCCAAATCCTCGTCTTTATCATTGCACAAACAGCACGTTCTGCTGTATATGTGCTTTGCGATCGGATGCAGGACGATGCCTGTGAATACTCTACTGTGCCTGATCTTGAAGTCGAGGTGAAACGAGTTTGCCGTTGTAAATGGGACTTCTATATTTTGCCAAATGGTGTGAATTGCTTTAGTGGGAAATGATTTCTGCCACTGTTTTTCAGCTGCTGTTTTTTTTTCTTTTTTTTAGATTTTCACCACCAGATTTGTGTACCACACTCAGGTTTTTCAGGCACAGAAGAAAACTCAGGGCATCGCCAGCATTTCCGACCACCTGTCCCACTTTCGTGAGTCCGGCCGCCGTCATGCACCCGCTTGCCAGACATCTGTCCTTCCACACAAAAGCCGGGCTTAAAGGGATAGTTCGGGTTTTTTGAAGTGGGGTCATATAAAGTACATATCTATAGTCGGTCTGTTCCCTACCGTAATCACTGATCAGTGCAGCCTCAGTTTGGAGAAGTAGAGAGCTGCTCCAGCCAGACACTCAGCTTTGTACTGCAGTGAACGGGGTCCAGAGAAAAAGCTAAATTAAGCACCTAAAACAAGGCTCACCTTAAATCTATATCAGTTCAAGTGTACTTGTAAAGGGAAAATTGACACTGCTTTACATCGCCGTCAGACCACCCTTTCTTTTGGCACTACATTTTCTCAACCGTAGAACCTCCATATCCCTACGCATTAGAGCAACAGGTGATCTGCAAGCGGTGAAATACACTGCGATGCCCAGTTGCTGGACGAGAGGTTTACTTTCGATAAAAATGAAACTTAACTCTCCGTATCCCTCCGCATTAGCGCAACTGCGTAGGGATAGGGAGGTTTTTAAAATCGGCTCTGTGTGCCCACACGGCTCTCTCATCATGCCGAAGGCTGTCAGCAATTGTTGCATATGACTGGATGCCCTCTGATGTGTAGACCACACTTGTAGACCACACTGTTTACGGCTTCCACCAAAATGGTAAGCTTGAATTTCTGTGTGAAGTTTGCAGACATAATTTTCATAAGTCCATGTGAAACACTACTTAAGTGTCACTGATGGTGTCTTTAACTTCTCTGCACTGCTCAACTTGGTGGAGCCAATTGAAATGATGCTTGGCAAGCACATCAACTTTCTCATTTAATATTCTTCGTGGGTCTTACCCTCTTCTGTTTTGTTTTTTTTAATGAAGTTTGTGAACTCATTGTTGCCGCACTTGGTCTTGACCCTTTCCCACTGTTGCCATGTGGTGATCTTGCTTTCTTCTTGAATATCCAATTCTATTTCTTTGTAACAGCAGTTCACACACAAGCGATACATGCAAGACTTTTTTTTTTTTTAAGGATCGCACACTATAGAAGCTAGCAACTCTGAAATGCTTGCTGTTGTTAACAAGCCACTTTGGGCTAGTTTCTCAGTAAGGATCCGGACATTTTCATGGTCTATGCATGTGCAAGTGTCGCGTTCACTTGTTTTTGGCTCTGTAACAAAGAAGGGACACATGCGTAAAAATTGCCGATATGACATTGTGAGTTCCTTTTTTGTTTCTTTGTTGTATTGCACAAGTAGCTCGTTCAGTATTTGCTGGAGGACTCTTCTCTGTACCTTCTCCTTGTTTTTAGTCACTGTCTTTTTTCCTCCCTACACAGAAAGCGTGTAACCTGTGCCCTCTTCTGTGCAGCAAGCTTCTTGGCTCCCTGTGGGCTGTAGTGGGCCCTTTTGAGATGTCTACGTAATTTCTCAGATTTCTGATGTGACAGTGTAAGTTGCCTTAAAAGTTTAGCTATTTCGTCCTTCAGTTTTGTCTTTTCTTTCTTTCTTCAATTTAGCGAATCACAAAATTTTTTTGCTGTGGTAGATGGAGCAAGTGGCGGAGCATTCTCCTGTTGATCATTTGGCTCCGTGGATCGAGATAGGGGAGGATGTAGCTCATTAATAGACTCTGGAGTGTTGTTCATGATTTCGTTGGTCCGCTTCAATCTTTCCCTCTGATTTCTTTTGTCTATCCTCCACTGATCCCGGGAGTCATCAGCTACAGGGACTTTGGGCTTAGATTTGGCCTTGTATTTGCAATAGCTAGACAAAAAAGAGTGAGTATTAGATACGGACCAGTGTTTCCTCTAGGATTTTTTTAAGGAGTGGCGGAGCCTACTGAGACTGTTGTTATTCTGTCACCTGATTTAAAACACGCTGTGGTCCGTCACCGAGGTGCAAAGAGTAGATACTGAGTAAGATAGTTATCTGTAGTTTACCTTACTCGAAGGTATCCGACCCAGTGCAGGACTCTGCTGTGAAGGTGGAGACATGCGGCGGTGGTGTATTTGCGACAATTAGAAGAAAAAAAAAGAGAAATTTGAAGGGGCGGCGGCTAGGATTTAGGAATGGCGGGCCGCCACTCCTAAATGAATGTAGAGGAAACACTGCAGACTGTAATCACAGATTTTTCAATAATCTAGAGGGATAGATCACTGACAATTGGGTAACATTGATCCATAAGAAATGGACCCCACCAATTCTGACACTAACTTTGACTAACTTGGGGGTCTGCGTTCTTCCTGGTCCTGAAAAGTCTCTGCCTTTCTTTATTAAACAACGGCATCTGGAAAGAAAGAAGTGACCATGAAAAGTTTTGAAAAAAGCAGGCAGAAGCATGTGCGCGCACACACACGCAAAAACTATTTAAACATAACAGAAATACGTATTATGTTATTAATATCATAACAATATTAACTCAATGCTTAAAAAGTGACAAATACTAATAAATATGGTATTTTCATTACAATATTCAATCCAGATAACAGAGGACATGTCCTGGGTAACAGAAGATCTTCGTTATCCAGGAAGTACAAAAGCACAAATTTCCCGCCAAAACTCGGTCAAACATTGTTAAGGGCACAATGTGCCAATGACCGAAAAGGCAAAATATCAAAATGTTTAAGAGAGAATTACTGACCTTTCCAGATGTCTTGGGGTCCTCCAGAATCTTCTTTATGATGCAATATCCTGTTACATGACTATGCATATGCATTATGGGTAATGTAGGCCTTTGAATGTGTTACCCAGGAGACATTAGGAAAATCCAAAGGTGTAGACAAAATTATTTAAAGGGCAGTCTCTCTCTCATTTTTCTGAATTATAACCGTATTCTCTCTCTCCTTTCCATATGTACCACATTATTAGCACCACAGTCTGCCATTTGCTCCTCATTTTCTTCTTCCAAGCCATTTTCGCTCTGCGAGCTGTACTTTTTTGTTGAATCTCACATTAAGGAATCTTGTCCCGTCTGCAATGTTAGTCCCAGGCCACATTCTGCGTCTGATGCCGGAGACCGCCGTCACTTCCCATGTTTCCAGCTTCTCTAGGATATCATGGTCCAGAATGGAGGCCGGTAGGTCCAAAAACGTCTCCTCCAATTTTGAGCCCCTCCATCAGCTTCCTTTTCCTCTTTCTGTTGTCATCGTCAGTTCCTAGCTTCTCTCACCCACCAGTCTGCACGCCAGTAGTTCTCCACACAGTCCGGTCACCGCCTTCATTAGTTCCGTTATTTTGCCATTCCCTGTCAGTTGTATGCACGCTGTTAGTTCTTTGGCAAAATTTGTCCGCCATTTTGAGAGTTTCCCTCTTTTTCTACAACATGAAGTATAATTATACCATTTATAACACCTGCCTCACTGTTACTGTTAATGCAGGTTCTGCTAGAGAGCCTCAACAAGCAGAAGACACTGGTAATGGTGTTTCGAGTTTTACTGGGATGTAGTTCGATTCCCTGCAGTGTCGCTTATTGTTGTGGCAAGTATCAGGTCCAATATTATTTTCATTCTAATTAATTCCAACAAATGTCACTGACTTTCATAACACCAGTTACAAAGAAGGAAAACTTTTCATTCATATGATAAATTAGATGCAATACTATCTAATAATTATAGTGTTTACACATATTAAACTTGTATGTTTCTTTGTTCCCTGCCAACCTGTCAGTCATGGAGCCCTGTTGAGGGTGGATCCATGCTCAACCCACCAATCATCAAGAGTGTCCCTCAACGGGCCAATCAGCATCATGCCGGTTGCTAACGGTGAGACAGCCGTTGTTACAGCTGTCATTTCGCTGAGGTGAGTTTAATCTTCTTCACTTTTTTGTGTGTATATTTTAGCATACATTAACCATCTTGGTGCTGTTTTTGATGAATGAAAGGATTCTCTGAAAATCGTCAACTTTCTGTGTCAAAGATGCTATTATTTACATAGAGCTAATTAGCATGTTGTTAATTAGTATTGCCTACAATGTAGGCTATTGACAACCTGCCAGTAGTTTGGCATCTTACTGTTGTGAGAATTTCTGGACATTCTATCACTTTTATCATCATGACAGCATTTTACTTAATCCATAATCTAAATGTGAAACAAATTATTGTCCATCTGTTATACACCTAGTGACCTCAGTTACCTTATCAAATAACCTACTATTAAAACATGAGCTAGCTTCGTATCTAAAACATGACAAGACACGATACAGCTTCATATTAACTTAATAAATATTTGTTTATGTTGTAAAGGTTAAACATGGAGAGGAAGGGGCACGAATGCAGTGTGTGCAACAAGTCCTTCACTGAGAGGTCTAACCTGACAAGACACATGAAGCTTCATGCTCCATAGGACAGGGATTCCTAAAGTGTGGAGCTGCCACCAGGGGGTGCGCGAGATGAAAAGTGTAATGGTGGTCTGGTGTAAAAATATTACACAATGTTGTTTTTTAAGTGGGATTTTTCCATAGGCTACAATAAATTCCTTTGTAATCCCTTTTATTTTAAATAAAAAAATACATAATATTTTTTGATAGAAACGTAGAAGAAGACAGCCGCTGGCTTCTTCCGCTCACTGTAGACTATGCGCGCCAACTCGTCATTCATTCTTTCAAATATGCTTAACTTGCTGAAATCAGGGAAACTGTCAAGTGGGACATCTCATGACAAGAAGTTAGTCATTCATTCTTTCAAATATGCTTAACTGGCTGAAATCAGGGAAACTGTCAAGTGGGACGTCTCATGACAAAGTTGTTAGTCATGAAGGAGAGGGACCCAGAGAGAGTGAGGACTTGGAGGCAACAGAGACGGAGAGAATAGGAACGGTACCAAGAGAAGAAAATTAGCGGGAGTCAGGAAATGATGGGCCGGAGGAAACCGAAGAGGAGGGACGGAGGTGGCAAAAAAGAGGTGATTAGGGTGAACTCCAGACGGGGAAAAAAAAAGAAATATGATGAAAATTACCTGGGTATGGGCTTCACTTGGATCGGCGATACAGATTGCCCAAAGCCTCAGTGCGTGGTGTGCAGTGAGGTTCTAGCAAACAGCTGTCTGAAGCCTTCTTATCTCCGTCGTCACCTGCATAGAAACATGGCAATATAAGTCAAAAGCCCCTTACATTTTTTAAAACAAAGTTGGAGGAGTTGCAAAAAAGCCAAAAACAAATGCAGTTTCATTCATGCGTTGGGTCTACGAAAGACACATTACGGGCTTCATATCTGCTCAGTTACAGAGTCGGGAGAAAGGGGCTGCCGCACACAATTGCCGAAGACGTGTGTTTGCCAGCGGCCAAAGAGATGGTGGAGTCTATGATTGGAGTGAAAGAGGCAAAAAAGTTGGACATGATTCCTGTGTCCAATAACACTGTGTCGCGCCGCATTGATGGCATGTCTAAAGACATCCTGGCTACACTAGTCAGCCGTGTGAAGAACAGTGAGTTTTGCTCTCTGCAAGTAGACGAGTCTACAGATGTTGCAAATCTGGCCAATCTTCTTGTGTATGTCCGTTACCTTTTTGAAGGAACGGTACAAGAAGATTTTTTGTTCTGTCGGCCCCTTGCTACCAGAACAACAGGAGAGGAAATCTTCAATTTAATTAAAGTTTTTATGAGGACCAATGGGATCGACTGGGAGCGTTGTGTGGGAATTTGCACAGATGGGGCAAAATCAATGACGGGGAAACATAGCTCATATTAGGAGAGTCTGTCCATCCGTCAGCTGGTTTACACTGCAGTGTTCACAGAGAGGCCCTCGCAGTCAAAAACATGCCAGCTGATCTACTTGCAGTGCTGAACGATGCAGTCAAACTGGTGAACTTCATCAAAGCTTGCCTGCTAAATTCAAGAATATTCACACTGTTATGTAATGAGATGGGCAGCAAACACAAATCACGGCTGCTGCACACAGAGGTGCGTTGGCTGTCCCGCGGCAAAGTGCTGACAAGGCTCTTTGAACTCCGGCACGAACTGCAGCAGTTTTTGGAGGAGACTCTGTGTCATTTGGCCTCCAGTCTGCATGATGAAGATCTTCTGAAGAGGCTCACCTATCTAGCGGACATCTTCTCAGCTCTGAATGAACTCAATCTAAACCTGCAGGGAGTCAGTGTAACTGTGTTCAACACACAAGACAGGACTGAGGCAATGATAAAGAAGCTACGGTTCTGGGCGAGTTTTGTGAGTGGGAACACACACCTGTGTTTCCCTACGCTTCATGAGTTCTTGGGTGAAAATGACGTGGAGCAGCTACAGAAACACTTCCCACCTATGGACACATCTAGCGCTTGGATTCGCAATCCATTTGAAGTTTCCCTGACTGTCCCACAGCTGTCATTTCACGAGCAGGAGCAGCTGATCGAGCTGTCATCTGATGGAGCCCTGCAGTTGCAGTTCAAACGAAAGCCACTTGTGGATTTTTGGACCGAGTCACTGACATCATACACAGTCCTGGCAAAACAAGCCTTGAGAGTTTTGATGCCCTTCACCACAACTTATCTCTGCTATGGCAGCAGTTAAAACTAAACATCGGCAAGGATTAGAGGCTTAAACTGTCTTCCATTGGGCCAAACTTCGGAGAGCTTTGTGCCAAAATGCAAGCCCACCCATCGCATTAAAATGGGTAAGTATTTGTCGATATTGATATTATTGCTACAAATATAGGCCTACTGGGAATACTCACACATCCTCCTCTCCGTCTACCGACCCCCCTCTCTCGCTGCAGGCTGAGCAACTTTTGCGCTGCGCGTGAAAAAATATTCCAGATGGATCCTCTTTTATCCTCTGCTCTTTGATACTTATGTTGTGGATTGTGTGTAATTTTATTGTCCCACTTGAAAAGTTTCAGATTGATCCTCATTTTTATATTTTCTGTTTCTGAGCCCACGCTCTTTAATGTTATGGATCTTTTGAATTAAATTGCAATGAAGTTACAATGTACTGTACAATGTACTAATTTCCATAACCGTTGTGTTATGATGATGTTGATGTTAGCTCCACGGTCATTTAATATTGCTGCAATTTTTTTCTTTTACGCGGCCGAAAATATAACATTTTTGTCAAAATCATGCTTTCTGTTACTGAGCCTGTGTCTGTCACTCATCCTCTTAAAAGTGGAAGCTTGTGCGTAACTTTGTTGCATGTTTTTTGTGGGGGTGCGTCAACCTGGTTGGGACGTAGAAGGGGTTGCTCAGCAAAAAAATTTGGGAACCGCTGCCATAGGAGATTGAGTTTGATGTGTGTGGTAAAATCTCCTTCAAACAACAATAGAACTCCCACCTGAAGCAGCATCTGTATCAACACATTGCTATGTATAGGCAGGGAGGGGCCAAGCTGCTGTGTTCAGAGGCACCCAGCAAAGCAGTAGACCCTGGATGGCTGTATCCTGAAAAGGCAGAGGCTGCTGCCAAGAAATCTGGATGGGAAATGTGGAAAGGCCAGTTAGTCGTCACATTCGGCAAATACGCTGGACAGTCATTCAGATGGCTACTTGAAAATGATGTCGGCTGGGTGGTATGGTTGGTCTCTGAATATTGCCAGAAGAGTGAGAAGAATGAGCTTCTTAAATGGCTAAAGGAGCGAATGCTGGAGTTTGTTAGAGTTCCCTACTGTCACATGTCATCTTGACAAAAGTTTGGAGGTAATAACTTTTTATTCTCCTTTACCTAACATTACATTATAATTACTTTCGACATATTAAGAACTCATGGGAGATGTTGGGTAATACAGATGTATTTTATTTTCTGCAGAAACAGGAATCAAAAAAAGAAAAGGCGACTGAATCTGTTTTCCAAGTTCCAACTGGAACCTGGCTATTTAAGTGATGCTGAACTGTTGGCTGCTGCTGGTAATATTATGCTAAAATGAAAATCAAATCACCTTTGTATTATGCAATATTTGTATATTGTGTTGTAAACATTCACATCATATACTTTCTTGACTTAAGCTAGAGAAATGTTGGTCCTGTGACGTATTACAACACATGCACTGTATATGTACACTCATACAAAAGGAATATAAGCCGTAATGTGAGTATAGTAGTAAAAAAAAAAATACCATTTTTGTGTAAAGTAATGCAGATTAAGAAAGCTTCCTTAGAACATTACAGCAATTTCTAATCTGAGAAATGGTTTGTGTTCTGTGAAATTCATTCCTACATACGAAGCCATGTAGTTAATACATTTTTGTGGCATTACTTCATCAGAAAAAGTCCTTGACGAGTCTGAGGTGCCGGTCTCCACACAGCTTACCACCTGGGGAGAGCTCGCTCCAGCTGTAACTCAGGACTCTGCCAACAGGCCCAGCACATCTCAGGGAAGACCCACAGCTGAGAGCTCTGCTTCAGAATCCAGTGGCATCGTGCTGGAGGGTTGGCAGAAATACTGGGAGCAGCCACCTGCATCTGCCCAAGCCCTTGGTATAGCCCCTCCTAACATCAGGTGGCTAGAATGCAATGAGAGGTATGGTCTCTTTGATGGCTCGTCCAAGTACAAAAATGCAAAAGGTGAGCTAGTGGAGAGGAAGCTCTTAAAGGAGAAGATGGAGTTCCAACCGCCTCCGCCTCCTGTATCTGTCAAGGGAGCAGTGCCCAACATGATGGCCTTTTTTACCACCCCTTCCGGCCAGTTGGTGTGATGAAAGCCAAGATCCGCTGCCCCAACACCAACTGCCCTGCACTGCCAGGGGAATACCTGGAGAAGAAATGTTTTGGCAGTTATGCTAGGCAAGTGTGTGGGATGATGTACAATTACACCCTGTTGACAGAGAAACTGAAATGTTCTCACTGTGAAAAGATGAGGCAGGCGGTGAGCAAGACACATGGTGATACAGAGGAGGAGGAGGAGGAGGAGGATGATTCACATCACTTGCAACAGTACATGTGGTTGGCACACAGTCCCAAGATTCTGATGAACCTTGCCCCAGCCTTCAGAAGCATGTTTCCTGCCATTCTGTGTGGGAAGCGTGCTATTGACAGAGGTGTCGTCACCCTGCTGAGCGACCGACTCAATGCTATGTCCATGAATAAGGTACAGAGACTGCTGCAGCAGGGCCATGATGAGTGGTATGTCCAGAGGCGTGACCTTTACCAGACTCTCCTGTACGAGGCCCACACAACTGGATCTTCATCGTCTCAGAGTGGCATCCTGTCCTTTGTAAAAGCTCCTGGTACATACACCCCTCCCCTCCCCCAGTCTCCCCTTCCATCTGCCCGTGTGCTGAGGCGTGCACACATGATCATGGAAATGGAAAGGATGCCTGTGTACAGAGCTGCCATCCTTAGTGTGACTGGAGAAATCCTCTGCATTGATGGTACAAAAAAGGTGTGTATAAAATATCACTTTGATCAGTATTCTGTTGTGCTAATGAAGCTCAGTTCTTGATAATCAAGTTGAGTGAGAATACTTTGTAATATATATTATTATAGACATGCTGTAGGACAGACTGGAAAAGTTGTTAAGAGACACTACAATATGAATGTTCTGCTTTGTTTTTTAGGTCCTCAAGAAGATATATGGTGATGGCCAGGGCATCACCGTATATCAGGGCGTGGTAAGAAGGTTTCGCCTGATACTTACCATTCTTGGTTGTCCGATCACTCTGGTTCTTGGGGACAGCAAAGTCTTGACGTGCTGGCCTGAACTGGCTTCCATACCCCTGGTGTTGTTGCCAACTTTGTCGAGATGATGGTTGTTCTGGGGGTCCCATGCGGGGAGCGAACCTAGGATGAGGCACCTCGTTGCCTTCCAATTGTAAATCCGCTTCCTCAGAGGTTTGGATCCCCAGAACTCTCATGTCCTGGCTCTCAGGCTTTCGATTTGGGCGAGCCTGAACCTCCCACACCATCATCGAATACCTCTTGAGCTCAAACATACTGAGGTGCCTGGTCTGACAATGCAGCTACACTTGAGAGCGTATGCTCTCGTGAAGGTTGTGGATGAAGAGTGACTTAAAGTAAGGTTCCTCCTCCAACCCGGGTGTATTGCAGCCCTGGAAGTATGCCGACCTCAGGCGTCGCTTGGGGGTTTCCTGTTTCTTTTGAATAACGGCAAAAGCGCTCATGGCGGAAGAGGTGGGACTAGTGTACAGAGAGTACTCTTCTTGTAAAGCCCTGCAGGATGCAGAGAAACGGTCTCTGATACTAGACGGGAGTTGTTCCATGAAAACATGGACACCTCTGGAAGTGGTCTTCCAGAAGAGCTTAAGCTTTTTGCCGGTGGTTGAGTTGGACAGGTCGAGGAGAACACGTTTGAGTTCCCTTATATAATCGTCAACGTTCGAGCGCTTTGACCCTGGCAGTAAGGACTCTATGTCCTTGGCGAGGGACTCTGACGGGTCCGCTTGCCGAATTCCTGAGGGGAATAAGGGTCATCAGCGAATGTGTCTCTGTAGCTGCCATAATATGGGCCACCATGGTGTGGGCCATACTATGGGTAAGGCTCACCAGTAGGTGGAAGTCCAAACCTGATTGCTTTATGTTGGGACTGGTGATATCTGTCCCCATCCCTGTAGGCTGGTGCCAGTGGGTCATCAGAGCATGATGGGCTACGGCTTAGTCTTGGCTGAGGAACGTTACCCGGTTAGGTTTAGGGGTTTAGGCAAATAGTAAAGGAGGGGGTTGGGGTTAGAGTAAGACAATAGGGCCAGGGATAGTTGGTGTGAGTACAAATTCACCGGTGGCCCGCAGTGGCCTGTTATGGCCATGAGGAGGTGCTATTGTGAAAAGACAATTAGTCTAGATATTAGAGATATTGGGACATGTATGGGTGTACGTGAGGGTTGGGTTTAGGTAATAGTAAAGGAGGGGGTTGGGGTTCGAGTAAGAGAATGGGCCAGGGATAGATGGTGTGAGTACAAGATGTGATGAAAGTGGAGATTGGAGAGGAAAGGGAAACAGGCAAAAAATAGCCAAAATGGAGGAGGCATAAATGAAGATGGAAGGATTAGTAGATATGAAGTAAAATCAAGGGAGGGAAAAAAGAAAGAATTGTCAAAGCAGAAGAAAAGACAGAATAAAAATAAGGGTGAATTGTTGGAGTTGTTCAAATATCTAAAAGGGGTTTAGAACTTCTTTATGATAAATCTAGAGAAACTAAAAATGAAGTTAGGAAAAATTATATATAAAAAATATATAAAAATGAAAAATGGGAAGGATCAGTTCAGCTTCATTTCCGTTCCCTTTTTCAAGCACCAGCCTCTGGTATCATAAGGATTTAAGTAGAAGGATGCTGTCAATAGAAAGAGTATCATAAAATAAAGAGTATAAGTTTAGTGATCAAGAAATAGTAAAAGAAATTTAGTGAATTATTAATAATAAAACTAGTTAAACCGAAAATCAAGTTAAAAAATTAAAAAAGAAAAATGGGAAAGATCAGTTCAGCTTCATTTCTGTTCCCTTTTTCAAGCATCAGCTTTGGGTATCTTAAGGATTTAAGTAGAAGGATGCTGTCAATAGAAATAGTATCATAAAATAAAGAGAATTGGTGTAGTTATCCAAAACCACACTTAAAAGAAAAGAAGAGTATTAATAGTAAAGTGAGACAAACTAAAAAGCAAATCAAGTTTAAAAATTAAAAAATGAAAAATGGGAAGGATCAGTTCAGCTTCATTTCCGTTCCCTTTTTCTGCATCACCGTCCGTCATCGTAAGGATTTAAGTGGAGGGGTGCTTTATACATAAAGGTAAATAAAGGCTAAAAAATGAAGAAAATATATAAAAAATACGCTCAAAGGCAAGTTTGGGAATTAGTGCGTGAGCAAGTCCAAATAGTTTGAAAAGAGCTTGTAGTGCCCTATGAGGCAAAGTGAAAGCGTGCTTTAAAAAGGAAAATAAGTGTTCATGTGAATATAAGTAGTTAAAAATAAGAAATATATACATTTAGATGAAGAGTGTTAGGAGTTAGGGTTAGAGGAAAATAGCAAGGAGAACCAACAAGAGTGTTTAGTAAAAGAAGAAGGCGGAGTAGAAGGGATGATTACAGCATGCTGTGTTAAACACAGTGGTAGGGCTTAGTATGAAGTCATGACCGGGCTCGACACGGTTTCCTGTCGTTTAGGCCATGTGGAAAATAAGTGTTAAGTCGTCTGATCCAGGTCGCTTCCCTTTGGCGACGTTCCGCCACTGTCCAGTGCGGGTTATGTTCAAGGGGTCGCATCAGCAAGTTATGTATACCGTGTCGTTGGAAGTGTGCCACTAAGTGGGAGGAGGAGCCCGTGCGGGTGCGGATCACGTACCTGTGCTGAGTCAAGCGGTCATTGAGAGAGTTGCGCGTCTCTCCGACGTATAGCTTGCCGCAGCGGCAGCATTTGATAATGTAGAGACAGTTAGCTTGTGTCCGAGAAAGATGTTGCGGTAAAGTGTAAGCCGAAGTACTGGAGGTGGTCCTCACAGTCTTAAGAGTGTGGGCTTTTCGCAAAGTCGACTTCACAGGGGGAAGCTTTGCCCGCACCAAGAGTTGTAGCAAGTTGGGGTTCCTCCTGTAAGCGGATATGATTCTGAAGCATCTGCCCAGACGAGTATCTGACAGAGCGTTGGTGAAAGAGTCTTTGAGCTTGCGTACTCCTCGTCGAGCAAAAGAAGAATACGTCACCACCAGTGGGATGAATTGTCTGTCATCGCCAGCTGGCTGCGTATGAGGGGTGTTCAGAGATTTCAGGGAGTTGCGTAAAATGGACCGAGAATAGCCACGTTTGCGAAGAGCTGTAAATAGGTTCTTCGTCGCATCGTATCGATCTTGAGGTCGACTACATATGCGAGAGAATCGTAACAGCTGTGACTTTAGGATGCCGGTGAAAACATGGCGAGGGTGGTAACTACGGCGATGCAGGAGAGCGTGTGTGTCAGTGGGTTTTATGAACAATTTGGTGTCCAAGGTCCCCGTATGCGCAAAGTCACAGCCCTTAAAGGTCGTGGTGTCCAGGAAGTTGACCTGAGAGCTATGAATTTCAGGGTCAACTGTAATGGATGGGTGATGTGCATTTAAAGTCTGCACAAAAGTGTCAAAATCTGCACGTGAATGTGTCCAGACCCCCCAAATATCATCCAAATAACGCAAGTAGATCAAAGGCAAGAGTTGACATTTGGGAAGGACACTCTCTTCCCACTCTGCCATGTAGATGTTCGCATAGGCAGGAGCAAAGCGTTTGCCCATGGCGGTGCCTTTTATCTGAAGATAGAAGCGATCTTGAAAGACAAAGTCATTCCGTCTGAGACTGATGTCAAGCAGGCGTAGGAGGACGTCATCGGGTCGCAAGGGGTCTGGATAACGTGTGAAGATGTTTCGGACAGCTTGCATACCAAGAGGGATCTCTATGTTAGTATACAAGCTGTTAACATCCATGGTGAAAAGAAAGCAGGGTTCACGTAGTTTCAGGGAAGCTACCTGTGACAGAAAGTGTTGGGTATCTTTCACGTAGCTTTTGTGACGCACCGAGAGAGGTGTAAGGAAATTATCCAGATATTCAGCCACACCGTAGCTCTCGCTGCCACAATCAGAAACAATAGGACGGCCCGGTGGGACGCGATGTGGCACGGTCCATTTGTCCTGTGGTTTGTGTATTTTTGGCAGGAGATAAAAATATCGTGGACGAGGGGGGGATTGGCCTAAAAGGTATGTGAACTGCTTCTTGGTGATGGCTTTACAGTCCAGCAGAGAACGCAACTCCGCAGCAATAACGTCGGCCGTGTCAGTGTACATAGGTTTAGGCAAGGGGATGTAATATTCCGTGTTATCAAGTTGGCGGAGGGCCTCCAAAACATAATCTGCATAGTCCATAAGCACGACAGCGCTGCCTTTATCAGCGGGCTTTATTACTAAGCCTCTTGAACCGATAAGGTCGCTCAGTGCTTGTTCCTCTGCAGATGGCAGATTTGGGATGTCCGGTGTGTATGCTAAAGAGGATATGTCCTTGCAGTCTTCTCGTAGAAGTTGCAGTAAGGACAGTGGCAAGCGCGATGGATGTGGTTCCCACTCCGAGGGAAGTAAAAACGTGTTCCGTTTGGTGAAAGTTGTAGGGCCAAAATACGAGGCAAGTTTTAAACGGCGATGGTAAAGACGCAAGTCTGCCGCCAGGTGTTGGCGTGCAGTGAGGGATGCCGCCTGTGTAGGCACGAAAGAAAGGCCCCTAGACAGCAGGGAGTGTTGGCTACTAGTTAAGAGGAAATGCTGCGAGAGGTTGATGACAGACTTATCCGAGGTGTTCACTGGCGGGTGGTCGGAGCGTGGAGTCATTCTAAAAAATCCCTCCAATGCGTCCACATCTGCCGAGCAGTTTCCGGTGTCCAGTGGACATTGTCACGACCTGTTTTAAACTGTTGTTTGGCCAAACGCGGAATGAAGGAGTTGAAGGATTTTATCAGGTCATTAAGCTGCGTCACATTCGTTTGGATACGTGGTGGAAGAAAATCACTACAGTTAAGTAGTGGCACGTAGATCACCGCATTGGGGAAGGCAGTTTTAGCCGCGTTGTACAGAGAACCGACGGCTTTGGACAAAAGTGAAGGATTTGAGGATTCCTTGTCATTAATGCCGAAAGATAAGATTGCTGCTGTTACCATGGGGCAAGGGGGAGTCTTGTTCCGGAGAATATTCGTAGCATGAGCTATTTTAGCACCAGGGAAACTATCCACCTGGATACGAACGTCCAGCACCGGAGGGATACGTGCCACGTTGGAGTCACCCATAATGATCAGCGGACGGCGGGGTGAAAGAGTCCAGTTTCTATATTTATCCCCGTGGTGCGGGTGAGAGGAGAACAAGGGGACATGACGCAGTGATCCCGATGGACTGGCAGGTACCGGAGTAGGGGCACTTGTAGAAGAACGTACAGGTGCAGGACCCGGAGAGGGATTGTCAAGGGGGAAGTCATCCAGTAGCGAACGCAGATAAGAGTCATCAAGTGAGTCAATGTCAGAACGAGCCTTTTTTGCCCTGGACTCAGGGGGTGGCAGAGAGGATGCCTGGGAGCATACTGGCGAGTCGACATGAAGATCTGGGCTCGGGCGTATAATGCTGACAACTGGTGACAATGGTGGAGGAGGGCGGTCCAAAGCATTGGTTGTGATGGCCAGTGGAGGTGGCGGGGGAAGAATGGCGGATGCCGTAGTCGTGTCCCGACAAGGGGAAGCTGGAAGAGTGGGCGCAAGAGGTTCCCGAGATGGCAGAGGTGTCTGCGATAGACGTGGTAAGGGAGAGTGGGTCGGCGAAGGCACGGGAGTCGACAGGGGAAAAGAGGGAGACATAATGTCAGCCAGCATGACACGGGTTGCCTCAATAGAGGTCTCCCCGATGTAAGGAATCTTCCGACGGGCCTGACGAATAGCAACTAACATCGCTCGGTTCCAATCCGGTACCAGCAGCGGGGTGATTTCGGCAATGACCTTTTCACGTATGCGACCATAATGGTCCTGCAATAAGGCGAGAGTGGCCGTCACCCATTGTTTAGCATTGTCGCGTGCTGCTAGAGTTGTCTCTTCAGACGGGGTGTAAGGGTTGGTTATGCGGACCAAGTACTTCTGCGCGTCTGCCAAAAAAGGAGGAAGATTATCCGCAGATGTTTGCGGCAACGAAGCGGATTTGTGGTGAGCCACTATAAACTGCACCAATTTTTCGACAAGTGTCAGGAAATCCTCAGCGGTATTCAGCGTAGCCATAGCGCAGTAGATCAAGGGAGAAGTCTATATGCTGTGAGTAGGAGGGAGAGAGAGAGGGAGAGAAAAAGAGAGAAAAATTGTAAGTGATTTGCACGCCGACGTCTGTCACTATGAAGTAGTCTAATAAATATGTATGGAAAGATTAAGGCAATGGTATGGTCAACAGACCCAGATAGCTAACAAAATTAAAACAATAAAAATATTATTAACAATTACAATAAGAATTACAACAATCATAATGAAAGGTCCAGAATGATAAATCTGACAAACACAATCTGGAAGTCCGATTACGGTAACCACCAGACTATGACCAGTAAGCATAGCTAGAACACATATCCGGTTCGTCTGGATGAAAGTACCACCAGACCCTAAGGAGTTGAGACTACTCCTAATTACACTACAGTTACTGTTTAACCAAGATATTAAGTCATATGAGAGGGGGTGAAATGGTCATGCAGCAACATATTGGGTTAAATGAGAGGAGCTGGTCCGAGGCACTGGCAAAGGTTAGGTGAAGTGGTGAAGTACTCAGTCTCTCCCTATGTTGACCAACGACAACATAGTTTGGGATGGAGAGACAGAGGCAAGGCACGGGCCGCCGCAAGTTAGTCCCCATCTCACCTCCCACTTGCTAGCATGAGCCATGATAGAGGAGAGGAGAACAGATGGAGGAAGAGGATGTGGAGAGAGGGAGGGAGCGCATTAAGCTATTTTTAAGCACAGTGGCCATATAATCACAAAAGCACACCAGAGTGTCTGGCGGCTGAAAAGCAGTGCAGGTAATCTAACGCAAAAACCAGGCTCCGGCGTGTTCAGAATCAGTTAGAAGAAGAGGAGGATGAAGAGGTTGGGTTTAGGCAAGCAGAAAGGAAGGGGTTGGGTTTAGGATAACCAACTGGGCTGGGCATATTTAAACCCCAGAAGGTCAGATCAGCTGCAGAAAGGGAATATAGAGAGAGACAAGAGAAAGGAGAGAGACACAAAAAGAGACAGAGAGAGAGAGAGAGAGAGAGAGAGAGAGAGAGAAAGAGTGAAACAGGTCATGTAGCATATTGGTGGGGATGAATGGGAGGAGCTGGTCCGGGGCACTGGCAATTTTTTTCATTGGCATCCTAACCCAGCGAGTTGCCCGCTAACCTTGGGCCGTCTTCGGGATTGTGGGATTGTAAATACTCAGAGTCTCTCCCTTTGGGATGGAGAGTTAGGGTTAGTTTGGAGTGGGGGGGTTTCGGAATGGAGGGGAAAAAAAGGGAAACCCCGCCATTACGATGAATTGAAGTCTATGTTCGGAACAGCGGGGTTTCGGAAAGCCGGGGTGTAACCACCTTTGAGTCTCATAGCCTGAAAGTTTGTCAACTTGTCAATATTATGAAAATATCGATAATTAGACAACAGGGAACGCGTGAATCCAAGCGCTGACATTCTCAACCAGCAGTTATTACAATATGGGATTGTGCAAAATAATCACAGATGCTGTTCAATTAAAATCAAGTGTTTATTTAAGCTTTCTTCCACCAAACAAACCACCTTCTTTAACCAACAACAGTTTCCTTCAATAAACTAGCAATATCAAAACATAAGCAAGCCAAACATGTAACTGGGTAGAAGTGTGTGTGTGTGTGTGTGTGTGGCAGGAATTCCCCAATAAAGACTACAAAGATGGCCGAACGTGGCTTGGGAAGTCTTGTCGAAGAGACTACAGGAAACACCGGG
Organism: Diplodus sargus; assembly: GCA_903131615.1. NCBI lineage: Eukaryota > Metazoa > Chordata > Actinopteri > Spariformes > Sparidae > Diplodus > Diplodus sargus. Next base: position 49,894 of record CAEMYA010000321.1, on the reverse strand, counting down.
CGTGACTTTGTGTCATGTGTGAACGCGGATTCCGAGGTCATGAGTTCAGATTCACTGATTCATATACCCGGAATTCAAAAATGGCGACAGTGACTACAACAACCAAAGGTGATCACTACACGTGCGCAAGGTTTGAACAGAGGCGGCGGTTGCACCGTCTTTGATCTCATGAGAGGTGAATTTACAGGGATAATGCCCACAGTTCCAAAAGGGTAGCCGTGCTACCGGGAGGAGTCCATCTTTAAAGTCAAATAAAGGGGATATGCTGGACACATGTCTTATGTAATAGCGGGGTTATCAACTATAAGTTTACAACAGATCGCACAAAAGATTACGTGTATCTGTGTGTGTGTGTTAGTAAAAGAGAGAAGAAGCTAAGCGGGGCTTAGCAGGCAACAAAGAAACCAACACAATGACCATGTGGTGCACAGCGGTCGTCTCTCCCTCGAACAATGGCCGACAAGCGAATCGAGGTTCGCTTGTCATCCGCTGATCGAGCCGGAATACGATGCATTGTGGTCACACACGGCGGCAAGACTGTACAGGCTGGATTAGCCTGAATGAGCTCGTAGCGAGCGTAGCAAACACAGTTGGCACACAGTACAGGTAACCGTAAATTGGACTCGGCTGTCCTTTCACAACGAAATAAAAGCACAACAAAGAAAAAAACCACGCTAAATAATCTGTTTCTGCCCAAACTTGGATGCCGCTTGTTGCGGTAGCGTGGGTACCCGTCTAAATTGGAGTTAGACGGGTACCAACTCAGCGTTAGCGTTCTAAACTGCTGACGGCAGGCTGTTCACAGCGATATGTCGACTCGATGGAAGGGGCGGTTTCGTTCTTTTTGAAGATTCTTCATTCCTTCTGCAGGCAGTGAGTGAACAGCTGGGTTGTGCAGTGTTCCTGGATCCAAACGATACTGAATGTCCGAACAAAAACGAAAGTGAAGCCAAAACAGTCTCTATCTCGTCCACCGAGGAGGAAACTGACCTTTAGCTCAAAAAAAAAGGGGGGAAAAGCATTTCTCAAGTTGTATCCTTAAGATCCTAGTAGTTTAGGCTTCTGGCTTCAATTACAGGCCTTTCTCTTTGTTGGGACATGTGTTATGGAGGCACGAGGCCCAACATAGCACTGGTGCCATCAAGTGTTTGAAGTGAATGAACAATTCAGTCGCCAGACCATCACACCCCAGTCTTTTTTCTCTGCTCAACTTATCTATGGCTCTTTCTATCTCTTCTATACCAAATGGTCCCTCACATAGTTGTCTGTCCTCTTTGGAAATTTGTTTGTCAATACCCTCCAGCAACAGCGCCGACTGTGTTCTGTCACATGCCTGCTTTTGGAATAATTTTTCATAGAAGTCTTGCACTGTGTTCAGAATTCCTTCCTGCTGCTGTTTTCTCCCCATTTTCTTTTGTCAAAAACTTAATGGTTAAATTTTTTGTTTCTTCTTTTCCAGCCCCAAGACGAAAGCAGTACATTTTTCACCCTCTGTTATATTTCTCACTCTGCATCTTATGGCCGCCCCTTTGCACTTTTTGATTTATATCTTTCTTAATTTTGCTTTTCTATTGTTTGTATTTTTTGCTTGTTCTGCTTGGGTCCTCCTCCATCTGCTGTACTTCTGCAGCTAAAAGGCTTTTTAACGAATCCTCCTCTTGTTGCTCTAGCCATTTTGTCTGTTTGCTGTAATTAGTACAAGTTGTCTTAATTCTCATTTTTATATCGTTCCAGTTTCGTATATGGTCAACACGCATCTTGTTCTTCTGTTATGTTTAATAATAACCATCTCATCTTTTTGTTAAACACTTCATCTTCTCGGAGGCTGGTGTTGAAGCACCACAAGCCTTGTCCTCTGATCCCATTTACCTCCCCTAGTTTAATGTGAAGAGAGGCATGGTCACTCCAGTTGTTGAAGACATATGCTGCACTCGTTATATCTTTCACTGTTTCTGTGGATGTTAGACAGTGGTCCACCCTTGATTGTTTTAAGTTGCCCTTCACTACCTGTCTTCTTGAAAACCCTTTTACACCTGGATTTAAAACTCTCCATATATCCATGACGTTATGATCGCTATTACGTCTAGCAGTTTCGTTCTACTGCAGTCACTTTTGTATACATTTTTCTCCGACACATCCATCTTAGTAAATACTACGTTAAAGTCACCCACAATTATTACATCAGTACACATCCATTTTCCCACTCTCAAATAGTCTCTCTCTGGCATTCATTGTTTGGAGTGTATATGTTTATAATTCTATATCTTTTGTTCTTTTTTACATGAATATCTATAATTACTATTCTGCCCTCATTACCCTTGTGAATCACCTCTATATTGTTTGCTATATTTTGTTTGCATAGTATTGCTACACCACAAGATTCCGCAGTACCCAAACTGACAGTTTTCTCTTCCCACCAGTTTCCTGCAGGCACAAAATATCAGCTTTGCTCGAGTCCAGTATGGCCTTGATTTTCAGTTCACTACGGAGACCATTGGCATTTAGGGAGGTGATGCAGAGCATTAGAAAGATGCAAAAAGTGAGGATGCATTCAATTTTTTTATTGGTCTATTTCTTATTTTTTTTTTTTTTCCTTTTCTTGCTTTGTGCCTATTTCTCTTTGTTACCTTTTCCTTGCATCTTGGAAATCTGAATCTAACTCAGTGGAGTTGCTGTCTGAATCAGCCCTGTCAAATCCAGGGAAGCTTCATCCCTCCGTGCCTTTCCTAATTATGTGCCCCTGCATTTGTTCTTCCTGTTTCTGCCTTTCCTCAGATGGCTCTGTTTGAAAGGGTTGCAATTGCGATTCCTCTACTACCATAGGCTCTCCCTCTAGGAATTACATTTGGGATAGAGTCTCCTGCGCAGTGCAACCAGCGCCCGACACGGCAGCAGGTTTTTGAGTTTGGATCAGTGAAAGTGGAAAAGTCTGCAGTTTCACCTATACTTTTGGGACCAAATAAACGAAAACTAAGCACACTGAAGCACACACGCTGCTTCTGCTGCTGCTACAACTCTCTCCCTCTCGCACCTGCACACTCACTCAGCGCACCTGCACACTCACACACACTCAGCGCACCTGCAGGTTCAGAGTGGTATGGCCGTAAGCGAAAGCACAGGAGACAAATGCACTATTCATACGCATTTATGCGGAGAGAAACAATCAAAGCCACTCCTCTCTACTGACTCAGTCGGACTGATGTTTATAACAGCGATTTCTCTTCAGCTGTGCTGCACTGGCATATCTCAGTGATTACCCAGAATGACAGAAACACTGGCATTCCCCAAAAGCTGTTCAACTGTGCTAATGTTTCCCCACTCACAGAGATAGAGAAATGATCAGGACGGAATCGGTGAACGTGTATAAATAATGTGTTTGTCTGTTTTGCCTTTGCTTTCGGCTATACCACTCAGAACACGCCCATTCAACATGTTTCCGGTTTCAGGTTTGCCACAAGCGCATGAGTGAGGAAAATGCGGAGGAGGCGGTGTTAGCAAAGAAACCAAGAAAAAGGAATGCCATTTGAAATGGAACAAAACAGAAAACTTGGGATCGGCACAGACAATGACAGCAACAGGGAGTGGCATCATGGCAGCGGCACGTGGTGACATGGCGGAGGGTAGAGAGATGGCGAGGAGGAACTCACGCCCGTCCAAGGCAGGTGGAGAGGCAAGAAGAGATGCGGTGGAGGTCGGAGAAAGTGAGGCGAACATAGGAGTGGAGAGAGGAGACGGAAAGGGACGAGAGACAGTGTGGAATAGTGGGAGTGGCGGAGACGCCACGAAGGAGCTGCACAGAGAAACTCAACATCGGCAGAGGAAACAAAAGAGGCTGAGAGTGATGATCCTGTCAAAAAGGATCTCGTGATCAACTGCTCAAAGCAGTACAGCTCACATGTGGCAGAGTATTGGGATGTAGAACAAAAAAATGGGAAACGTTGGGAGCTCACCGTGAGAGGAAAAGAAAAACTCTTGGACGGCTTCAAAATAAAAAATACAGGATAGTGGCAACGGTACTAGTAAGAGAGTGGTATCTTTTCTGAACCTGCCACTATCTCTCTCTGTCTCTCTCTCTCTCTCATATATATATATATATATATATATATATCTCAGACGATCAAATAAAAAACAAACTGGCAGTGGGGAGTGGAGCCGGCTTCAAACATTCGTCGAAGGAAATGGGCAGGGACGGAAATTTATGATGGAACTCGCTTCCTAAGAGTAACATTTTCTGACAATATCTCGTCCCCGCCCAACAGCGCTAAATTCGAAACCCTGGAGGGTCTAGAATTTTTTAGAGTGCTGCACGACCAACAGGTCAAAGTATGCCGGCTGTGTCTACAATCTGGACGCATTTTGAGAGACTGTCCAGAGTTGTTTTGTTTTCGGTGCAAAAAGCAGGGACACTATGCCTGCGAGTGCGTGGACAGGATGGAGGAAGCCACGGAGAGAGGAGAGACGATGGAGGATGATAACGGGAAAGGAGTTTTTCAGTGGGAAGGAGGTGGACGAGGAGGAGAGGAGAGAATCGGAGGAGGAGATGAAGGTCAGCAGGGAGAAGTTGAGCATAAAGAAACCTGCTGTAAAGACGCATACATTGAGGGGGAAAAAAGGGACGAGAGGAGAAGGAAATAGAAAGGACAAGGAGAAATGAAAGAGTGCATTGAAGACAGGAATCTCTGACTTTTTTCTGTTCTAAATTACTGTAGTACTCGCATCCTTTAATGCTAACGGTTTGAAAGACTACAAAATTCGAAAAACTGATTATGCTATGCAAAGCAGATATCATTTGTATACAGGAAATGCACTGGGATGAAAAAACTGAAACACAAATGAAAAAAATATGGCATGGACAAGTGTTCTCAAGTTATGGTACAAATAGGGCGAAAGGAGTGAGCATATACTAGTAAGTGGGAGAAACTGTGATATGAATGCCACCTGGGTGAACGGGGATGAGGAAGGGAGGTGGGTGAAAATCAAGCTCACTGTAGAGGACAAGACCTACGAACTACTAAATATGCATGCTCCGAATGTGGAGAAGGAACGTGCTGTTTTTTTCAGAGAGATGCAGCACAATGGAGCCTCGAGTGATATTATAATGGGTGATTTTAACGTAAAATTGTGTGTGTTGGATAAGAATGAGGGTGAAACATTTAGGACAGATACCTCAAGGAAAATCCTGAGAGACTTTATGTTGGAAAAAAACTGGTGTGATGTATGGAGAAACGAAAATGAAAAAACGAGAGCTTATTCAAGACAACAAACTGTCAAAAACTCTTGACTTGATTTATGTCTAATTAGTGCTGGGCGGTATACCGGTTCACACCGAATACCGGTGTATATTTTCGTTATGATAATAATAATATACCGCCATACAATTGTATTTGAATACACAACGTTCGGAACACTATGCTGCGCCGCGCGACACTGTTTCAGACCGGACCCTTTTCAGTGTTGCGCTGCTAAACAGGTATGGTGCGACTGCGAGGGTAAACAGTAGCACTCTGGTGTTGTGTTACGGTGAAGATGAATAGGAAAAACATTGCAGATCATGACTTCACCCGCTGACATCAAGATGAGCAACTGGAAAGCGCTGAGATCCGGGAGATGCAGCGTCTGCTTGTCTCTGTAACTGTTTGGTTGTGTCCGCTACTTGTGTGGCGGCAAGCTAGGAACGGTCGCTACTTTCAAATTAAAAGCCCCCCGCGAAGAACCCAGTTCTAAACTCCAATGGGTTGCAATGTAAAGCTCTTATTTTGAAGACAAATTCCACCTGCTTCCTGTTAGCTGTGTGTTACTTGAGGCAGCTAACGGAGGTGGTGGTGCACACTTCCATTACTAGCGGGGGTTTAACATCGGTGTGTGTTTGACTGAGGAGGCGAGGAATATGGGCCACGGATCTATAATTACATAAATATATCACGTGTCGCCACATTTCTACCAACACATATGTTGTACGTCACTGTTCACGCCGAACTTCATGCTTCACGTCACGTCACATGTTTACGCTGACCCCAGTGGCAGCTTTTTGGGAAAGAAGGAATGAGAAACTGGTTGAGAGAGGAAAATTACACCTCCCTTAAAGATAGACAGAGTGCTGCCTTTACCTTACAGCAAATGTGCTGCCTTTTCTATCTAAAAGGAGCTAGTAATTCCTCTCTCAACCAGTAGAAAATGCTGTGAACCCCTGAATATGCATGAAAAAATAATACCGTCATATACCGTGAAAGCGTAGGAATTTTGAAAAATACCGTCATATACATTTTTCGTCATACCGCCCAGCACTATGCCTAATTAAACAGCAGTTAAATCAAAGTTTTCACACTGCGCGCTATAATTTTACACACTTAAGTGACCATGCTTTCTTGTTGGTGAATCTGGTGGAAGAGAAAAGAGGAAAAGGAGGGGGAATATGGTATCTAAATGCAAAGATGTTGGAGAAAAATTATAGGAAATGCATATCAAATTTAATCAACACTGTGAGCTTACAACCTACTTTCAAAAATGCTGCTGTAAGAGAGTGGGAAGTTTTAAAAACAAAAATCAAAAAGAAAAGTATCCAATTTGCTAAAAAGCTGCACTTCAAAGAAGACCAAAAGGAAAAGCAAATAAAAACTGAAATTGAAGAATTAGATATGCAAGACAACATGGATGAAGGCAGGTTGGGGGCTCTATATGTAGAATTGAAAAATATAGAAAAAACAAAATGTGAAGGAGCAATCATGCGTAGCAGAACACAGTACGCAGTGGAGGGGGAAAAGAGCACAAAGTTTTTTCTAAATCTTAAAAAAAACAAGAGCAGTGCTACATTAGCAAAATAAAAGATGAACAAGGAAATGTTGCATCAAATTTAATGGAAATCATTGAATCCCTACGCATTAGCGAACTGGGCAACAGGTGATCTGCGAGCAGCAAAATACAGTGCGAGGCCCAGTTGCTGGACGAGAGGTTTACTTTTGATAAAAACGAAACTTAACTCTCCGTAACGCTCCGCATTAGCGCAACTGCGTAGGGATACGGAGGTTCTACGGTTGAGAAAGTAGTGCCAAAAGAAAGGCCGGTCTGACGACTATGCAAAGCGGTGTGAATTTTCCCTTTACAATGTACACTTGAACTGTTATATTTTTTAAGGTGAGCCTTGTTTAAGGTGTAGTTACTGGGTGCAATATTATGAATTTTTCTGGTGTTAAGAATAATGAATGGAATTTGTTACTCTAAAAAAGAAACTTTCTTTGAATTGACGTTTAAACACAAAAGTTTGACGTGATGGTTGATTAATTTTGAAAAGTCTTGCATGTTTGAAAAAGCATTTTGTAAGTTTGAAATAATTGTAACCCAAAACATATCTTTTCAAAGCAATATATTTTCATAATAAAAGACAAAAAAACCCAAAAAAAAACACGCCTGATCTCATCTGAGGGGTGTTTTGCGAAGCCGGTTTAGTGGGTTAGCGAGCTATGTTGAGTCTAAAGCCAGGCTCTCCTGTTCTACGAAGGTGGCTCTCTTTTAACCCGGCTAGATCACCATGGTAACTTACGCTTAGCTCATAACCTGACCCGACCAGGATATGTTCAGAGTTTCGGCTTAAAATCGGCTATAAAAGCGCCGCTGTTTCACTGTGAAACTCATTCGGGGATTGCGTCACCGTTCATTGAGAACCCGGTGGACCTGGAGCAGAATAATTCTGGCAGCACTACGACGTGAGCGGCTTCTTTGAGATCGCGCTGATCCGCTGGCATTTCCTGATGAAATTCTCTGTGAGCGATATAGATTTTCAGCCGAGGGAATACGGTACATTTGCTCACTTATTGAGCCGAGTGTCAGGATGCCACTGAAGAAGCTGTGCGCTCACTGTCGGGCAAACTACTGACATTCACTTGGTGATGCAGAACATCTGAGCAGGAACACTGCGTGTTGCGCAAAGTAGTTCTCGCTCTTACTGAGAATCTGCAATCTTAAGATAGTGATGATATTAAAATAAAATCGGATATAGTAGGCTATAGCTATTATCCACACACTTGCTGCCATGTCCGACTGCTGCTTCCACATCTTAATAAAATGCAATATGAAATATTAATTAGGCCAACCTAGTATTTATTTGTCACAGATAATGAGTAAAGTTAATTATTTCTTTGATGTGGCCATGAATAAACTGATGAACTGATCAGTGTTTCACCCTTTGTAGGGCAGTGACGCCCAAACACAAATCTTACAGGCTTGAGCTATTTTCACTGTCAAAAAGGTCTTTATTGTCATTGAACAGGGACAGTAGCTACATGTGCTTGTTCATCCCGACACAGTGATATAAAAAAAAATTACAAAAAAACACTGAACATTTATAGCCGACACACACTCAGCCTCGCTTTCAATAAAACACACACGCGCATTCTATAACTGAGATCAGTAAATGTGAAAACAATATGGACATCATTCAAAAATGAAAAAAGATAGTTGTTGCTTCAGTTTATTTATTTCTTAAATAGATGAGGGTTAATATGTAAAAGTTGCACAATGTTGAGCTTTCAGAAATTAAAACACTAAGTTCTTAATATAATTGATCATAATATTAATCATCGTTAACTTACGCATTTACGCGGTCAGCAGTTTTCTGCCAGCAGCCCTCCCTCGCTCTGTTGGCGGCGACAGTGTTACTTTTTGCCGTGATGGTTTCTTTGAATTCGTCACAGCTTTGCATATTAAGAATCTGCTCGTCTTCAGTAAAATATGTGGCTCGGGATCTAAACATTTTCGAACGGAAGTAGAATAATATGACGTCAAACGCCCCCTTTTATGTGAACGCGCGCAGAGCACAAAGCAGAGAGCCGGACTTAACAAATTAAGTTGATAACCACCGTCGCAGAACCGTTTAACTCTGTTTGGGGACTTGGGGCTTTGTTGAGCTGCATCATGAGCACAAAGCCTGGCTATGTTGAGCTCCCTTCGCAAAACACCCCTCAGATCTCGGAAGCTAAGCAGGGTCAGGCCAGAGGGGTGTTTTGCGAAGCCAGTTTAGAGGGTTAGCGAGGTATGTTGAGTCTAAAGCCAGGCTTTCCTGTACTACGAAGGTGGCTCTCTTTTAACCCGGCTAGATCACCATGGTAACTTATGCTTAGCTCATAACCTGGTCCTGACCAGGTTATGTTCAGAGTTTAGGCTTAAAAGCGCCGCTGGTTCACTGTGTAACTCATTCGGAGATTGCGTCACCGTTCATTGAGAACCTGGTGGACCTGGGAGCTAGAATAATTCGGGCAGCACTACGATGTGAGCAGCTTCTTCGAGATCGCGCTGATCCGCTGGCATTTCCTGATGAATTTCTCTATGAGTGATATAGATTTTCAGCCGAGGGAATACGGTACATTTGCTCACTTATTGAGCCGAGTGTCAGGAATGCCACTCGGAGATACTGTGCGCTCACTGTCGGGCAAACTACTTACATTCAGTCGGTGATGCAGAAAATCTGAGCAAGAACACTGCGTGTTGCGCCATCCGCAAAGTGGTTCTCGCTCTTACTGAGAATCTGCAATCTTAAAATAGTGATGTTAAAATAAAATGGGATACAGTATATTATCCACACACTTGCTGCCATGTCTGACTGCTGCTTCCACATCTTAATAACATGCAATATTAAATTTGGCCAACCTAGTATTTGTCACAGATAATGAGTAAAGTTAATTATTTCTTTGATGTGGCCATGAATAAACTGATCAATGTTTTACCCGTTGTAGATCAGTGTACGCCCAAACACAAATCTTACAGGCTTGAGCTATTTTCACTGTCAAAAAGTTCTTTATTGTCATTGTACAGGGACAGTAGCTGCATTTGCTTGTTCATCCCGACACAGTAATACAAAAAAAACAAACACTGAACATTTATAGCCTATGCACACTCAGCCTCGCTTTCAATTAAACACACGCGCATTCTGTAACTGAGATCAGTAAATGTGAAAACAATAAAGACATCACTCAAAAATGAAAAAAGATAGTTGTTGCTTCAGTTTATTTATTTCTTAAATGGATGAGGGTTAATATGTAAATGTTGCACAATGCTGAGCTTTCAGAAATTTAAACACTAAGGGCTTAATACTAATATTGATCATAATGAGTCATCGTTAACTTGCGCATTTACAGTCAGCAGTTTTCTGCCAGCAGCCCTCCCTCGGTCTATTGGCGACAGTGTTACTTTTTGCCGTGATGGTTTCTTTGAATTCTTCATAGCCTTGCATAATAAGAATCTGCTCATCTTGAGCAAAATATGTGGCCCGGGATCGATCCATTTTCGCACGGAAGTAGAATAATATGACGTCAAACGCCCCCTTTTATGTGAACGCGCGCAGAGCACAAAGCAGAGAGCCGGACTTAACATTAAGTTGATAACCACCATCGCAGAACCGTTTAACTCTGTTTGGGGACTTGGGGCTTTGTTGAGCTGCATCGTGAGCACAAAGCCTGGCTATGTTGAGCTCCCTTTTGCCCTCTCTGTACTGTGATGGCCCCTGTATGTCTGTGTGTGCTGGGACTAACTGTGTTGTCTCTGAGGTGGGAGCTGGTTGCAGTGGTGACAAGGAGGACCTGATTGCAGTTATTGGGAGCACCTGGGCTCAGTCCTCCACAGGATATAAAAGGCCCAGCTTCTTGCCAGCCTCTTGCTCTCTTAGACCCTGATCACGTTTGCACCATCTTTGTTTTGTTAACTTTTGTTTACTGCAAAACACCCATCACACCACCATATTCATGCACCCACATGAACACTACTGATTGAAACACATCCCATTCTTTAGTGATCATTTGAGTTACAATAAAACATGGACTTGCTAGCTTTTTGTTGTCCTTTTACCTTCGTTTGTCATGGCCTAGAGCCAGGTTTGTGACAAAATGGGGGGGCTCGTCAGTTTTTGTTTGGTTACAATAGTTGTAGGTTTGTTTGTGGATTGTAGTTGCTTATTTCAGTTTGGGGCACACGTGCGTAAAAGTTGTGTGGAGGCGTTTTACTCATTTGGTTCCTTTTGTTCTTTGTTTATCTTTGCCGTAAATATTGGTTTGATTAGGAGTATGATTTTTTTTTCTGTAGGAAAGGACGTAGTACTTGTTGGCTGGCGGAATAGTGGACCTATGTAGAGTTTTGTGGTCCAGGAGCAGTTATAGGTGGTCTGGGTGACTGGCGCTGATTCTGGTGCGCACTGCGTTATGATGGTGTGGAGTTTCCCCTGGTAGGCTGTAGCGCCGTGGCCCTTTCGGTTCATTGGGCTATCCTGATAGTGTTGTGGCCAACGTGGGTGAAGCATCGCTTGGGAGTACATCCGTGGTTTTCCGGAGGGTTACTAGCTTGCTCGTCGCCCCACTGATCCATTGGGCTTGAGTACATAAATACCCACCACAAGTAGCCACATGAAGACTAGGGGGGAGCTTAGTTAGGGCAACTGGGTCGTTGGATAGTGGGGAAACTCCAAACTGATGGGGGATTAATTCTCCGGTGCGCACAAAGAAATCTTGCCGTGTCTCGCTGGGCCTGTTTTGGGATTACGTGTGTTGTTTGTGTAAAAATTGCCGGTGGAAATGGCTGAATGTGTTTGTTTATTACGGTTCTGTCAGAGGAAGCCTTGGAGAGGTGTACAAAAAGGAGCAGTTACTTAAAATTGCGGAGCATTATTCAGTGGTTGTGGGGGGGATAAGCGACTCAAGGAAAATATAAAACCATTTTGAAGGTAAAACTGGTCGAATTGACAACAGATCCAAATGACTTTCGTCTAGTGACCTCTGCTCTTTCTTTCCAAGCGCAGGGACTTACGTTTGAACAGCAGAAGCAACTCCTCCTATTGCAAATGGAGCATGACGAACAGAACATCAATTTGATGTTAAACAAATTGAGTTGGCTGCGATTCACCAGCAGACAGAAAAGGCTAAGTTGGACTTTCAGGGATGTTGGTATCTCAAGGAAAAGATCAAGTGAAGCTCAGAGCGGACAAGGGCCTGGATCTGGAGTGCGTCCGTTTGACATTCATAATTTGCAGTTAGTGCCACACTTTAATGAGAGAGAGAGTCAGATGTGTTTTTTGTATTGTTTGAGCATGTTGCCAAGGCGAGGGGCTGGTCGGATGTGGACTGCGCTCTAATGCTCCAGTGCGTCCTCACGGGAAAAGAGCAGGAGATGTATTCATCCTTGAGTACGGAGAAAAGAGCGAGCTATGAAAAAAATAAATCTCCAGTACTTAAGGCTTATCGACAGCATTTTAGGTCATGGGAAAAGAGGACTGGACAAATGTGCTGAATCCTCTCAAGACATAACCAACCATTTCAAACGCTGGAGCTGCGCTGGAGGTTGTGACTTGGTAATTTTAGAGCAATTTAAGAAAACGCTCCTGGGTCGAATTGCGACGTACCGAGAGGCGAAGTCACTACAGCTGCCGATGCTGCTGTGTCAGCAGATGAGTATGTGTTACTTCACAAGAGCAGTTTTGGGGAGAGCGTGGCTGCGCGTAATGATTTTGGATGGAGAGGGAATAATTCTGGTAGAGCTTCACTTGACTGGACTCGGACAGGGAAAGCTGCTTCTAAGTTTGACCTTAAACCATGAGGTAACTATGATAAAGGTGGAAGCTGCAACTACTGTTGTGAAAAATTCTGTCCACTGGTTTTAAAAGTGGCACATGATGAAAGTGGACACTTTGCTGTTAGAAAAACCTATTTGAATGTCTTATGGCATTTTTTTTTGGGCCGCGCGTAAAAAGGGACATTGCCATGTATTTTAAAACATGCCATGTGTCTTAATTAACAGGGAAACCAAACCAGAGCATCAAGCCTGCTCCACTTCAGCCTATTCCGGCTGTAAGTGAACCATTTGAGCGTCTCATTGTGGACTGTGTGGGGCCACTGCCGTGCGCAAAGTCTGTCTGCAAGTATCTGCTCACAGTTATGTGCCAAAGCACCAGGTATCCTGCTGCGTAGTGCGTACCCGTTAAGGTCCATAACCACAAATGTCCAGTGTATTCAGAGTGACCAGGGCTCAAATTTTTCTTCACATATGTTTGGGCAGGCGTAGAACCTTTTACGCATAGGACATAACCAGTCATCGGCATCGCACAAAGCCAAAAGGCTGATGTTTCAGCGGGAGGCTGTGCAGGAGTATGGGCTTTAGTCCGAATGTCTTGTTTTTTAGACATGAGGTATGGGGGCCCTTAACGGTCCTTAGGCATAATTGGGTGGATGCAGAACTGCCTAAAAATCTGGTGGACTTTGGACTTTGTAAATGGGTTTAGACACTGGTTGTTTTTGGCAGGTAGTATGGCGAGGGAGAAGTTGCAGGTTTCACAGAGCAAGATGAAGAAGCTGTATGATCAGTGGGCACAACACCAGGGGCCTCATGTACTAAGACTTGCATGGATTTCCTACTGAAACATGGCATATGCTAGAATCCAGACACTGTTGTACGCACAAAAAAAATCAGATGTATCAAAGTGTGCGTAGGCATGGAGCCAAGCACATTTCCTTTTATACGTTCCAATCAACGTGGAATTGGGCGCACATGTAGAAGTGCTAAACTTCTCCCTGTCCACGCCCCCAATTAAATATGCAAATTAATTTAAATAGGGCCTGCAGTGGGGATTCCCCTCTCTGCACCATCAGATTTACACCATGAGTAAAGGGAAGAAGCGCAACTTCACCAAGCCTGAGCTCAAAACTCTATTAAATGAAGTCGAGACGCGAAGATCTGTATTATTTGGTAGCCTCTTGTCAGGTATAAACACCAAAAAAAGAAATGTGAGTGGGAGCGTGTGTGTGTGAGGCAGTGAACATTGTGGGGTCGGAGTAGCGCACACTCACTGAAATAAAAAATAAATAAAAAAATGGTCCAAGGTGGAGGTGAAGCAATGGATGGGGGGACAGGAGGGGAGGAACTGACCCCCTTTGATCAGAGAGTGGCAGCTATTGTGGGTGACACAGCTCTAACCAGAGTTGTGGGGGCCCATGAAGGCGACACAGATCATCCCCAAGGTAAATGTATTAAACTCAGAAATGTTGTCATTATACTGGTCGTACAATAGGCTGCTCACATTACACATGCTCGTGCGTAAAGTTGCCAGGATATAAACACATTGACTCATGTTTAATTACTTCATTTTTTTTCTTATCATTATTTCTGAATAGACGATGAGCCAGGAGAGGGCACCGTGTGCCCTGGCGTCTCCACCGGCTCCTCCGACTCCACACCAGCTGCTGACGTCCGCCCGACTGCCTGTGTCCTAACACAAGCTCCGCTGGAATCACAGGAGGAAATTGTGAGAGCAATCCGTGGTGTCAGTCGTCGTCTAGATCAAATTATCAGTGTCCTTGGAGATATTTGAACCGGAATACATGCACTTAAAAAGTAAATTGTGTCCTTGCCTCTTTACATCGTTGAAATCAGATGCGGCCGGGACCGTATTGCTTCCCGGGTTGGGTCAAGGTTGACAGGTCCGGCATCCAGTTCCTCTGGTGGGGGGGGATGTGTTTTGGCAGTGGTATGCCATGGCGGTGTGCCACATTGTGCAGGACACCACAGGCCAGCACAATGCGGCACACTTTCTCCGGTGTGTACAGCAGCAGCAGTGAGGGTCAAATCGGTGACAATGAAAACAGTGGCAGTAGCACCCACCTTTTCCCCACTGAGACCAATATTGCATCATCTTGTTGTTGTTGTTGTTGTTGTTGTTGTTGTTTTATCTGTTTTATTGCATAGTTTGTTTGCTATTGTGATCAAAACCATTGATCAATGCTGATGCTGTCCTGTAAATAGTTTTCTAATCAAAATAAATATAAACAATTTCTGATCAGCCCATATCAATTGCATGCTTAAAATAACATACCGTTAAAGCCACGCCCATTTCAAGACAACCCGACTACTTCCGGGTTAGGTCCCGCCCAGTCCGAGTACAGATACAGATAATGCTGTATTCGCTCATCCCTAATGGGGCGTTCAGACCGAACGCGATAGACGCGAATACAATCGCTTCAGACGCTTCATTCGCGCTGCTTGATCATTTTGGACAATTTTGGACAATTCGCGTCAGTCGCTTCATTCGCGTCATTCGCGCTTGAGAAAAAAAAAGAGATGCGCTTGCCCGCTCATTTTGCTAAATTAGCTTCTAACTAAATTAAATACTACAATAAACATTCACACAAACTTGAAGTGGTATCCTGCAAAGGCGGATAATGCTATACAAGTGCTAACTGATGCTAACATTTCATAGAGAAACACGCTCAGTAACGTAGTAAAACAAGCCACAGATAGCTTCAAAACTTACCAGAGAGTCCCACCTCCTCAGCGACTTTCACCCATGTCTCCTCTTTTTTAAATTGTCCCGGTAGAACACCGCAGTGGTGTCATACAGCACCGGGTGCCCACAGACGGCTACTATCAGCTTCTCCTCCATGTTGCTATGAGCGACCGTAAACAACCGTACATGAAGGAAGTGACGTCGTCAGCTTGAACTCGTCGCTGATTGGATGTCGCGGCGCGATGCCGCCTGAAAAGTTGGATATTTTCAACTTTATTCGCGTCGCGCCAGACGCTTCATTCGCGCCGCGCCAGACGCTCCAAACGCTCCAGACGCGCCGCTCCAGACGCTTCAGACGCGCCGCGCCAGACGCTCCATTCACGCCGCCGACGCCTGAATCGCGTGTCATCGCGCCATTTACATTGATTTTCAATGTAGAGTTGACGCTCCATTCGCGTCTATCGCGTTCGGTCTGAACGCAGCTTAATAAATAAATAAATAAATAAATAAATAAATAAATAAATAAATAAACAAGTGTGTCCGTTAGTGGGAAACAAACAGAAGGACAAAACAACTTCATTACAAGGATTGACTAGACTGATAACACTTATATTACTGACTGCAGCGTGACATTTCCAACTTTACGCACACGTTTATTGACACAAATACTCAACACAAGGAGACAAGACTCGTTAGATAGCTCTGCCACTCTATTTTCACCAAAACAAATACACATTTGAATGCACGTGCCCAAATGGGCATTGTGCTGGTTTACATTTGGAGCGCAATTAAACGAATAGATTTACTGACCGAGAAGCCACCCATCGCGCACCGTGCCAGCGTCCAGTCTGTTACCAACCATGCTATTGGTAAGAATGAATGAGTCATGCGTTGAACCAGGCCACCTTGCCACGATGTTGGTGAGCTGCATTTGCGTATCACACATTATTTGAACATTAATTGAATACAAATGTTTCCTGTTGACAAACCATCCTGTGATGGTGCTTTTTATAGCAACATATGTGCAGTCAATAGCTCCGATTACATTAGGGAAACCGGCTCTTGCTGCAAATTGCACTTTAATGTTGGCCTGTTCAACAGCATTGTATGGGAATTTGATGTACCTGGATGACATTCTTATGATCCTGTCCCACACAGCTGGCATAGCTCGACTCAGAGTGGACTGGCACACTCCTGACTGGTCGACCAGTTCCCTCTGGAAGGCTCCTGTTGCCAGAAACTCCAGAGTGGTCAGCACCTGTGCAGGCACGGACAACCCCTGGCTCCTGGCTGTGTTACGTTCTAGGTCCGGCTGCTGCTCTGCACACAGCTCCAGTACCACTGGCCTCAGCAACCTAAAACGACTCATGAGCCAGTTGTCATTTGCCAACAGATCTTCCCGTTCTCTAAACACTCTCTCACGTCTGATATTACCATTTGCGATGTCTTCTAACAAGGCCAAGGCATCCACCAGGCATCACCTCTAAGTGTTGCCAAAGTAACAATAAAAACTTGCGTACGCCAGCCATGAAGCTGGCGTGGGGCACTGCACATTTCCACGGTCATTTCACTTTTGATATATCAGGACGTTGGCGTGGAAAATGACGTATGCCACGTTTTTCTGCATACGCAACATTGATTCATGAGGCCCCAGGAGTTAAGCCCTGGCGATCAGGTTCTGGCTCTTGTGCCCATTGTGAGCTCGCCATTTCAGGCCAAGTACGTGGGTCCATACACCATGGCTGAAAAGATTTCAGATTGGAATTATTTAATCGCAACACAAGGACGGAACAAAGCGAAACAACTCTGTCATGTGAACCTTCTGAAATCAACTCAACTCTCAACTCAACTTTATTTATAAAGCGCTTTAAGCAGCCATAGCTGGGACAAAGTGCTGTACACGAAAAGAAATAGAACATAGAACATAAAAGCATAGGAGACAAAAATAAAAACAATAAAACAATAAAAATGTTAAAACAATAAAAATAAAACACTAAAACAAGAGCAGAGTCTCATGCGGAGTTGAAAGCCAAAGAATAAAAATGGGTTTTAAGATGAGTTTTAAAAATGGAAAGTGAGGGGGCTTGTCTGATATGGAGCGGGAGGACGTTCCAAAGTTTGGGACCGGCAGCGTAAGGATGGAGCAGCTCAGAGAGGTAAGGCGGGGCGAGACCATTTAAAGATTTAAAAACAAATGAAAGGATCTTAAAATGAACTCTAAAGTGCACATGCAGCCAGTGGAGGGAGGCCAGAATGGGAGTAATGTGCTCCAGTTAAGAGGCGAGCAGCAGCATTCTGGACTAACTGGAGAAGTGTGAGGGAGGACTGGCTGACTCCAAAGTAAAGTACATTGAAGTAGTTTCAGACTAATGCCCGAGGCGGGACAGTGTCACAGGGAGAGCCTGATGGCTTAATCTGGCCAACCACATTTTCTAAAGCCATCAGAGACACAGGCTCAAACAAATCAAGCACAACTGAGCAAAGAACAGGGTCAGAAGGGTCGGATGCAGGTGTGGTGATGAGAGCCCTTGCAGTAGCAACCTTATCAATGAAGAAATGCAGGAAGCTATTACACATTTCAGGGGATTCCTCTGTGCACGCAGGCTGAGGTGAGCCAAGAACAGATTCGATGGTTTTAAATAACACACGTAGGTTTTGAGAATTTGCTTTGGGCTGCACAGTTTTTAATGGAGCCACAGAGTCCACTATGGTTCGGCAGGAGGAGTGAAACCAAGAACTGAGCACCTCCGTGTTTGCAGATGTTAAGTCATAGGGGACACAGGGCTGGTTGAAGGCAGCAGAGAACTGACCGGCAGATTTGAATTGGTCAGATACAAATGTTTCATAAATCACGTGTGTCCTGTCGTAAGATTCTGCGCACAGATCTGCACCTGTTTTCACGCAAGATTGATAAATGAGGGCCAGTGTCACAGATTTCCACGTTTGCCACAGACAAACCATGACAGAGGACGAGGTCTAATGTGTGTCTATGTTCGTGTGTGGGACCAGACACACACTGCTCCAAATTAAAAGAGTCAGTAAGGCTTAAAAAGTCCTTCAACAACGGTTTATCAGGACAACACACATGAATGTTAAAATCCCCTAAAAGGAGGACACGATCGTACTTCTGGCATAATTTCAGCCAGAAGATCAGAGAAGTCATTAAGGAAGTCTTTATTGTATTTGGGCGGTTGGCAGATGACAGCACACAGCAGGGGGTCGGAGCGACCCACCTCAGATACACTTGCTTCAAAGCTGGAAAAGAAGGATGAAACAGCGCGCTGCTTACACTTAAAATCATTTTTATAAACAGTCGCCGTTCCTCCTCCATGACCCGATGACCGCGGGGAGTTGAAATAAGAACAGCCAGCTGGTAGAAGCTCGATCAGAGGGCTGCACTCACCAGCACCAATCCACGTCTCTGTCACACGGGGGAAGTCCAGGCCACAGGAGTTGAAGAAATCCCTCAGGATAAACGTTTTGTTCACTAGTGAATCGGGGAGCCCGTGGCAGCGTCTTCAGGAGCCGGAGGTTCACGCCGCGCTGAGAAAGCTGATGGCAGGTGCGGCAAGCCGGCGTCCCTCAAACGAGCCGGCGAACAGTACTAGGCAGGTGTCGATGGGATCCAGGAAACGCCGAGGCACGGTGAAGGGATGAATAAGTCCATGTCCTGTCCGGGAAACGGACGAAGATTGTGCCAGCCAGACTTTTAGCTTAACCAGCCGTTAGCTGGTTAGCTGTGATTCCACCATCAGGACAATCATATTATAAACGTGACTCTGATTCAGAGCAGGATATTAAAGATGCTTTCCGCCCTGCTTTGGTCGTAAGTTCAGTGTCCCTGGTGCATGAGGATGGCGTGCCGGAGCCTGATGACAGTCTGCTCTATGGTCGTCTGAAAAACTCTGAGTCGTTGAGTAATTTGGACAAATTGTTGTCTGACTTGTCAGAGTCGGGACGTAGTGAGTTATCTGAGTTGGTGCTGAAATATCCTAGTTTGTTTGGTGATATCCCTTCACAGTGGATAGAGCACGATGTTGATGTGGGAGACCCACAGCCTAGTAAACAACGGTTCTATCACATGTCACCTGAGAAGCGTAGATACCTGAATGCTGAACAAGATTATATGCTCCAAAATGACATTGCTGTGCCTTCTTCGTCAAGTTGGGCCTCTCCGTGTATTCTGGTGCCAAAGCCGGATAAAACACCTAGGTTTTGCACATATTTGAGAAAGGTAAATGCGGTCACGAAACCAGACTCCTTTCCACTGCCAAGAATGGACGATTGTGTTGATCAGGTGGGGCCAGCTAAGTGTGTGAGCAAATTCGATCTGCTCAAGGGATATTGGCAGGTGTCGCTGTCTGCGCACGCACAGGAGATTGCTGCATTTGTCACGCCATCTGGTCTGTACTCCCATACTGTGATGCCATTTGGGTTAAGAAATGCTCCAGCAATGTTCCAGCGCCTGATGAATCGGGTTGTGGCAGGGTTGGAGGGCTGTGCAGTTTATCTAGATGATTTGGTCATTTACAGTGACACATGGCACTCTCACCTTGAGCGCATCCGTGCGCTGTTTGAGCGGCTGGCTGAGGCGTCACCATCAACCTTGCCAAGTGTCAGTTGGCTAGGGTAACAGTCACTTATTTGGGCCGTGAAGTGGGGCAGGGCTGTGTGGCTCCAGTCCAGGCCAAGGTTATGGCAGTTGCCAATTATCCACCGCCTACAACAACAAAAAAGCTCCAGCGGTTTTTGGGCCTAGTTGGATAATACAGGAGCTTTAATAGAAACTCCACTGTTGTGTATCCTCTGACCAAGCTGCTAAAGACCAAAGCAAAATTTGTGTGGTCTCCTGAATGTAGGCAAGCCTTTGAAAATGTGAAATGTCTACTGTGCTTATCCCCTGTTTTGGCAGCTCCACGTTTTGATCTTGCATTTTTGCTTCAGGTGGATGCCAGCTAGGTGAAAAAGTTTAATGGCTATCAGGCCAATTATTCTTTTATAGAGAAGGAGGCACTGGCACTCATCTGGGCTTTGCAGCATTTTGAGGTTTATGTGGGAGGAGCGCCTCTTGTGATCTTTATGGATCACAACCCCCTGGCATTCTTACAGTCTCTGCGATGCCCGAATCAGAGGCTTATGAGATGGTCTTTGTTTCTGGCCTATGACCTTGTGATCCGGCATAATAAAGGAACAGACAACGTCATGGCAGATGTGTTGTAACGTGCTCCTTTGACTTAAATTTCGTTTTTTTTCCCTCTGAGCTGATGCTTAAATGTATTCTGCCATTTCCTATTGACTTTTGACTTGCTCTTGCTCTGCCTCTTTTCTTAATTTGTGTGTGTGCATAATTTTTTTTCCTCCCTTTTTCTTCATTTGTCTCAATATAACTGGGAATGATTTAAACTGTTTGTTTTGTGGATCATAGAATGCCGGTGGTTCCCTTTGGGCACACTGACTTTTTGGGGGGGGGGTGTGATGGCCCCTGCGGAGGCCCATCCATATTAATAAATACTAGGGGTGGCTCGATACGATACTCAGGATTGGTATCGGTCCGATATTGGTCAAAATTTCAGGGTCGACCATTGAAAAAACCAGCTATAGCCCATCCGATACGATACCTAAGCCCACATGCTCAACTTCACTTTCCGCGACATGCCGTAAGACACTATCATGGGCTATCTATTTCATCGTTTAGGGGAGCAGAATATTTGTTGGACAGTTTGAACATGGTGTTTGTAGATGTCCATATTAAGCAAAGTACATCTATACAAATTATATGTATTATTAACAACTTAACAGAGGCGAAAAGAAGATATCGGATTGATATCGGTAGCGGCAGATACTCTAAGTTGCAAGATTGGTATTGGTATCGGACACGAAAAAGTTGTATCGAGCCATCCCTAATAAATACAATTTCAGATTTTTTCTCATTGATTCGGGAACCTGATGCTTTACCATACTTATTATGTCTATAGCTCTATTCACACTCTCCATGTCTCTTACTAGCAAGGTTGTATCATCCACAAATTGCTGGATTAAACATACCCCTCCCCCAAGTAACTCAATTCCTTTTACATGTTTATCATTTTTTAGCAGTACACTCAAAGGCTCGGCCACAATTGGATACAAAATTGATGACATTGGACACCCTTGCCTGACTGACCTATTTAAATTGAATTCAGTAATTGTTCCATTCACTTTTACTTTCCCTGTTGCTTTACTTTACAATAATTTTAGCCATTTCATTATTTGTTCTCCAAAGCCCAAACTTTCTCAAACACTGAACATAAATTTGTGTTCTACTCTGTCGAAGGCTTTGTTGAAATCCAGAGAAACTAAAATTCCTTTTTGTTTTGTTATTTCCAAATATTCTACTTGTCTGATGCTTCTCTGCCTGGTATACTATATGCTTGTGTTGGTGCTATTATTGTTTGTATGACTTGTTTTATTCTATTTGCGGACATTTTCATCAGTACTTTGTAGTCAGTATTTAGAAGTGTAATTGGCCTATAATTGGCTAAATCAGTTCTATCTCCCTTTTTGAAAATCAAAGTGATTACTCCCGATGTCATGTATTTAGACACGGTCTCACTACGAGCCATTTCTTTATATACACACATTAATAGCAGCTTCAGCACATTTGCAAAAACCTTGTAAAAATTAGGGCTGAAACGATTCATCGAGTTACTCGATTAACTCGATTATAAAAATTCCTCGAGGCAAAAACTCTGCCTCGAAGCCTCGTTAAATTCCAATGACGCGCATTATACGCGCAGGGATCTGATTGTTCCACACGGACCGTTGTTCAGGAAGCACACCAGCGTGTCATACATTTTGAATTTAGCTGGCTGGCACAATTTAACTCTATATTTGTAGCGATGTCGTGATGTGGTTTGACTGGATATGATGTTTAGCTTTGATGTTTTTAACCACTTTAACCAGAGCTGCGCATGTTGCATTATACACCCTATAAGAGCATGCTAACCATGTAGCAACATATTAATGCAGCACACCAACTTAACGGGAAGAAGCTCGGCTAAACGCTCATGATAATCATTTTCACCTGATCGAAACTCAATTCCGACACCAAGCAACTAAAGGAGCACATGGAAAAAACACGCTAATGGCGCATGTCCGAAAAATCGGCAATAGCGATTATGCTACTTCATGCTAATGCTACATACAATATGCCATATGAAAGCTGCGACTCTACAGCCGGCGAAGAAGAGCAAAAATAAACATCACTTTATACAGACATGATCATGAATTACGTGCTACTGTTTTGTGATTATAAACTCTGTTTGAGTGCATTACACCGCCTCCACCGGCTAATCCAATATGTCTGTGTCACTTTGAAATGATTCCTGACAGTTCAGGATAAGTTTCGGTTCCAGGAGGACAAGTATAGTGTGGAGTAGGTAGGACCCTAGTCTTCCCACACAGTGTATTTGCCTCCTTGTGATTGGTGGATTAGTGTGGTTATCATGGATTTGGGGACTGAAGACTGAAAAAGTCTTATTTATTATTTATTTATTGTATTTATTTATAATTGTTTTATTTACATTTATTTTTTATAAATTGTTCACATTGTGTACCTGTTTGGCTTGATATTTTATATTCATTCTTTGTTCTCAGGTGGGTAATTTGCAGAAGGCACAATCCTTTTTTGTATGAAGAAAACAAAACCACGGCTAAATGGCCTTTACTATTTAAGTTTGTATTCACAGTTTTACATGTTATACATGTTTTACAGTAAGTTGATTTATCTGTATTGTTGTTTTATTGGCACTGGCACTTAATAAATGTGCTTAGTTTTGGAGCCAAATGTTGGAGTTGGAATGAATACCTCTGTTTTTTTGAGAAATGCTTGATCATTTTACAGCCACATCATTTTCGTTATGCATTATTTGTTTTGGTTGTTTAAAAACGCAAAAAAAAAAAGAGAAAAAAAAAACATTACTCGATTAATCGATCGATAAAGTGCTAGATTAATCGATTACAAAAAGAATCGATAGCTGCAGCCCTAGTAAAAATTGGCCGTCAGCCCATCACTGCCCGGACTTTTGTTAGAGACTAGCTGTTTTATTGCTATTTCTACTTCTTCCTCCCTTAATTCTTGATCACATAATATTTTATCACTTTCCGAAAATTTAGTCGTCATATTCGAGAGGATCTCACTTATTGAATCTTCATCTGAACCTTCTGATTCAAAAAGGCTCTCATAAAACTTGTATACTCTTTCAACAATTTCAACCAGGTTTGATGTTTTGTTTCCCTGTCCATCTTCCAACTCCTCAATATAACACTGTTCTTGTTTTCTTTTTTCAATGTAAAAAAAAAAGCCTTACTCTTTTCTCCTTCCATTGCATATTTCACTCTTCTTCATATAATTGCTCCTTCACATTTAGTTTTTTCGATATTTTTTAACTCTGTATATAGAGCCTCCAAACTGTCTTCATCAATGCTGTCTTGCATGTCCAATTTTGTAATTTCAGATTTTATTTGTTTTTCGTTTTGATGTTCTTTGAAATGTAGCCTTTCAGTAAATTGAATACTTTTCTTTTTGATTCTTATTTTTAAATCTTCCCACCCTTCTACGACAGCATTTCTAAAAACAGGTTGTGAGCTCACGGCGTTAATTGAGTTCGATATACATTTTACATAATTTTCATTCTCCAAAAGTTTTGCATTTAGATGCCACAGTCCTCCTCCCTTCCCCAGTGTTTCCTTTAGGACTTTTTTCAGCAGCGGGGGCAGGCTCTCCGGGGAGCCGTGGCAGCGAAAACAAATGACGCTTGACTGCAGAGTTTACTTTTATGCCCAGCATAATCCCCCTTTTTATTGAATGGCTGGCATGGCAAATGACTTTTTAAAGGCTGAATGTAAAAATAAAACATAATAACAAAAATACAACAATAAATAATAATTTCTAGATGGGGCTGTAGAATCAGTGGCAAAGTTTGCATCTCTCTCTCCTGCTCCTTCACTCAGCTCCGACCTGGTGCCTGGGTGCTTGACGTGATGTCACTTTTAAGGCCGTGCTCTCGCAAGTAGATAGTTAGATAGTTATCTAGTTTACCTCAGCAAACTAGATAACTACTAGTTAGCCGCCACCCCTAAATGAATGTAGAGGAAACACTGCTTCCCTCTTTTTAATTCCCCCATATTTACGACAAAAAAGCATGATCACTCAGAAAAGTAAAATTGTAACGTGCATTATGAAAAATATGGATTAGCTGCTGTTTAACTAAACATAAACCTATTCTGCTTCTGCACAATGAATCTTTCACAGTTTGCATTCTTGAGTAAGCTCTTGCAAGTGGATTTTCATTTCTCCATATGTCACAGCAGTCCTGTTGCAACATAAAGTCTCTTAAAATTGTCCTTGAGGTATATGTTTTAAATGTTCCCTTTTCATTTCTATCCAACACACATACTTTCCCATTGAAGTCACCCATTATAATATCACTTGAAGCTCCATTGTGTTGCATCTTCTTGAAGAAAGCAGATCGTTCACTTTTCACGTTTGGAGCATAAATGTTTATTAGTTCATAAGTCTTTTTCTCTACTGTGAATTTAATTTTTACCCATCTTCCTTCTCCATCACTGTCCACCCAAGCACTATTTATATTACAGGTTTTTTTTTATTCCTTTTGCTCTGTTTGTCCCAAAACTTGAAGAAAATAGTCCTTTCCACAGTCTTTTCATTTGCATTTCATTTTCTGCATCCCAATGTGTTTCTTGTTTGCAAATAGTGTCTGCCCTACATAATGTGATTAGTTTTTCAGTCCATTTGCCATGAAAGATGCAAGTAATATAGTCATGTACAAAACACATCTTTTCATTTCTTCTTGTCTCTTTTTTTCCCTCCTTCTAGTCTCTCTTTGAGGCAATGTTTCCCTTTCCTCCCCAATCATGTCTTTTCCTCCCCCCTTTGCCGTGTCATTCGGTCTTACCCCTTTTGCCTTGTTTGCTTGTTCATCTGGCATCAAAATGCCACCTCTGTCAATGTTGTGGATGGCACTGCGACTTCATCCCCGTTTGTTTCTGTCGTCCTCCGGCTCTGCTCTCCTGTCTTGTTCCACCACTCATTCCTCTCAGCATCGGAGTGTTTGCAGCAGTTACTTCCACATTCAACTCCTCGCTGCTGTCCTTCTCCTTTCTGCTGTCAGACTTCACCTCCTCCTCCTCTGACTCTTTCCTCTCCTCCTCATCCATCTCCACTTCGCTGGTGGCCTCTTCCTCTCCTCCATCATCTCTCCTCTCTCTGCGGCCTCCACTGTCCTGTCCACACATTCACGGGCATAGTGTCCCTGCTTTTATCCTGCAGTGATAACAAGCAAATTCTGCCGATTTTCGTCGACGGATCTCTGAGGCTGGCTCCACTCCCCACTGACACAGTTTTTCTTTTATTTGATTGTCTGTTATATAGAGTGGCAGATTCAAGAAAGACACCATTCTTGTGTCTTTCACTATTGCCGTTGCCACTATCCTGGAACTTTTGATTTTGAAACCATCCAGCAGTCTTTCTTTCCCTCTTATATTACTCATAGTGAGCTCCCAAATCATCACTTTTTGCTCTGCAGCCCAGCACTCTTCCTCATGTGAGCTCCACAGCCTTTAACAGTTCAATCATTGTGATATTGTCATTTCCTTCTATCTCCACATTGATGACTAATTCTTTTTTGTCAGTGTCATCATTTCTGACCTCTTCTTCCTTCTGTTTCATCGTCTTTCCCCTCCGCCTTAGAGTTTCTCTTCGCCTCCATGCTGCGGCATCTCCGCCATTCTAGTCTCTCCACGCTTTATCATTTGTTCCTTTCCGTCTCCTCTCTCCACTTCTCCGTTCGCTCCACTCCCTCTAACCTCCACCGTACGTCCTCCTCCCTCTCCAACTGACTCGGATGGGCACGAGTCTCTCCTCACTGTGCCTCCGCTCTCCGCCACGTTACTCGCAGCCGCCATGACACCGTTCGCCGTCACTGCTTTCCCCTGCGCATTCTCTGGATCACTCATCCTCCTCCACTTGAGCCACAAAAGACTGTCCTGACCTGGCAGCAAGCGCTGCTGGGGGAACTATAAACCTCTTCACTTTTTGTTTTCCTCTTTGTTCTTTTTTCTCCACTTTTACACTTTTTCCTTGTCCGCTTCCACCATGCACCTCTGAGATTAACGGAAACCGAAAGCACAGGAGACAAACGTACTTGGATGGCAGATCGCCTGGGAATACCAGGTGCTGTAAGCTTTTTGCCCTCTCTGTACAGACAGCAGAGGGCGCTGCTGCTTCTTCTTCGGTGGAGACGCAGCTTTGAACAACGGAGCAGCTCGTCTGAGAAAGATGTTCAACCTTTTTGTGCTGCTTCTATATATTTGCATTAAAAGTGTACATGCATTGTATTATGACATGCCTTGGAAAATCCTTCAACAACTGACTGCATTATCTGCTCATGCAGAGCAATTAAAGAGCTTACAGCACCTGGTATTACCAGGCGGTCTCCCACTCAAGTACTAAGCAGGCCCGACCCTGCTTGGCTTCCAAGATCGGACGAGATCGGGCGTGTTCTTTTTTTTTTTTTTTTTTCTTTTCTTTTTTTTTCAATTCACAAATTTACATCAGCAGACATCAAAGAGTAATGTTTTCATGCAACCTACTTAGGGTAAATGTGGAGAAGCCAAAACAACCTTTTACAATCATACCAAACATAAATTACTGCGTTTCCCTATATCTCCGCACCACCCAGAGCACACCTTTTTCCTGGGGGCGATACAGGACACATAAATATATAGCTATTTCTGGGGGTGCAGGTCCTGCTTTGCCCCCCTGCCTTTTTCACCAGTTAAACAAAATCTCTCCCTCCTCTCCTTCATGGATCAATTTGCTCCCACTCACAAAGAATTGTTTCGCCCCCTCCCCTCCATATTAGGACAATTAAACTAACGTCTCTCTTCATCAGTGATTTAAACAAGATTTTCATCTTCACTTTCCATCCCTCGAAGTGTGCGTAGTTCCTCCTGTGCACGACTGCAAGTCTGGCATGGCTCAATAGGAAGTTCATTAGGTGGAAATTAACTCCTTGTCTTTTTTCAAACGTACCGAACAGAAACAGTGTCCTCCATCCTCCCTCCAAATCCAAGTCTTCCATCCAGTTCTCTTTCAGCAGTACTTTTAAGAACTCAAAAAAATCAACTAGGTCTTCACAAACCAGAAAGTAATGTAAAAAGCTCTCATGACCACTTTGGCAAACATCACACATCGCATTTACATCATTATTGATTTTATTTAGCACCACATTTGTGTAAACCCTATTGTGTCTGATCATAAAATCATTATTCTCGCACTCAATGCTGTTATAGCGTATACATATATTTGACCACATTTTTTTCACATCCATTCCCGCAAACACTCTGCTCCACACTTTCTCAGCTGCTGGTTCTTTCCTTACATCCATTATCAACCATCTATACACTTTCTTCACACTCATCCGTTCCGTTGTAATTTTCTTCCCATTCTCTATCACGTGCAGCTCAGGCATACTTGTCTCTCCTTTCGTCACACATTCGCTTTGGATGATTTTAGTCCACTCCGGGGGTATACTTGTTTTGATCTTTTCATATATTTTATTTACTTTCTCTCTGTTATCCATTCCTTCCAACTCGCATACCTGGTCATATATGCAGTTGCTTCGTAAGAAACCTGGGATCACCTCGTAGATGATGTCCTTTAATTTTTTCATTTAGAAACAGGGGCAGATTAAAGATCGGTTGTATTGTGTTACATTCGTATTGCAGCTTGGGTAGAAATCTACTCCAGGCATCTAGGACCTCTCTATAAAACTCTGGTATATTTACAGTCATTGACTGTTTTAAGCCCATTTACAGCACGTGTTGTCCCATGCCTCCCACCTCTTCGATATATTTCCCCATGAATTCCTTCCATCCATATTTGCAGCTTCCCTCCAAGTATTTTTTCACTGTTTTAATCCTCAGTGCCGCCTTTTATGTTTCCATATCCAATAGATTCAGCCCTCCTCCCCACCTTCTGCCCACCAGTGTTCCCTGAGCAATCTTGACTCCCTTCCCCTCCCATATGAAATCACATATAATTTTGTTAAGATCATTTTTAGCCCATAGTGGCATTTCTAGGACAGTCAGCACGTATACGCAAACTGAGAGCAGTAGGCTATTCACTACGGCTACTTTCCCTTTTAGCTTGAGCCTCCTGGCCTTCCACCTCCAACATACAGTTTTTATTTTGTTGATAACTCCTGTCCATGTAGCCTCGGTTGCTTCTTTAGTTTTGACTCCTAGATACACACCGAGTACTTTTATGTATCTTTCCTCCACCTTTAATCCCACCTCCACTCTCTCTACTTTGCCTATATACATTATTTCAGATACATGTTTATCTTCGCTCCAGATGCCCTCCCATACATTGCTGCCAGTTCCAGCACTCTTTTTACACTGTTCCCATCCCTCACTGTGATCATGGTGTCATCCGCATATTGATTTATTGAGTATACATTGCCAGATGGCAATGTTATGCCCTTGACTCCCTTGTCTTTTTTAATTTGTAGGGCAAAGGGCTCTACCGAGATGGTATACAGCAGCGCTGATAGCGGACATCCCTGCCTTATTGATCTCCCTAGTTTGAAACTGTCAGTGAGGACCCTGTTAACTTTAACACGGCTCCTGGCATCTTTGTACAGCGTCCTCACCCACCCCACTAGTCTCTCACCAAACCCAAATTTCCCCAGTGATTTAAACAGAAATTCGTGCTCCACCCTGTCAAATGCTTTGTTCCAATCTATCCCTAGTACTATTCCCCCTGTGTTATCACTCTTCATGTATTCAATTATGTCCCTGACTGTCCCTAACGTGTCGTCTATGTCCCGACCAGGTATGCTATAGCTCTAGGATATGTGAATTACCCCCCTTTTAACTTCTTTATCCTATTTGCTAACACCTTGGCCAAGATTTTGTAGTCGACATTCAACAAGCTTATGGGCCTATAGTTTTCCAGGTCTAGTCTACTACCTTTCCCCTTAAAGACTAGAGTGATCACGCCTTCTGCCATGTTGCCCTGTGCTCTCCCTGTGTTTTCGAAAGCCCTGAAAACCTCAACCAAAATTGCTGATGTCTCTTCCTTGTACACCTTATAAAATTCAATCCCTATCACATCACACCCTGGGGTCTTCCCGCAGCTCAGCCCCTCTATCGCCTCCATCACTTCCTTCCTATTTATGTCTCTATCACACCATTCTCTGTCCTCCTCACTCAGCTTACTGTCCACACTATCAAGCACCTCCTGAGTACTGTCCTCCGCTATTCCACCTCTCTTATACAGCTCACCGTAAAACTCCTGTATCCTCTCCAGTATGGCCACGTAATCCTCCGTTATCTCCCCTTCCTTATTCCTGATTTCACGTATGTATGTTCTGCTTTGTTTGATTTTTTCCAGACCCAAGAAGTACGCTGTGCACCTTTCTCCCTCTAGCACATATTTTGCCTTGCTCCTTAGTATTGCTCCTCTACATTTCTCTGTCTCCAGTCTCTGCAGTTCCATCTTTGCCACAATATAATTCTCCACACTATAGCCCTCCTCATCTTCCGCTTTGCTGAGCTCCACCCAAAATCTTTCCCTCAGCTCCTTTTCTTTCCCCATCTTGTTCCTTCTTCTTTCCTTACTATACCTAATACTGATTGTTTTGATCCTATTCTTGATTTTCTCCCATCTCTCCCCGATGTTAGTGTCTACCCTATTGTTATCTGTGTATTCTTTTATTTTCTCAGTCTCGCATTCTAATAGCTCCCTGATCTGTTGCTTGTATTTGTCCTCTTCAATGAGCGCTGCATTCAGGATCCACATCCCTCCCCCTGTCTCCTCTCTTCCTACCTTAATCCTAAATCTCACCCCGTCATTGTCACTCACTGTGTTTATTTCATGTCTTATTCTGCCTATATGTTTAATATTCTCTCCTTGTGTCAGAACCAAGTCTATTCTGCTTTGTTTTAGCACTCCATCCCTCATCTGTCTCCTAGTAAATTCTCTTTTCCCCGGGTTCTCATATCTCCAGACGTCAACTAAGCATTGCTCCCTCATCATCTTCATCAACATTTCCCTCGACTTTTCCCATCTGAAGACTACCCCTTTTCCTATATCTAACCTGGTACATTTAGTATTAAAGTCCCCTAATATTATACATCTACCTATCACTAGCCCTTCCAATTCCTCTATCGTACTTCTTTTGTTCTATTTCTATATTTGGGACATATATATTGATTAATCTAAACAGCACATTTCGGTGTTTGAACTCTATTGCTATTATTCTACCTGTCTTATCTTTATATACCTCCTTTATTTCGTCCACACTATGTTTTTTAATCATTATAGCCACTCCTCTTGCATTCTTAGCCCTGTTGTTATAATAAATCTCCCCCCTCCATTCCTCCCTCACCTCTTTCACTTTGGCTTCGTCCCAATTTGTCTCCTGGTTACACAGGATATCGCTTCTATATATATGTAGGAGTGACTTTAGTTTGCCTCTGTTCCTTAGGCCGTTCACGTTGATCGAGGTTACCGTGGTCATGAGAGCTAAATAAAAAAGAAAAAAAACTAAAATTTCAACACTTAGAGCAGACATCACATACCAGCCCGTGGTCCTTTATTCCTCTCTCCCGGTGTCTTATCTTCCTCTGCTTTCCTCTTTGCCGCCAGTCTCTGTTCTTCAGTTGTCTTCTTTTTGGATCTCTCCTCTCTCTTCTTTTCTCCCGTTTCTTGTCTGCTCTGCTGCCTTTGCTCCCCGTCCCTTTCTCTGGCCAGTTTCTCTTCTCTCCCTCCTTTCTCGGTTGCTTTCCCGTGTGTCTCCTCTTCCTCCGCTTCTCTCCCCTGCACCATCTCCTCTCCATCGCTGTCTTTCTCTCCACTACCGCTGCTGTCAGTTCTGTACCGGTACTCCAGCTCCCTTTCTGCTTCCTCGCCGTCGCGTCCCGCGTCCTCTTCATCCGCGCCTTCGTCCTCGCTCTCCTTCATCTGTTCGGTTCTCTCCTCTTCCTCGGCTGCCGCTGCGTCCCGCTCCCGTGCGTAATGCCCCGTCTTCTGGCATCTGAAGCACCTAAAGTCAGGGCATTCCCTGAAGATGTGTCCCGGCTTGATGCAGAGCCAGCACACCCGCACCTGTCGGTCCTGTATGACTCGAAAGTATTCCGCTCCTCTCAGGGTCTCAAACTTTGTTGAGTACTGGAGTGATCGGACTTGTTCGTTGAAGCGGACTTTCATGTATCTTGTCCCGTCTGCTATCTCCATCCCAGGCCACTTGCGGCGTTTGATTGGTGATATTGGCCGCACTCCCCACTCCTCCAGCCTTGCCAGTATTGGGGCAACTTCGATATATACTGGCAGGTTTATGAAGGACACCACCATGTCATTATTAAGTATTTCCTTTACATGCACTGGGGTTCCTTTTACGCGCACGCCGTCAAGGAGCTTGTGCTTTCCCTCCTCGTCCTTCATTGTAATTTCGAAAGCTTTTCCCCCTCTCACCCTGCACCCGGTGATGGCTCCGCATCGCGCTGCCACTTCCTTCAGAATATCCATCATTGAGATCGCCGTCATTACCTCCACCTCCGCCTCCACCGTCAACTCTTCCATATTCTTTCTCCCGTCCTGCTCTCGTTTCTGGCCACATGACCTGCACGCTCCTCTCTTCTCCTCTCAGTGGTCCGTCTTCGTTGACTCGTGTAGTCTTTTCCATTCCTTTGTCTGCTGCCATGTTATCAGTCCGTCAAACAGACAAAAAGCGAAGTCTGGGGGGAATGTTTTCCAAGATAAGAAAAATTAGATTTTAATAAAGTAAACAAAATCTGCGATGTGCACCGGTTTCCTCAGAAGCCTATGGGGGCTGCCATGACAGATAACTACTTCCGCCGGCGGTTCTCTGTTTCCGGTTGCCTTGCAACTGCATGACTGACCTCTGCTGCCAAGCTAGCCCTAAACAACTAGCGTTATGTCATAAAGGCTAAATTGTTTTTAAAATGAGCTCAGGTACAACATGTGCCGTTGTTGGTTGCCACAACAATTCATGAAAATTGAAATTTTTTTCAGAAACCTCTCGTGTAGTACATCAGCAACTTAGACAAACATGTCCGTGCCCTGCGCCCCACACGTCATGCTGAGGAAGGAGGAACGGAGACTAGCGTCGCTCGCGGCTTTCAGACTGATATAAATATTTGTGTTTATAAATATCTTCCACAGAATAGCTGCTGCATGACTGCATGATTTTTCTAACCCGACAATGTCCGGGCAGCCGCCTTTCTCCACGACTCCTCTTTCCTTCAGCATTATTCACGTTGTATGTTTAACGTTAGCTTGATTGACACTGTGGCTGGGCGCTAACGTTACTGCTGCCTTCAGAAATATAAACTTGCTGTGTCTTTTCAACAGTACTTTCCCGATTGTGTTACTGTGCAGTTAGTTGTATGCTTCTGTGCTTTTGTAACTGCATAATTCTCCGCCGTCAACACCTTCAGAAAATATAAGTTAACTAACTGTCGATGTAACGTTAGCTAACGTCGGGCTAATGCTTCATGTCATCTGCCCACTCCGTGAGAACTGACGGGTGAGGCACTGTGAGAACTGTCCTCACGACTTATTAAGACATCCGTACTGTGTGTCCACCTCCGATTTTTATCCATTGTGTCGCTTTCTTTGTGTTAAAAGCCGGTTTTTAGAGCGAGCATGACAGCTACGTTAGCGTAAACACAGAGGTCAGCCAGCTCAACCGGAAGAGCATAACCGACTACCGCTATGGGTAAACTCACGAAGTCAGGAATAAGGCGGGTAAACACAAGATAACTTTTTGAAGCGCTTCTCTCCGCACACTCATTGACGCACTCACACAGAGGGGCGTGTTCAGGGTGGTATGGCTGTAAGCCAAGGCACAGGAGACAAATGCACTATTCATACGCGCTCATGCGGAGAGAAACAATCAAAGCCGCTCTTCTCGACTGACTCAGTTGGACTGATGTTTTTAACAGCGGTTTCTCTTCAGCTGTGCTGCACTGGTATATCTCAGTGATAACCTGGGACGATGGAAACGCTGAAATGTACCCACTCTCTGAAAACACTGGCATTCCCCAAAAGTTGTTCAACTGTGCTAATGTTTCCCCACTCACAGACACAGAGGAACAATCAGGACGGAGCCGGTGAACGTGCGTAAATAGCGTGTTGGTCTGCTTTGCATCGGCTTACGGCCATACCACTCTGAACACGCCCGATCTCGGAAGCCAAGCAGCGTCGGGCCTGGTTAGTACTTGGATGGGAGACCGCCTGGGAATACCAGGTGCTGTAAGCTTTTTGCCCTTTCTGTACAGACAGCAGAGGGCGCTGCTGCTTCTTCTTCGGTGGAGACACAGCTTTGGACAACAGCAGCTCATCTGAGAAAGATGTTCAACCTTTGTGTGCTGCTTGTGTTTTGCTCACTTCTATATATTTGCATTAAAAGTGTAGATGCATTATATTATGACATGCCTTGGAAAATCCTTCAACAACTGACTGCATTCCCTGCTCGTGCAGAGAAATTAAAGAGCTTACAGCACCCGGTATTCCCAGGTGGTCTCCCATCCAAGTACTAACCAGGCCCGACCCTGCTTGGCTTCTGAGATCGGACGAGATCAGGTTGTTTTGTTTTTTTTGGTCTTTTATTATGAAAATATATCATTTTTTGAAAAAATACATTTTAGGTTACACTTTCAAACATACCAAATATTTTTCATACGTAAAGACTTCACAAATTCGAACAATACATACAGTTTCTATGTTCAAAACCAACAAAAAAACAGGAAAATTACTTCTTTAAGAGTAGTAAATATGTATATATGTATACATATACATATATGCACACACACATATATATACATATACACACACACACATACACTTTCTTTTTTATTTTCTTCCTTGACACCGTCAAGGTTTCAGCATGTTACAACAAATTTATTTTTTTTCATTTTCCTACCTCACTATCAATTCCACACAATTTTCCCTCCTTCCTTATATGTGAATAAACTGTTGTCTCGGGCAAAGAGCATTGTCAATTTAACGTGTCCTTTCAGTTTTTTGTATTGAATTTGGGTTTGTATCATGTTTTTAAAAATTGTCCAAACAGGAATTATTTTGTTGTCATAATGCGCTATATTTCGCCTGGATTTGATGGCCCACTTGGCATGGCTGATTAGAAATCTGCATAGTTCTGTGTTTTTGACTTTGCTCTTGTCCCAGACACCAAAAAGAAAAAAAACCTCCCATGAATCTGTGTTGTCCCAAATTAACCCTAACTTTTCAATCAGACAATGTTTTAAACCATCAAAAAAATCATTAAGTTTCATACATTTTACATACATATACAAAATATCTTCACTTTCCCGTCCACACACATCACACTCTCTGCCTACCTCCCTATTCAACTGGAGGATCACATTTGTGAAGATTTTGTTGTGCCTTAATTTAAAATCGTGTTCTTCCGCCTCTATGCTGTTACCTTTTACTTTCCATTTTTCCCAGATTTTGTTTTAATCCAATTTTGGAAAGATCTTGCACCAATAGGGCAGGGAAGCCGGCTTTTGTGCTGTTCTCCTCATAAAAAAATCATAATTTGTTTACACTTTATTATACAGAAATCTTTTAGTTCTTTTCCGTGAGCTATTTTTAAATCAGTAAAACTCACTTTCCTTTTGTAATTTGATGTTTGACGTTATAAGCAATCTCCACGTTTGTGGGATGCTCTGCTTAATAATTTGATAATACTTTGATACTGCTGTATATTTTACATCTTCATCTATTTCTCTCATATTATCATAAATTACATGAGTCGGTAAAAACCCAGGTATTACTTCATACATTATATCTTTTACTTGTATTAGTTTTGCTTTCAGCATGTTTCTATAATATAATACCATTTCTCCTTTTTTAATATATTTATTTAGAAAATTTGGCAACTCTTTTACCGTGCTCACTGAATGAGTCGTATACTGTTATTGCTCCAAAAACTCCGCTTGAGCAGACAGAACTTCCCTGTTAAAAGCCAGGATTTCTGCCGTCATTGGTTCTCTTAATTTCATTAATAATACATAATCACCAATATTCATTACTTTATTTAGAAAATAGCCCATTAGACATTTCAATTCAAAATTTGTATCATTATATAAGTATTTTTGGATATGTTTTATTCTAAAGGTTTTTTTTTGCTTTCTATATCAATCAGCTGCAAACCTCCTTTCTTGTATTTATTTATTAATGTCTTTCTAGCAATCTTCCCTACCTTACTTCCCCATATAAACTGGGTTGTTATTTCGTTTAGGCGCTTTTATACCCACAAGGGTAAATCTAGTACGGCCAAAGCGTAATTCATTTTAGACATTATTAGGTTATTTAAAACCACCACCTTCCCATTAAGTTTTAGATCCCTCTTTTTCCACCAGTTTAGTGTCACCTCTATTTTCTTTAATATCCCTGTCCATGTTTCATCTCTTGCACTAGAGCCATTTATTCCTATATTTATACCCAAGATGTTTATATGTCTTGTCTGGACTTTCAAAGACATTCTATCTTGTAGAGGCTCATCCATATTAATAAACATGATTTCTGATTTTTTTTACATTTATTCGGGAGCCTGACGCTCTGCCATAATTATTAATTATTTCTATTGCTCTATTTACACTTTCTATATCCCTTACCATCAAAGTTGTGTCGTCCGCAAATTGCTGAATTAAACATGTCCCTCCCCCAGGTAATTAAATTCCCCTCACATTTCTATCATTTTTTAACATTATACTTAAAGGCTCCACTACAATAGAATACAAAATGGACGAAAGTGGACATCCCTGCCTCACTGATCTGTCCAGGTTGAACTCGTCAGTAAGTATCCCATTTATTTTAACCTTACCTTTTGCTTTGCTATTTAATAGTTTTAACCGTTTTATGATATTCTCTCCAAACCCAAACTCTTCCAGGACACTGAACATGAATTTATGTTCCACTCTGTCAAAAGCTTTATTAAAATCCAAGGATACTATTATTCCTTTTTGTTTTGTTGATTTCAAATATTCCACCGTGTCTCTGATTGAGCTTATTATGTCTTTTGCTTCTCTTTCCGGTATACTGTAGGCTTGTGTTGGTGCTATTATTGTGTGTATTACTTGTTTCATTCTGTTTGCCAAAATTTTCATCAATATTTTATAATCCGTGTTTAGAAGTGTGATAGGCCTATAGTTTGCTAAATCATCTTTTTCTCCCTTCTTAAAGATTAAAGTGATTACTCCTAAAGTCATGAAGTTTGACACAATCCCTTTACACACCATTTCCTTGTATACACACATTAATATTGGCTTCAGTACACTCTCAAAAACCTTATAAAAATTTGCTGTTAGCCCATCGCTTTCCGGACTTTTGTTAGTAGTTAGTTGTTCTATTGCCATTTCTATTTCCTCCTCTCTGATCTCTTGATCACATACATTTTTGTCACTTTCTGAGATCTTCGTCATCATGTTGGATAGCATATTCTTTGTTAAGTCTTCATCTGAGTCTTGTGATCTAAAAATATTCCGATAAAATAAATACACTCCTTCAATTATGTCTACTAAATCTGATGTTTCATTTCCTTGTTCATCTTTTAATCTCTTTATGTAGCACTGCTCTTGTTTGTTTTTTGTTCAAGGTTAAGAAAGAATTTTGTGCTTTTTTCCCCCTCTACTGCATACTGTGCTCTACTGCGCATTATTGCTCCATCACATTTCTTTTTTTCAATAATTTTTAACTCATCATATAGAGCCCTCAACCTGCCTATATCCATGCCGCCTTGCATTTCTATCATCTCAATTTCAGTTTTTATTTGTTTTTCCTTTTGGTTTTCTTTGAAATGTAACTTTTTAGCAAAATGGATGCTTTTCTTTTTGATTTGTATTTTCAAAATTTCCCACTCTTTTACAGTAGCATTTTTGAAGGAAGGTTGTGAGCTTGCAGTATTGATTAAGTTTGTTATACATTTCTTATAGCTTTCATTTTCCAATAATCTTGAATTAAGATGCCATAATCCTCCCCCTTTCCTTTTTTCCTCTTTCCCCAAGTTAGCCAACAGAAAAGCATGATCACTTAAATGTGTCATAATATAGCGTGCATTGCGTAATCCTTGTATTAGCTGCTGTTTGATCAAGCATAAGTGAATTCTGCTCCTACGCAAGGAATTTTTCACAATTTGTTGTCTTGAGTAGCTTCTTATTGTAGGGTTCTCATTCCTCCATAAATCACACAAACTTTTTTCTAGCATGAAATCTCTTAGGATTTTCCTTGAGGCATCTGTTCTAAACATTTCATTTTCATTATTATCCAACATACACATTTTCACATTAAAATCACCCATGATGACATCACTAGAACCCCCAAAATGCTGCAATTCTCTAAAGAAATCGGCACATTCATTTTGCACATTTGGGGCATGTATGTTTCTCTCCGCATGAACAGTTCATAAGTTTTATTTTCCACGGTGAATTTGATTTTCACCCACCTCCCTTCTTTATCCCCATTTACCCAGGTGGCATTCATATCACAGTTCCCTTCTTTCACCAATATGCTTACTCTTCTCGCTTTGTTTGTTCCGTGGCTTGAAAAAAATTGTCCTACCCATCTGTCTTTCAGTTCTTTCATCCCAATGAGTCTCTTGTAAGCAGATAATGTTTGCTTTGCATAGCATCATTAGTTTTTCAAACTTTACCTCTTAACGCACCCCCCCATTTGTATCGATTTAGCCAAAACGGCATGCCCAAGTTGTAAGCAGCATAGATCCCACACAGTTTGAGACTCAGACATGTATCTGGTATCAATGGAAAGGTAATACTCTCAGTAATATTGTCCAAGTGTCGGTGTGATTCTGTGACTTACTGACCCTGTGCTGCAGAGGTTGGAATGATGGGGTTGTTTCCCCGCTCATAAGTTTGCCTAAGCAGTGACTTAGGTGCAGACATCCAGGGACCCCTAGGCCTAACTTGAACACTACTAGGTGACAGACACAGGTCTTGGCTACCTGCAGTCCAAATTTGGAGTCAAAAGACCAAACAGTAAATACGGAAGTGCGAGATGAGGAGACGAGGACGCGCGGATGAGTTTGTTGACATCTTTTTCAGCAAGGTTTATAGTGGACTTACATACATGGACATATTGACGAAAGTATTTTTTTTAGAAGAAAATGGATTTCGCCTTACAGAAGCATGGATACTTGGAGAGCTGTACAAAAAAGTCCTGTGTCATAAGATGGTCGTTGTCGGTAACGGGACGACGTGGAAGGTATGTAAGCGCTATTCGGTAGGCATAGGTTAGCTCAGTAGCTAGCCGAGCTAGCCCCTTATACTATTATGGCTGTGAGCAACCATATCATTCATGAGTGGTCTT
This sequence comes from Diplodus sargus, assembly GCA_903131615.1. NCBI lineage: Eukaryota > Metazoa > Chordata > Actinopteri > Spariformes > Sparidae > Diplodus > Diplodus sargus. Next base: position 11,207 of record CAEMYA010000321.1, on the reverse strand, counting down.
GAATGAATCGTGGCGATCTAAGCTTTCTTCCGGTGTATGACATGAATATATATATTAAAGGGTTCGTTTTCAAACATTCTACGAACGCGATGCTACCGTCGATAGACCACACGCTGTACCGTGAGCGGTACGGCATGTTCTAAGAGGTTTTTAAGCCATTAGAATTGAAAGATGCGAGCACTATAGTCATTTGAGAAAAAAAGTTATATTTCCTCTGTTCTCAGTGCATTCTTTCATTTTCCATTGTCTTTTTTGTTTCCCTCCCCTCTCGTCCCTTTCTGAGGCAGAGCCTCATTTAACCTACCTCCTTTATTACTGTTACTGTGCGTTCAGACCAAAAGCGCACAAAGAGGAAAATCCTCCTTGTCCGCCTAGTGCGCCTTGTCCGCTCCACCTAAGTCGCTTAAGTCGCTTTTGTCACCCTGTTCGTTCTTGCTTCTAAATTTAAAGGGCCCGCTCGCGTTTAACACCACCACACAACTACTGCTGTAGCAGCCCATCTATTTACCGACATCGTTGATCACGGAACGTTACTTGATGAACAGTAACTTGATAAAGTCATTAAAAACAGAATTACTCCACAATCATATTTGCAGAATGATCATCCCAAATAAACACTGATTTTGCCGAAATGTATGGCGAAATGGACAGGGTGGTTAAATTAAAACACAACTAGCTTAATTAAAGTTTTTAGAGCAGTGATGGGAAACAGCTCTAATCATAGTAATTTATTCTAGCTTATTGTCAATGTTGTGTAGCCTACATTTCAGTCTAGTTGTGAGGTGTATTGCAATTGGTTAGTTAGATCGACGATAATGTGAGCAAATGAAATGCATTCCCGCTGCAATGTAGCGCTCTAGAACATAAACACGCTCTATAAATAGCTGCACTTAAACTCAGTTGCGTGACATTATCGATATGGATGATAGCGAGATAGTTGCGTTTGGTGTTGCCCTGCTGTATATACGGAGACGCCGTCCTCGTCGCCGGATTTGGGTGCACGAAATCCTCCAGAGGCGTGAGCAGCACGGCGAATTTCACCGGCTGGTGCAGGAG
>CAEMYA010000320.1:203243-217572 GCA_903131615.1 Diplodus sargus | reverse complement strand
AAGCAATAAAAATGGTTTGTTAAGCATATTTGTGGTTTTCACAGTAAAATCTAACTTTTTCTACTCGGAAATTATATATATATTTTTTTGTGATTTTAGGTCCATTGTGTTAATACAATATGTCAAAATGAAAAAATAACTGTACAGTCACACACGTGAGGTTGTGCTGAAAATAATCACACCAAGTAAATCGTTTTTAAGGTGAAATATAATCGCAAAATCAAAAATAGTCAAAAACGGCCAATTATACCCTGGAATATCAGATTTCACAACAAACCTAAATATCCCTGACGTTCCACCTTCAAACAGCCTCATTTGGCCTTCAGTGAAAATGCTTCATAACCTCCCACTTTTCTACAGGAACACATATTTTCTTACGGGCACTGCACTCTTACTAGCACTACACTTTCAAATTATACTGATATCAGTCCAGGAGGAGGTGAACAGCTTCAGGCTGCACACACGCTTTGAACCAGCAGGTGGAGGCAGAGACCACACAAGGAAGTAGAATCAAAGTCATCAAAGTAAAAGCACCAGCTCAGGTCAACAAAATAAAAGCATGTGACTCTATCTTAGTGATGAGGTTCTTGAAGGATTCCTGAAACGTTTTTCTTCCACACAGTAACAGAAATAATCACAGAATCATGTCTGTTAATGTAATTTATTATTGTTATGATGTTGTTGATAGTTAACAAGCAGAGCTCAACACTTCTGTCTGTCATGAGGTGAATCTTTGACCTGATGGTGGCGCTGCAGGTCACAGGATCAGTCTGAGCCATCCTCGGACAGACCAGGAGAGAGGCATCCTCCAACGTCCAACGAATGTGTCTTCAGTCGTATGAACTGAGATGAAGGCTGTTATTACCCACAGTGCATTGTGGCTGGAGGTCAGCAGGTGTTGCTGTCTCTGGACTGATGGTGGAGCAGCGGTTGTGTGTCAGCTGTGTTCGTCACGGTGCTGTTAGTGATTCTGGTGAAGATGGCGGGTGTGTTGCTGCTGTAGTCATTGAAGTTGTGCTGATGTGATTGGCTGTGTCCGGATGGAGGGCGGAGCTCTGAGGGCGGGACTCCAGAGGCGCCCTCGAACACATCAGCATTAACCTGGTGAGGCTCTGACGCACCGCCGCCCTGTACCTGCTGTACACACACACACACACACACACACACACACACACAGTCACTTTTCATCTTGACATTTATTTACGTGTGTGTGTGTGTGCGACGTGCAGCCGTGATTGGCTGCCGGTCCGACTCACGTCTGCGTCATGCAGGTGATCCAGGGGTTTAGAGCAGAGCTGCTCAGAACGAGCCAGGCAGAGAGGGCCGAGGTCACCGCTGGACTCTGATGACCGCTGAACGTCTCGTACAGACACACTGAGACGAAGGGCAGCCAGCACACCAGCAGACACGCTGAGAGACAGACAGAGAGAGAGACAGGAAACTGTTAAATCCAGGTTAGGACGCATCAGAACCAATGAAGAAACTCCTCCAGCAGAGGTCTGAGTACTTGAATAGATGCTGAGGCTCATGGGTATTACTGTAGTCCTAACTACAGTCCTGTAGTTCAATCTACCTGCAGGCTGCTGCTGTGACCTTTGACCCTGCTGTGGGACCATAATGACAGTAATGGCAGTGAGTCATGGAGGAAAACACAGAGATGATCAGCTGTCCTCAGAGTTCATCTCACTCACTCAGTGTGTCCTCTGCTCCTGTTGTCATGGCAACAGTTTTATGACCACATGTTTCTACATATCAAGCAGCTTCCTGTCTGTCATGTGTACAGACTGATAATACAGACCTCTCTGTCCTGACACATCCAACTAGTCAGTAATTCCAAAACTCCACCGCCCTCAAAAATAATTCACTTCAGCCTGACATACATTGGAATGTTTTTGAGCCTCTGTGATCTCTAAGAGAAGCTTTTTAAAGACTGGAGGGCTCTGATTGGATGTGTCAGGGACCAGTCACGTCAGAGCATGATCTCACCTGAGGTGGTGACCATGACGATGGAGCTCCTCAGGTAGTTGTTGGCAGGGACGTAGTAGCAGTGCAGCTCGTTGCACATGAACGTCCCCCTCCTGGCCTGTTTGCGGGCCACGTAGACGATATATCCGTACAGAGAGCACATGGTGACAATCGGCGCCACGATGCCCGCCAACATCCACAGCAACACAAAGTACCTGTTATCAGGGGTGAAGCTCGGGCAGCACAGGAACCGCGACTCGCTGTAGACGTAGCTGCCGAACCCCAGCAGGGGCAGGGAGGCCGTTGCCAGGCAGAAGAACCAGACCAGGACCAGCACCGCCCGCCTCCGCCCGACCGTCCAGATGCTGCTGTAGCTGAGGGCGAAGCAGAGCTCGGTGAACTTGTTGACGGTGGTCCAGGTGAGCGAGTGGATAGAAGAGGTCTGCAGAAGCAGGAAGGTGAAGCCGCTGCCCTGACAGAAGGCGCCCTCGCTGGGACAGCAAGACGGCCACGCTAGGCTGTTGTAGGCGCTGGAGGGGATGGTGGAGAGGCCGAGGGCCAGGTCGCTAAGGGTGGAGCTCAGGGTGAGGCCCAGCGTGTCCGACCGGAGCTCCTTGTTCAGGAGGAGCACCAGCAGGAGGAGGAGATTCCCAAAGATGGAGGCCACACCCAACAGGATCATCAGAGCACCGTACAGCGTTCTCAGAGCGTCCGCCATCTTCAGAGAACGTCAGCAGTTACATCACAGGTCAGACCAGCTGCTGTTCCTCCAGCCTCCACTAGACGGTGCTCAACAACCTCTAACTGTATTGAAGTGAAGAGGAAAGTCAGTACGTGTGATCACATGACAGACACTTCTGTCTCCATGACAACAGAGCAGCTTCATCCACCGTCGTCAGAGTTAAAGTCTCCAGATTGTTTTTCTCAACAAGAAGAAACAGATGAGATGCATGAGCTCAGACCCTGAACAGACGGATGTCAGGACGCTCCTGGGTGAGGAGGAGCAGGTCGGACGCTCCTGACTGAGGAGGAGCAGGTCGGACGCTCCTGGCTGAGGAGGAGCAGGTCGGACGCTCCTGGGTGAGGAGGAGCAGGTCGGACGCTCCTGGCTGAGGAGGAGCAGGTCGGACGCTCCCGGCTGAGGAGGAGCTGGTCGGACCTCAGCCACAGATTCACCGATGTTTGATGAGTCTCAGCTGACTGAACACACACAGGAACACTCAGTTTGTCATAAATCACAGCAGCTGTTTTCCGCTCACTGTCACTGCTGCTCACGTCTCTCGAGCGTCGACCTCAGATTCGCCTCCACGTTGAGTTTTGGTTCTGGATGAAGCATCCTCGGTGTTGTTCAGTCATCCCTGATATAAACAGCCTGTTGGTTGGACCTCCGTCACCACACAGACAGCGCAGTTTAAGTCTGATGAGTCACTGCGGTCACCTGACTGCACCTGAACACAACGAGAGTGTGATGTTAAAATATCCTTCAGCTTGTCTCCACCAGAGGAACCAGCGTCGAGATCAGCTCCTGGACCTTGAACAGTTCCTCTGTTCTGCACCTCAAAACTCCAGAGTGATCCAGGAACCATCAGAGTCCAAATTCTTCATTTTCATCAGGTGGAAACGTGAACTCAAGTCCACTCTCAGGTCCTCTGTTCCTGCTGGATTTACCTGGTAATCAGCAGTTCGGTGGTCTGCCTGTGTAAGGTCAAAGGTCAACCAGACAAGGGCCAGTCAGTGATCAATATCAGTGATCAGATTGATCTCGACAGTTTAGATCTGATGTGAGAGCATCAGAGTGTGATCAGCTGTGAAGGAGAGGACGGACTGCAAGAGGCGTGTCCTACTGTGTGTGCGTGCGTGCTGTCAGCGTTGCCATGGTGCACCTGTCAGTCACCTGCTGGGATGATAATGAGAGGACACACACACACACACACACACACACACAGTTATTTGTAATGTCAACAGACTCTCTAAACACCCAATATCCTGTGTGTGTGTGTGTGTGTGTGTGTGTGTGTATGTATGTGTGTGTGTGTGTGTGTGTGTGTGTGTGTGTGTGACTCAGGTAATAACAGGTGTGCAGGTGTGTAATCATCATCATCATGTTGAGCCTCAGAGCACTGAGGAGCTCAGGTTGGGTTCAGGTGAGAAGCAGCCAATCAGAGAGCAGAGTGAACCACTTCTATATTTATCTGGTCGTGGAGGGTTGTTGATTGATTAACGCTGCCCGACAGTTAAAGGTGCTGATCAGGTTATTGAATACTGATCGATGTGATGTCTGTTGTTTGTGCTGCAGCACAACGCTCCGATCCCTCAGGGCGGCCGCGGAGCGATCCAGTTCGTCACGCAGTACCAACACTCGTCAGGACAGAGACGCATCAGAGTGTCCACCACCGCCAGGAAGTGAGATCACACTGTCATATACATACACGTTAACATCACCTGCTCTGCTCGATGATGTCACACTCATCTCTTCTTCTGTGGTGTCTCCAACTACAGCTGGGCAGACGCTCAGACTCAGATCCAGAGCATCGCAGCATCCTTTGATCAGGAGGCGGCGGCCATCTTGATGGCGAGGCTTGCAGTGTACCGGGCAGAGACGGAGGAGGGGCCTGATGTCCTGCGATGGTTGGACAGACAGCTGATCAGACTGGTACTGCGATAGTTAAACTAGGACTGTCAAACAATTACATTTTTAAATCAGATTATTAAAAGGAAGCTGTGGTTTAATTACGATTAAACAACATTCCTAAATATGACCGAAGATTTCACATTGTCTCTGTATGTTGTTGTTGAAGGAAAGATAAATGACAGGAGGCAGATATATATGTTTAACATTCACTTTTTTATTTATAACAAATCCAAATGATGTTATTACTGAGACTGAACAATAACTCAGTGTTATCTCTGTGCCTCTGAGTGAATACAGGATGTGTCACTCAGAATTATTTTATTTTTTTTTTAAATCAAACTCAAAGATAACCTTCATTCTGAACCATTTGGACATCTTACCAATTTAAACCATTTTAAATTATTAGCAAATATAGGATGGAAGAAACTGTCACATAATTATAATAATTCTTCTTCTTTTAGCCAGTGGCTGAGGCAAACTAACAGGTTAACATTTTCTGAATGTAAAGCTGATCGTTCCCGTAGAGTCTGTGGATTTTAGTCAGTACTGTGCCTCTTGACGGAGGCTTGCAGAACACATCGAGAGGTGCAACTTTCAGAACTTCTCTGCAGCCTGTCCTCAACAGTATTAATCTGTCTACGTAGGTAAACTTACCTGTGTGCCGCCAGTCAGGCGTTACACCTGAGGTTGAAGCCCCAGCAAATACATGCTTTGTGTGGAGATGATACTTAGAGCTTGAGGTGCTTCGGTGAAACGGAAACTCCTTCCTGCAGTGTGTGCAGATCACAACGTGTTTATTGATTGTTCCATCTTCGTCATTCTTATACTCAAACGTTCCATCCAAAGGGCCAACAGGCTCTTCAGGTTCTTCCGTCTCGTTCGGGTCACAATCAGCTAACATAACGTTAACGCGAGGACGAAGTGGGATGAATTATGGGATAAACGGGGCGGGTTACTCATCAATACTCGATGGTTTTAACTTCAATGTTTCTGTTCAGTGCCAGAAGTTTGGAGATTATCACAAAGACGACCCGAACTCCTTCAGGTTCTCTGAGACCTTCTCCCTCTACCCTCAGGTGATCCACATCCCACAATACTCTGCTGCTGCAGCCCATAACCTGTCGCTCGTTGTCTCCCGTCGCTCACCTGTCACCTGTGCTCTTCTGTTTTGTAGTTCATGTTCCACCTGCGGCGCTCTCCGTTCCTGCAGGTGTTCAACAACAGTCCAGATGAGAGTTCATATTACAGACATCAGTTCAACAGACAGGACCTGACGCAGGCGCTCATCATGATCCAGCCCGTGCTCTACGCCTACTCCTTCAACGGACCCCCTGAGGTTCTGATACTCCTGTACACACTTCTGTACACTCCTGTACACACCTGTGCACACCTGTACACACACCTGTACACACTCCTGTACACACACCCTGTACACACTCCTGTACACACACCCTGTACACACTCCTGTACACACTCCTGTGTCCCCAGCTTGTCTTTATCATTTTTTGAATCTGAAGTTCCAAACTGAAACTTCATAGAGCAGCTGCAGTCGATGCAGGTGATTGATGCAGGTGATTGATGCAGGTGATTGATGTAGGTGATTAATGCAGGTGATTGATGCAGGTGATTGATGCAGGTGATTGATGCAGGTGATTGTGTGTTTCAGCCGGTCCTGTTGGACAGCAGCAGCATTCTGCCGGACAGAATCCTGCTGATGGACACGTTCTTCCAGATCCTCATCTACCATGGAGAGGTACATGCACACACTCGCACACATGCACACCCGCGCGCGCGTGCGCGCGCACACACACACACACACACACACACACACACACCATGTATTACTTGACATCTTTCCATGGATACAGTCTGATGTTTCAGATGCTCTTCAATACATCAGCCTTTGTTTACTAAACACTGTAAACACCTCAACCAGGTGTATCAGGTGTGACAGGTGTGACCTCCTGATCAGTCTTAGGTTCACGACTCAAACTGTGAACGTGTAAATAAAATCTCGTGTTCTGTTCATCGTGTTTCACCACTGTGATGTGTAATGAGCAGAATAAAGTCACAGCTGTTTGATTACAGAAACATTAACATCACATGAAGCTGTAAATCATCTCAGCCATCATCAAACATGAGCATTGATTCACTTTACAGCCCGTTATAAAACATAATTAACCTGTCGTCTCTCTCACCCGTCTGTCTCTAACCTGTCTGTCCATCAGACGGTGGCTCAGTGGAGGAAGGCAGGTTATCAGGAGATGGCCGAGTATGAAAACTTCAGACACCTCCTCCAGGCTCCGGTGGACGATGCTCAGGAGCTGCTGCACACTCGCTTCCCGATGCCCAGATACATCGACACGGAGCACGGAGGCAGCCAGGTGGGGCGCCAACACACCTGGCTCTGTGGACATACACACAGCTGGATCTGTGCTATACATCTATATATAGCGTTGACACAGTAACACAACTCATCACAAACATATTAAATAATATATTACGCCTCTCCAGGAACCATCACCTTATTGCGGTGGAGAGGTTTGTGTGTCCCAATGAACCTGGGAGCTAGGTTGTCAGGAGCCATGTGCTCCCGGTTGGGTTTCCCAAGGCAAATTGGTCTCAGGTGAGGGGCCAGACTAAGTATGGTTCAAAATACCCCATGAAAAATAGAGGTGTGAGGCGAGAGACCCTGCCCGGAAGAAACCCAGGGCCCACGTCCGGAGCAAGGCCTGGACTGAGGGCCCGTGAGCGAGCGCCTGGTGGCCGGGTCTGCCGCGGGGCCCGGCCGGGCACTACCCGAAAGAGCAACATGGCACTTCTCCCTCCCCCATCCTGTGGACCCACCATCTGCCGGAGAAACCGCTGGGGTCCGGTGCGCTGCCACATGGGTGGCAGTGGTGGTGACGGGCCTCGGTGACTGAGGCTGACTCTGGGGACGTGGAATGTCACCTCTCTTGGGGGGAAGGAGCTGGGGCTGGTGCGGGAGGTTGAGCGTTACTGGTTGGACTGGGTGGGGCTTACCTCCACACACAGCATTGGCTCTGGATCCAAACTCCCCGATAGGGGCTGGACACTATTCTTCTCCAGAGTTGCCAAAGATGTGAGGTGCCGGGCGGGTGTGGGGTTACTCACAAGTCCCCAGCTGAGCGCTGCTGTGTTGGAGTTTACCCCAGTGGACGAGAGGGTCGCCTACCTATGCCGAAGGGCTGGGGGGAAACTCTGACTGTTGTCTGCGCATGTCAGTATGTGGCCTTCTTGGAGGTCCAGGGGCCCCAGTGGGGGGCTCCGTGGTCTTCCTGGAGGACTTCAATGCGCATGTCAGCAATGACGGAGATACCTGGAGGGGCCGTGATTGGGAGGAACAGCCTCCCCGATCTGAACCCGAGTGGTGTTCTATTATTAGACTTCTGTGCTAGTCACAGTCTGTCTATAATGAACACCATGTTCAAACACAAGGATGCTCATAAGTGTACGTGGTACCAAAGCACCCTAGGTCAAAGTTCAATGATCGATTTTGTGATCGTATCATCTGATCTTCAATCGTGTGTTTTGGACACTTGGGTGAAAAGAGGGGCAGAGCTGTCAACTGATCACCACCTGGTGGTGAGTTGGTTCGGTGGCAGGGGAAATCCCTGGACAGACCTGGTAAGCCCAAACGAGTAGTGCGGGTAAGCTGGGAACGTCTGGGGGAGGCCCCTGTCCGAGAACCCTGCAACTCCCGCCTCCAAAGGAGCTTCTCTAGCATCCCTGTGGAGGCTGGGGATATCGAACCTGAATGGACGATGTTCAAAGCTTCCATTGTTGAAGCTGCAGATGTGTCCTGTGGCCATAGTGTCCTAGGTGCCTCAAGGGGCGGCAACCCTCGGACACCGTGGTGGACACCGGTGGTCAGGGAAGCCGTCCGACTGTAGAAGGAGTCCATGTTGTCCCGGGGGACTCCTGAGGCAGTTTTGGGGTACCGAAGGGCAGCAGCCGCAGCTGTGGGAAAGAGGCAAAGGTGTGGGAGGAGTTCAGCGAGGCCACGGAGAAGGACTTTCGGGCGGTGCCAAAGCGCTTTTGGAAAACCGTCCGCCACCTCAGGAGGGGGAAACGGGGAGACCTTGTTGACTTCAACTGAGGAGGTCATAGGGCAGTGGAAGGAGTGCTTTGGAGGATAATGGGGTATCATCGCCGATTTCCCTGGGTGAAGTCACTGTGGTAGTCAAACAACTCCACAGTGGCAAAGCCCCAGGGATCGATGAGATACAACCAGAAATGCTGAAGACTCTGGGTGTTGAGGGGCTGTCTTGGTTGACACGCCTCTTCAACATTGCGTGGGGGTCGGGGTTGGTGCCGAAGGAGTGACAAACAGGCGTGGTGGTCCCTCTCTGCCGAGGGACCAGAGGGTGTGTGCCAATTACAGAGGTATCACACTACTCAGCCTGCCTGGGAAAGTCTACTCCAAGGTGCTGGAAAGGAGGGTCCGGCCGATTGTCGAACCTCGGATTGAAGTTCCATCCTGGCCGTGGAACCAGGGACCAGCTCTTTACTCTGGCAGGGGTCTTGGAGGGGGCCTGGGAATACAATCTCCCAGTCCACGTGTTTTGTGGATCTGGAGAAGGCGTACGACCAGGTCCCCCGGGATGTTCTGTGGGAGGTGCTGCAGGAGTATGAGGTGAGGGGGTCCCTTCTCAGGGCCATCCAATCCCTATATTCTCAAAGCGAGAGCTGCGTGCGTATACTCGAAAGTAAGTCCGACTTGTTCCAAGTGGGTGTTGGCCTCCGCCAGGGCTGTGCCATGTCCCTAATCCTGTTTGTCATATACATGGACAGGATTTCAAGGCGCAGTCGTGGTGTGGAGGGATTACAGGTCAGTGACCTGAAGATCGCATCACTGCTTTTTGCAGATGATGTGGTCTTGATGGCATCATCGGCTGTAGATCTACAACGCTTACTGGATCAGTTCGCGGCCGAGTGTGAAGCGGCAGGGATGAGGATCAGCACCTCTAAATCTGAGGCCATGGTTCTCAGTAGGAAACTGGTGGATTGACTACTCCGGGTGGGGAATGAGTCCTTGCCCCAAGTGAAGGAGTTCAAGTACCTCTGGGTTTTGTTCATGAGTGAGGGGATGATGGGGCCTGAGATCGATTGGAGAATCAGAGCAGCGGGTGCGGTGTTGCATTCGCTTCACCGCACTGTTGTGATGAAATGGGAGCTGAGCCGGAAGGCAAAGCTCTCAATCTACCAGTCAGTCTTCGTCCCTACCCTCGCCTTTGGTCATGAACGATGGGTCATGACTGAAAAAATGAGATCGCGGGTACAAGCGGCTGAAATGGGTTTTCTTCGCAGGGTGGCTGAGTCTCCCTCAGAGATAGGGTAAGAAGCTCAGCCATCCGGGAGGGACTCGGAGTAGAGCTGCTGCTCCTCTGCGTGGAAAGGAGCCAGTTGAGGTGGTTCGGGCATCTGATGAGGATGCCACCAGGGCGCCTTCCTGGGGAGGTGTTCCTGGCACATCCAACTGGGAGGAGACCTAGGGGTAGACCCAGGACCAGGTGGAGGGATTATATCTCTTCTCTGGCCTGGGAGCGCCTGGGGATTCCCCAGGCAGAGTTAGCCGATGTGGCCGGGGAAAGGGAAGTCTGGGGCTCGCTACTGAAGCTGCTGCCCCCGCGACCCGATTTTGGATAAGCGGTTGACAATGGATGGATGGATGGATGAATATTACAATATATGCGTGACTAACAACTCAACACACAACGCTGTTTATAGTGAACAGCGTTGTGTCGTCTAAAATTAGAAGCTGTGATGAAGTGAAAGCACAAGATCCACAGTAGAAATACACACAGTGTACATGTACACACACTAGTGATGATGATGATGATGATGATGATGATGGTGATGATGGTGATCATTATGATGGTGATGATGATGATGATGGTGTGTTCCAGGCTCGCTTCCTGCTCTCCAAAGTGAACCCGTCACAGACCCATAACAACATGTACGCCTGGGGTCAGGTGAGCTGTTGACCTTTGACTTTCAGACTGGCATCAGTGTCGATGTGAGCTCTGCTGTAACGTCTCGTTCTCTCTGCAGGAGTCTGGAGCTCCCATCCTCACAGACGACGTCAGCCTGCAGGTGTTCATGGATCACCTGAAGAAGCTCGCTGTCTCCAGCGCTGCCTGACCTCACCTGTCGACTCACCTGTTTGCGATATGTTTAGTCTTTTACTTTGCGTTTGCTGCCTGAGTTCTCTTGACCAGTCGACCATCTAACCAACGAGCCAATACGGCACGTAGACAAACAGTCACCTGCCCGCCTTCTAGTATCAGCCAATCAGCAGCAAGTTTCAGATCAGTAACAACCAGAAGTGATGCATGTTCAACGTCCAGATAACGAAAACGTATATATTCAGACTTTCCTTCTGTTTGTTTCATTTTTAGTCCTGAAAAGAAAAAGTTTAAGTTTGGTTAAATTTGTGTTTCTTCATTTAAAGGAGCAGATCAGCAGGTCAACACGTTTCAGCCCGGAACCATCAACTTTAGGTCACACATGATAACATTTACACTTTCAGTGGAACAGTAAACTTTACATCATGCAGCACACTTAAGCTGCTTTTTGTAAAAGAGTTGATTTTTCCGGGACAGCAGACAGCCGTCCTACAATCCCGGAGTCGTTATCTGATGAGCTGGGAATGTTTAAGGTCATGTTCAGTAAACATACTTAACATCACAGCTGCTGAGTTTCATTCCATCAGTGAAGTCACTGAAGTCTAATAGATTTGAATACTTGATGGGATCCAACAGCTGCCTGGAAAAGAAACAACTCAAGAAGGAATGATTAGAGGGGCTGAAACGTGTGAACGCAGTGGGCGGTCTGCTCCTTTAGAATCCAACATGTCCGTTTTTTTTTCTGTCTCAGCAACAAATTTCAGTTTTTCAAAACGAGCAAACAAGTGTAAAAATTGTGAAGGAAACTTTGTGCCGTCGTCAGAAACGAGACAAACTGAAATGTTTTCACACAGTGTCTGATGTTCTGTCAGTCGGCTGTCTGTCAGACATTCACTGATCGGATCAGAAACTAAAAGTCTTAGCTCTTCAGTTTGAACGTGTTGATCATCACTGAACTTTTTACTTCAGCCGTGTGTCTTTTGTGTTCGTGATGATGGAGACGTTTAACAAAGCTGCGGCAGCTGTTTGTTTTGAACCTGATGTTTGTTGAGCAGTGATAAGTTATAAGTCGTATTGACAGCGAGGACACATCCGTCGGCTGTTGGTCGTCCAGTTTCTCTGTGAAGCCGTTGAACACTAAAAGTCGTGAGGACAGAAAACCTGTCGATGTCAGACTTTGTTCTGTTTCTAATAAAACTGTTGACGAGAGCTCACTGTGTTTCTGGAATTTGTTAATGAGATGCTAAAGACTTCTGTTCTTCAAACATTGTTATCAGTTTTAGTTTCTACTGTCTGCAGCTCCATGCTGCTGACTCCTCCCTCCTTACTGACCCTGTCGTCATAGTGACGACCCTCCTCACCGATTCTGTTGCCGTGGTAATGAACAAACAGCAGGAATGAAGCTGAGCCTCCAGAATTGATCATCGTTGTCGTGCCTACATCTGAAACAGAAAGAAAGAGATGATGATGGTGATAATGATGATGATGATGATGATGATGATGATGAGGTGAACTGGTCAGTCCAGATATAAAAAATATGATAGGACTAACACACACACACACACACACACACCTCATCGCAGCGTTACCATGACAACAGTAGTCTGTTCGTTATAGCTCCGCCCTTTACGACCTTTGACTTCCTGCCATTCTTCACACACTTCCTCCAGGAAGCAGGCTTGTTCAAACACAATGTGTGTGTTCGTGTGTGTGTGTCTTAACGACACACACTGATGTGGCGGCTGCCATGTGAGACCCAACCAGCACATCAGGAGCAGTTGGGCTTCAGTATCTTGCCAAAGGACACTTCGGCATGCAGACCAGGGGAATCGAACCAGCAACCTTCTGATAACAAGACACTGGCTCTTCATTCAGAAACAGTTAAACACAGCAGATATATCTGCCGTCATGGCGTCCTGGAGAAAGAGCAGAACACACATAAGTAAACTTCAAGGACTGAATAAAACAGGTGTGTGTGTGTGTGTGTGTGTGTGTGTGTGTGTGTGTGTGTGTTCCTTAAGGACTGATGGATGCTCAAGCGCCTCAAACAGACATCTGACAGCTCTCAAAGCCCCCTGGAAACGCTCGAAAAGGCGCCTTGAATCGACTCACTGACAGTTCAAACATCCTCAGGGAACTCTGGCGTCTCTCAAAGACCTCTGGAACCTCTTCAAGGACTCCTGAAGCTTCTTCAGTGCCCACCAGAGCCTCCCCCAAGACCATCTTCAGGATCTATGGAAGCTTTTTAATGCTCAATTTGACATCTTCAACCTCCTTGAAAATAAGAGATGAGATTTGTAGTTTTAAATTCAGAAAATCTTTTTTTAATAATTATTTCTGTAGTTGGTGTTTTTTATTTAACTCCCTGTCAGCCAATCAGAGAGCAGATCTCAGCAGCAGCACCTGTGCTGTCTCTGCTCAGGTTCTTTGATCTGAATCTTTAAAACGATGAAAAAGTGAGCGAACTTTAATTCATATTGTTTGTTTCTGGTCTGTGTGAGGGAGCGACGGCGTCTCTCTGGAGGAAACTGAACCACCGTATCTAGACACAACACACTTCCTGTCCTGGAGGAAGGGGGGAGGAAGGGGGGAGGAAGGGGGGGGGGGGGGGGGGGGGGGGGGGGGGGCAGATGTTGTTGACGAGGGGTGAGGCCGGCAGTCAGTCTGTCAGCAGAGCTACTGTGGATGAGACACCACTACAAACTGGGAGAAACTGGAATACAAGAAGGAGGACCTGAAGGAGGAGGAGGCGCTGGGGAGGAGGTCAGGAGGAGAAAAGAAGAAGAAGAAGAAGAGAAGAAAGTGAAGTAGGAGGAGAGCTGAAGGACTCAGGCTGCAGATTTGTGTTGAAGAAAAGTGACGGTAAGAAAACATGAAGTTCATTAACGAGAACACAGTATGAACATCAGCTCAATTGTGTTCCTACAGTCTGTACAGTGAACGACATCGTCTGTCCTCAGACGCTCGAGTCAAGAGAGTCTGAGGACAGATAGACGATTACAGAGATAAAGACCCTTCAGACATCCTAAGACACAGGAACGTCCTGTTTACGTCTGTAGGAGTGTTTTCTGAACCTTTCTGTTCCCTGAAATCTGCCACTTTGTGGCGGAGTTGGATTTTGACAAGTTTCTTTTCTCCAAAGCGACTTAGGATCATAACTGCTGTTTATCAAAGATTCTTTCATGCTTTAGTGCTGTGATTGAAGTGCTTAGGATACAAACAAATGAGTCATTAGTGTTGTGCAGAAGACAGAGTGACTCTGCTGTACTGAAGTTGGTCGGGAGTTCGTTCCTCCACTGAGGCTCCAGAACACAGAAGAGTCGTGACTTCTCTGAGCAGCTTTGTTTGCTCTCAGCGATGGCGGTACCAGCCGGACCACTGATGTAGCAGAGTGCAGTGCTCTCACTGGGGCGTGTGGACTGACCAGGGTTCGGAGGTAGACGGTGCAGTTCTGTTGACGGCCTTGAAGTCCAGAACCATCGTCTGGAATCAGATGAGGGCCGAAACAGGAAGCCAGTGGAGGTTACGGAGGAGGCGGGTCACATGGGAGAGAATCGAGGCGCTGCAGCATTCTGGATACACT
>CAEMYA010000320.1:159001-171221 GCA_903131615.1 Diplodus sargus | reverse complement strand
CAGCGTGTATTGTGTATTCTGCAGCGTGTATTGCATACTGTGCAGCGTGGTTTGTGTACTATGCAGTGTGTATTGTGTACTGTGCAGAGTGTATTGTGTATTCTGCATCGTGTATTGTGTATTCTGCAGCATGTATTGTATACTGTGCAGCGCGTATTGTGTATTCTGCAGCGTGTATTATGTACTGCAGCGTGTACTGTGTATTCTGCAGCGTGTATTGTATACTGTGCAGTGTGTATTGTGTACTGTGCAGTGTGTATTGTGTACTGTACAGCGTGTATTGTGTACTGCGCAGCGTGTATTGTGTACTCTGCAGCATGTATTGTGTACTGTGCAGCGTGTATTGTGTACTGTGCAGTGTGTATTGTGTACTCTGCAGCGTGTATTGTGTACTGTGCAGCGTGTATTGTGTACTGTGCAGCGTGTATTGTGTACTGTGCAGCGTGTATTGTGTACTGTGCAGCGTGTATTGTGTACTGTGCAGTGTGTGTTCTGAAGAACTTCATTTAATCTATTCACTGTTAGTAGTTGTGAAGTTGTGTTGTCACATTTAAAGTTCAATATATTAACGCTCAGTCCTGCCGTGCTGTTAGCTCCATGAGCTGTAAGCTCTATTAGCTGTTAGCTCCAAAGGCTATTAGCTCTCTGAGGCAAATGCATCTCAGCACTCTGCCGCTCACCGGCTGCTACGAGCTAACAGCTAACTAGCTCTCCTCTTGTGATGGAGCCGATCGATCAGGTTGAAGAAAGTTTGTTTATAAAACACAATTAAAAGAGTGCAGACGAGAGCAGGAAGCTTTAAGATGAACAAAACACAACGTAAACATCAGAGGCACCAGTTTCCATGGAAACAACATGACATCAGAGAGACAGTGGCGGTCTGTGACCAGCTGTCATCGAGAGCAACCATCAAACTATTTAAAGTAAATGTGAGCTGAGGATCAGTGTTTGACCTGCTCTCCTCTCGGACTGACAGACGACAGGAAGAGTGAGCAGAGAGGAGGAGGAGGAAATTTAGCTGAAGCCTAAATGAAGAAAAAGGACGAGTTGAAAAATTGACCCTGGACGACTTTCTAACACTTGTCCCCTCTCTCCCTCCCTCGCTTGCTCTCTCTACCAAATTAAACTTCCTGTCTGTAATACCCCCCCAACCCCCCCGCCCCCCAGAGTAAATACTCTCCTGTTCAGAAACTTGGGAGGCTCTTCAGAGCCGGCCGCCCCCCCGCTGGCAGCCAAATTAGAGCGGCGGGTTTGAGCCCAGGAGGACGGCGCAGGACGCAGACGGATGATTTAAGCTGTTTTCATCATGAATCTCATCCCTTCATCTTCACTCTGATGAGATGACGAGCAGCAGAAGAAGAAGTCACGTTATTCGGTGGCGGAGCGGCGGCCCGGACGAGCTCAAATCTGATGGATTAATTCTTCCTCATCACAACGTCGGCTGAATATGAATCATCACTCCAAAGCTCTTTAGTCCCACGCGCTTAACCAGTCTTTGAACACATCGCAGAGAGTTGTCTGACGGCTGCTGCAACATGTTTCACTTCCTGGCTCACTTCCTGTCTCACTTCCAGTCTCACTTCCAGTCTCACTTCTAGTTTCACTTCCAGTCTCACTTCCTGTCTCACTTCCAGTCTCACTTCCAGTCTCACTTCCAGTCTCACTTCTAGTCTCACTTCCAGTCTCACTTCTAGTCTCACTTCTAGTCTCACTTCCAGTCTCACTTCCAGTCTCACTTCCAGTCTCACTTCTAGTCTCACTTCTAGTCTCACTTCCTGTCTCACTTCCTGTCTCACTTCCAGTCTCACTTCCAGTCTCACTTCCTGTCTCACTTCCTGTCTCACTCCCAGTCTCACTTCTAGTCTCACTTCCTGTCTCACTTCCTGTCTCACTTCCTGTCTCACTTCCTGTCTCACTGATAGTTCAGTAAAAAACATTTATTTGATGATCAGTTGACAGTACGAACAAAGTTACTTTACTGATACTTTGATACTTAACTACATTAAATATTGTGTACAGGTGTGTGACAGGTGTGTGTACGTACAGGTCTGTGTGCGTGTGTGTGTGTGTGTGTGTGTGTGTGTGTATGTGTGTGTGTGTGTGTGCCTAAGTAGAATCTGACCTGCGCACTCTCTCACTGGCCTCTTGCTCCGCCCCCTGGCAGCGCTGAAGCTCAACCTCCATGCTCTGCTTCTCCTTCGACAACTGCTGCACCTGGACCAGCAGGTGCGGGGTCTGTGGGGGCGGGGCCACACCTGCTGGAGACACGCCATCGCTGGGCATCAAAGGAGGGGTGAGGAGGTTCTGAGAGCTGAGGGAGGAGGAGGAGGAGTCAGAAAGAAACATCACATGATCTTAGAGGCCATCCACATGGAAACGCTCTTTTGCGAATACGCACATGTTTTGCATTGTTTTGGCCGAAAAAGCGCTTTTTTGAAAACAGGTCTCGCAGCCCTCCCGTTTTCATGTGGACGGCGAATCCACATACTTTCCGAAATGATGACGCCATCGCCCCATCCCTCGACCTCTAGCCTCCGACCTCTGAACCCCACAACGCCTCATAACAACAACAACAACAACAGCAACAATGACGGACTACAGCTCATGTTCGTGTTTCTTGCATCTTACTCTCCTTGTAGTTGAGTGTGAGTCGCAGCAGCAGTTCGACCTCATTAACGGTCCACACAAATGATTCTGGTTTCCTTGCACTCGCCATTTTCATCTTCTTCTTGTTGTGTTCGGTTTCTCCGTCTACTGTCTGTTTGTTTACAGCACGCAAGCTTAATGCGCATGCTCCGTGTCTTCTTCTCCGTTTTTGGTGAATGTCAGCGCCACCTATAGGCTGGAATATGAACTACAGCGTGTTCGGTCGTTTTCAGTGGAGCCGTGTGGACGCAGATATTCTTGAAACGATGCCGAGGAAGACGGAGGACAAAAAGATCGTTGGACGTTCTCTTAACCCTCAGGTTTTACTTTTGTGTTAAATGGAGAGTTAAAGACGTTATTCGACACGTGATCGTTATTGATGTCAGCACCCTGTGTTCATCAATAACAGCTGATAATTTGAGGATGATTCTAGTGAAAAATGTTAAAACACTTCCAGTCTCTCTTCAAACTGGAGTCAGGTGTTTTCCATGTTTTTCTCACACGTTAACTAAACAGGAAGACGCTCCATGGTTTCCATGGTTACCGTCAGTTGGAACAGTGACCCCTGAGCTCCTGAGCCAACAAGCAGCAGGTCGGAGGTCAAAGGTCAGAGGGTCGTGACCTGCAATCAAGTCTGAGACAAACAGATGTCTGATGTGAAAGCGCTAAAACAGATCCAGAACTGATCTAGACTGGAATGAGAACAGATCCAGAACAGAAGATACTGAACAAGTGTCTGAACTTCCACTGGAGGAAAGAGTGTGTGAAACAGCTGATATTCTCTCTCTCTCTCTCTCTCTCTCTCTCTCTCTCTCTCTCTCTCTCTCTCTCTCTCTCTCTCTCTCTCTCTCTCACACACACACACACACACACAAATAAGTATAGAAATTAGATTTTGTTCCCGGTCCAGATGGTGCGGCTGCTGCTGCTGCTCGGTCCTCTGAGTCTCTGCAGGCGTTCGGACTTGATCCTGATGATGTATGGACGCTCACAGTCTCAGCAGCATGTTCAGGTTCAGTGTTCAGCTGCAGATTTACAGCCTGTTTCTAGATGTTGTCAGCAGCTGATCATCGTCAGTCACTGTGTTTATTCTACCAACACACTGAAACATTTATCATCAGAGTCTCATCCTGACCACTGTAAAATAATAGACAGGTATGTGACTGATCTTTACGGGAGGTTTACATTTTTCATGATATCTTTAGGTACCAAGTGTGGTTTTGTAAAGTTGTAGTGAACGACTGAGTGCCATCGTACTAATTATGATCTGCTTGTTTGCTGCTCACGCTCAGTCTAATGACTGAATTTGTTGACAGCTGTAACAGTTACAGTAGAAGTTTATCAGAGGACAGCGAGTTGAAAACATCTGCTGCATCTTCCTCATTCTAGCATCCTGCCTCTAAACTAAAACAACTCAAGTAGAATAAAGTCCTGCTCATCTACTCCTACCTCTCCCCATGTGATAAAACAAACCTGGGCAATAACTTCAACATAATGGAAACAATCCTTTCACATTGGAGTAATGTTCTCTGTGTTTACAAAAGCTTCTGACTGCCCCAGTCTGGCTTCGGTCCTTCACTGACAGCTCGGTGAGTCTGGCCTCCAAAACACTTTCTGCTGTGACGAAATGGGACAAAACTTTCAGTGCCACAGCTGCTCGTCACAGAGGAGGCATTCACATGTTTCTGTAAATAACAAATCACTTTCAGTAGTGCAGCAGCAGCAGCAGGAGGAGCAGGACAGCTACGAGTATCTGTCAGATAACGTCATCGTTCACGCAAAATCTAATCTGGAAATTGGATTCACATGATGTAAGTAAGAACACTCGAGAGAGTACTGACAGAAGTCTTGTGTGTTTTAACTGTTAATACTTCATGTATGATGAAGTACAAAATGATGAAGAACAAAAACTAACTGATGAGAATTACAAACATGGCTGGTACAATTAAAGAAAAACAGCAGAAACAACTGGGACGTATTTTTAAATCACCTGTTTACAGAATTCATAACACGGCAGTCGGGTCGGCGCTACAGAACCGCTACAGCAACCAAGAACATTTACAACAAGTCATTCATATAAAATACAATAACTTTGCATTGAATTAGCGAGCATCATTCACACTGGAGCCGTGTTCATTGTTGTTCTGTGATTGGTTGTGATTTATTACTGTATGTATTGTGATTTACCAGAATGTATTTTAGCTAGCGTGTGAAACAGGTCAATCAAGATTCTTATCATTATTGGTAGTAATAGTATTATTAATGTTGAGATACGGAAGTCAATTGTACAGTATGAAGAAGTGACGGTGCATTTACTGATCCTGCACTGACCCAATGACTGGAAACCAGTCATGTAACCACTGATATCAGCTGATCTGATCTGAAGCCACAGCGGCTGGTGTCTGATCACAGTCATCAACAAAACAGTCTTTGCCTTTATCTCTGTTCAACACACTGAACAACGTGTCAAAGCACTGATCAGTTTGACCTCTAACGTGCCGACTCTACTGGAGGATCACATGATGCCTCGGAGGCATTTACACTTGACAGTTTTAAAGTAATTTAAAGGCGCTGACACAACTGTAATGTTCTCCTCTGGGGCAACTCTGACCATCACGTCGTTATGGTTGTTATTCTAATCACTGCTACAGAGAGAAACGTTCTTGTTCAAGAGTAAAAACCACAAACAGCTGCTGTGTCACTCTCGCTAACTCACACCAGGACCCTGGTCGACCCGATCACAGCAGGACTCTGGTCTACAGGTGAGGCCACTTTAAACACACCTGTAGGAAGCGAGTCCATGTGGTGTGGAGCGCCGCTGCATACATGACCAGGCCATCGAATGCTATTTATGGAGACAGTGGTGAGATGAACATCCTGTGTTGAAAAGTTGAGAATATTTATACTTCTAAAAACTGTTGGAAAAGCTACTGTACCATCTGAAAACAGTTATTGCCCTCCTGTAACGTTTAAATGAATCAGTTTAAAGATTTAAAGTGTAGCTTTTAAAACACCTTAAATTGTTTAGAATGCACCTTTAAAGCAGTTTAAATGATTCAGAGTCTAGATTTTAAACTGGTTTACAAGATTTAAGACCTGGTTGTTAAACAGCATTTCCTCTACGTGCTTTCTTAAAGTGTCATCATATGTTGAAGGGTTATCTGAACATGACCAAATATGGAGATGTTTATAAGAGGTTGCTGCCATGACATCAGCTTTTCTTCTTTACTTCCTCGATGTAACGTCCTGCCTCTTCTTCTCTTGTCTTTATAAAAACCTGCTGAATTACTGTCCTCAGTGACGCCTCCACCTCTCCGGACCGAGACACCACAGACCGTCCTCCACCTGAGCAAGTAAACTTCCACCACCAGCTGTTTGACAGTCAGACTGTTGAAAACAGCAGTGAAGGTAAAAACTTTCACATCAGTGTTTTATCAGCCTGTTAGATTACCCTTCTGATCAACTGTGAGGTCAACGAGGGTTAAAAACTGCTGAAGACGAACCAACGGATGAACTGTTCTCGGGACAAGAGTGATGAACTCTGAGGGCCGGAATGGGCGCCGCCATCACTGTAGGCTGTTGCTGCTCTTAATATGCTGACGAGCCGATGTTCTGATGTTCTGATATCTGGTGTTCTGATGTTCTGATGTTCAACCTGCCTGCTGTGCAGATGAATCTTCATCCCTGGATGACACTGGTGTTCTTGCTGTTGGCTCGCTCCAGTTTGGCTGATGTGAACCAGAACTGGCTGACTGGTATCGTCAGAGGAATCAGGGCCGAGTGAGTGGACATTTCTTTCTAACCCAAATAACAAAAACCATTATGAGCTCTGGTTAATCTGATCTGTCATGTCAGATCATTTTGGTGAAGAAACTCTTTCAGTATAAGCGTCCCCTCTGTGTCACATCTTCTCAGATGTGTGTGTTTTGCATCTTTTACGTTCAACAGGTACGGAATAAATGGACAGTTCAGTCTGGCTGCAAACATCCCAAAGGACCTCGACCCAAAAGACCTTCATCATGTCCTCCAGAACGACCGCTACAAAGGAAATGTTGAACACACTATTGATGGCTGTGAAGTATACATACGCAACAATGTGGTTGTAGCCAAACCTGTAGAATCGGAACATGCAGAACGTCAAGTTCTGCAAAACTTGAGCCCATTAAGGAGCAACAAGCAGAATAACATCCTGCTCATCTACTCCTACCTCTCTCCAAGTGTACGAACCCGGACAGTTGGTACAACATCCTCAGAGACATGACAACAATAATAAATCAACAACAGAAAAGAAATGTTCAACACTGGAGTGATGTTGTCTTTGTGTTCACAAGAGTCTTTGATAACCCAAAGTACGGCCGACTGCCGACCAAAGAGGAACTGAAAGAATCACTGACACAGCTCGGGAATTCTGGACTTCATCTCCGAAACATTTTCTGCTGCTACAAACCAGAAAATTTTGAATTTCAGTGCCACAACTGCTCGTTACAGAGGAGGGTTTCAGATGTTTGTGTCAATAACAACTTTGTACCTGGACTGGGAGGAAGCAGCAGCCCAGTCAGGAACAGGGGCAGCAGAAGGAGCAGCGACAGTAGTAGTAGAGGCAGCAGCAGCAGCATTATTAGCAGAAAGAGAGGCAGGTATAACAGTCCAAGTGGAAGCAGAAGTCCATCTTCATGGGGTAGATGAGTTCTGGTTTCTGATATGATCCAGTTGGTTCTGAACAGGATCCAGCTGACAGAACTTGAGAGGTTCTTGAGGTTTAATGATGCAGGTTTTCCCTGAATAACTGATATCTGCACATCTCTATGAATCTAAAGCTTCTGGATGCTTCTGTAGTCCAACCACTGATCTGGGTGATTTGACCAGTTTTTTCTTCCTGTTGATTAGAAACTTGTGAACTCTTGTAAACGATCATTACATTACGCAGCTGATAGAAACATATTGATCTACTGAGTTCACCCTAAAGTTTGCTGACCTGTCTGAATACTGTGGACGACTTCATTGATGAAGTTTTGCTTGTAAACGTACGTTTTCATACAGCAGGTACTCGGACTGACGGTTTATTACAACATGGTTGTATTCCAGTGTGATCATCTGATTACAGCTTTTTAAAGTCAACCCTGATTTAAAGCCCCTGTACGGAGTTTTTAAACTGGATATGCAAAAGTCTCTGGTTTCTGCTGATGTGTCTCTGTTTCCTACAACAGCAAATGAGCCCATCAGTGTGAAGAAACGCTATTTCTAAGTAGTCTAATTCTATACCTCTGAAAGGCATTGGTCGGGTCGGACCACTGACGAAACGATTTACGGCAGTCAGGCCGGAACTGACGACACTCAGGACCATAGATATATATGGGAAGATGCAGCATAGCTGTTTTGTTGCTACGCTAGCCAGTGCTAACCAAGCTAAAACTGTTGTCATGGCTGATAATGAGACAAAGAAGAGAAAAAGAATTCGAACCGAAGACCAACGAAAGGCTGAGAGGGAATCCGATCGAGCTCGGGCTGAAACACGGATAAACATGGCGTTTCCTCTGAGAGATGGAGAGAGTTGCGGCGCCTGAAGGATTCAAGTCGGATCCAGAATTTGCCCGATTCCTCATTGACAGGTAGGTAAATTTTATTTCATTTATGAAATGTAATGCGGGATGTAGTTTACAGCAATACATGAATTTATGTTGTTACAACAAAGCTGGCTAACGTTAGCACTGGATTAGCTCTCGATGCTACACTCGTAAAACAACAACAAACGTGTTAGATCAGCATCCAGTTCAGCTGTGTGTGCTGCAGCCAGCCGACCTGCACCGTGCAGCGGTAACATCCTCTGTCATTATAAAAGATTCAGTTTCTGATGTTTCCAAAACAAATCTACAGGCGCCGGCCAGACAAACGTCTTCACGACAGTGGGCGCTAGGGCTCATGGGAAATGCAGTTTTCATTCTGGCAAAACACCACCACTTTCGTCCATCGGGGCCGCCAAAATCAACACTAAATGAAAAGTCTGTACAGGGGTTTTAAAAGCTTTGACATCCTGCAACACAAAGAATGTTGCATCTTAAAATGCCCTGTAAGAAAATGTGTGATAGAAATGAAAACTGAGTAAAAAACTGTGACCTGACTGATGGAGTACATGAGAAATAATGATCATATGTTAATGATACCTGCCTAATCTCTGGACTCGTCAGTGTTGACGATAATCATTTTATTGTGCATGTAAAGACAGAAAGCTTCACTGTTCTGCATGTTAACTCTACATAAAGCTTCAGCATCAAACACCGTCTCTGTGTGACGTTCATCTCAACCAGCACAGACCAACTATCAATTATCAGTCAGTTATCAATACATTAGTTAATGGCAGCCGATTGAACAAAGAATGATGATTTAGAGTGTATATTATATGAAAAACTGAAAATCTTTTAAATAAAGTGAACTTGTTTGCAGACGATCTGCTGTTGTATCTGACTGATCATCAGTTATATTTTATCACATTTTTAAGACCAAATCCTGCTTTTTAACATAAAAACAGTTGATACTAGTAGTAAGAGTCCTGTAGTGAAAATGTTGTAATCATAATTGTGTCATGGTTAATTTGTTCTTTACATGTCCGTCATGTGTTATAATTTCGTTAACCCTTTAATACGAGCAGCTTCTTCTCACTGACTGTTCAAAATGTCTCTAACATAGATTTCTATAAAACCACAGACCGTGTTGTGTCTCTGCTGTGAACCATCATGCAGCTTTATTTACTGTGTCTGAGACTTTTCAATGGTCTGACCTGTGATTGGCTCGTAGCGCCTGTAGCTCCGCCTCCAGCTGCCGTCTGTCCTCCAGAGCTCCGCCTCTCTCTCTCTGAAGCCTCAGCAGCTCCTCCTGATTGGACAAAACACACATCAATCAAATTTACATCCTGATGGTCGACTCAATTGGATCTACATTAGCAGAACAGACGTCCTGTCAGTGAAGATGAGGATGAAGATGAAGGTGACGGACCTCAGAGCAGACCGGCCTTTTATCTAAGGTTAACTCTGATTGGAGCCCTCTTGTATTGGCTTGTATTGGTTGGTGATCAGATCTTGTATTGATGATTGAATGGTTGACTGATTATTTTTTTGTCTGCACTGATATTAACGGTAATTTGATCTTTTTTGTCAGTTTTAACCATTGCTGAGGTGGCTGCTACATTTCTTCATACCAAAAGGTCGATGACCTGTGTAGTTTCTACCCCTCTGAGCAGAGTGGGAGGGTTAGTGGTTGACATCCTCCTCTGAGATGATCTCACACGTCGTTATAAGTAATTAGACATTCAGACACCAGCCGGTTGCTTCACTGTTTTGGTTTAAAAACAGCAGCTACGATTCTCAGATGAGGGCTTGAAAATAGTTTCTACTGTTTCATTCTATCTTTCATGACAGAGATGTGTTGTGGTTTCTTTCTTGTGACAAATGTACTTTGGGCAAAGTGTCTGTTAAATGCCCTAAATATAAAGGTAAAATAGAGTCTGAGCCAAAGCCAAGCCCCGCCCACCTCAGCCATCAGCGGCAGTGTTGATTGGTCAGTGTGGTGCATTCTGGTTGTTGTAGGACACCACAGCATCTTTTCTCCGTTTCCGCTGCTCAACAACAACAAGTTCAAAAGTGATCACGTCTTCCTGCTGCAGACGGACCAGATTTAAATAAGAGCCGTCTGTACACTGTGTGTGTGAAGTGTGTGTGTGTGTGTGTGTGTGTCGTGCGTGTGTGTGCGTGTGTGTGAAATATGTGTGAAGTGTGTGTGTGTGTGTGTGTGTGTGTGTGTGCGCGTGAAGCGTGCGTAGTGTACACACTGCACAGAGAGATCAAGATGTTGATGTCGGTGAGACTGTGTTTAAATAAAGGATTAATTAACTAATGGACTAATTAAGGAACATGAGAGCTGATCGTTACTCCTCAGCTCCTGGACTGAACTTCAGCTGCATTCTGGGAGTCAAACGAGACAGTCTGAGCCTGTCGACTTTAATGAAGACTGGTTGTTTCTCTGTTTTAAATCAAGTCTCAGCTGCTTCAGTTGTTCAGCAGAATGCTGCAGCTGTGTTTTACTGTGAAACTCCAGAACTGTTCTGTGGACCACGACACTTCACCTGAGTTTATATCATCAGGAGGAGGAGAGGAGGACTTTATATCATCAGGAGGAGGAGAGGAGGACTTTATATCATCAGGAGGAGGAGAGGAGGACTTTATATCATCGGGAGATTCAACAATTAAACTGATAAACTAGCTGCAGGTGTGAGAAGAGCCTGAAACACTCCTGCGGCACCTCCTCCATGCTGACACATCACCTCCTCTCTCCTCACCGAGCTGCAGCAGGTTTGAATCTGTAGGCTGACAGCTACAGGACGTGGTGCCTCACTGCGTCTCTGGTCAAACAGGGTGGAGGTTGCCTCCAGCAGAGACTACAGACCTGATCCTGACCTCCTCCTCATCCTTCTCTATGCTAATTAAAGCTCTCAAGGTCTGCCAGTTTAAAGTGAGACATCAAAAGAGAAACCAAACCCAGAGAGTCAATATGTGTCTTCTCCAGCCGGGCCGGACGAGACGCTTCAAAAGAGCCGCTAGACTTATTAATCAGAATAATTTCCAAATGAGATAATCAGTAAGCAGGAGTGACACCGGGCTGACCTTTAACATGAGGAGTTAAGGTCAATGGGCGGGGGGGAGTCACAGGTCCTGGTCCACTGATAATCATAATAACACCGACCTGACTTTATAACACTGAACCAGTCAGCAGCAGCACAACAACGCCTCAGCAACACAGCGACACAACAACACAACAACACTGTGTGTGTTTCACTGTTTTCATGCTGATGTGTTTTCTGGTTTGGGTTCAGTGTTTTATGGCTCCAGCTCCAGTGTTTGCTGGTTTGAACTTGGTGTTCTCTGGTTTGGGCTTGGTGTTTCGGGCGGCTCTCTTACAGTCTGTCGGTTAATTGAACAGCAGCTGTTGGTGTTTCTGTTGGAAATTAAAAACCTCTCCAGGCTCTAATCCCCCCGGAGCCCTCCAGCCTAATTAACAGACTTCATGGAGAAAAAAACGAGCGAGTGCTACATTAATAACAAAATTTAATATATTTCAGCTGCAGCAGAAAACAGACAGAGCTGCAGGAGGAAGACCGAACAAAACAACAGATTCTACTGAGTCTGAAACAACAGACAGAAATACATCATCTGATATTTAAACCATCAGAGCTGCTGGACCTCCTGTTCAAACTGGCTTCACCAACATTTAACATCCAACACTGAACTGTGCCCTCTCTCACACACACACACACACACACACACACACACACACACACACACACACACACGTTTATCTTTCTAATCATATGAGAACTTTTACTGACAAAATGTTTCAACGACACCTGAACTTCTCCTGTTTGACCTGACTGAGTCCAAGCTGCAGCTTCAGACACACACAGACACACACACAGTCAGACACACACAGTCAGACACACACAGTCAGACACACACACACACGCACACACACACAGTCAGACACACACACAGTCAGACACACACGCACACACAGTCAGACACACACA
>CAEMYA010000320.1:146361-150388 GCA_903131615.1 Diplodus sargus | reverse complement strand
TCCTCCTCCTCCTCTTCCTCCTCCTCCTCCTCCTCTCTCCTCCTCTCTCCTCTCTCCTCCTCTTCCTCTTCCTCCTCCTCCTCCTCCTCCTCCTCTTCCTCCTCCTCCTCCAGTGTTGCTGCCGCTGACCAAATTAAAGCTGGACGTCTGCAGCAGCCTGTTAGATGACCTGAGCGCCGAGTCTGCAGTAATTTTGTCCTGCGCTCCCTGAAGTCCAGCTGAAACTCTCCGTTATTTCAAAATCAGTAAAGCTGCGAGGGCGTCGGCCGAGCGGACTGCTCTGCTGTCAAGGAGTTTATTTCTCCCTCTCACAGCAGCAGCCATGATGGTGGACGTGGAGCTGGTAACTAGCTGATCTCCTGCCTCTCCTCCTGGGAAGCTCTTTTCATTTAGCCTGCTGCTGTTTTTCTGTAATAAACTGTAATAAGGTGGCCGAGGCGGCTCTGCTCTGCAGGGAACAGCAGGTAATGAAAGACCAGCCGCCTTCAATAAAGCTTCTCTAACACCCTGCTTACAGCCCATCCAGCCCGGCTCAGCTCAGCTCGGCTCGGCTCCCTCCACCACCAGCCTCTGTGTTTAAGATCTGCAGGCTTCAGCTTGAGGAGTCCTACTGACAAACTTCTGTCTCCACCATCAATACAAGTAAAATATTAACTGTATATATAAGAATATATGTACTGCAAAATACTGAAGATGTACCCGGGAATGTATTAAAATACCGACAACATATACTGAAATATCCACCCCACCAGCCTATGTCCTCTGTCCTACTGACAGACTTCGGCCTCCATGATAGTTACTATATATATATATATATATATATATATATATATATATATATATATACATACTGAAATACCTGCAACACCATCCTCTCAGTGTCTGCAGACATCAGCTAGAGGACTCTTACTGAGAAGCTTCTGTCTTCATGATGCATGTCAACAATATATAACAAATATATACAGAATATACTGAGTAAATACCGACTAGATCCGTCAATATATACCACGTCATGACTACACTGCTATACTGGACTGTAACTGGATTGTAACTGGGATATTACTGGCTGACATTTGTCTCGCTGCTGTCTTAAACTTTGCCATTTGATGGAAAACAAACAGCCACTTCACTTTCTTCACTCTCTCTCCTCAGCCTGAAACCAACACACTAAAACATACACATTTACGAAGGTATTACAGGCCGCCTCTCTCCATTAGGGGAACACACACTCACATCAACACACACACACACAGCAACACACTCTCAGTGCTGACAGATGGAACATGCTCCTCCATATTCTGTCCCTCATAAAGAGGATTGTGGCCTCCAATATCAATTACCCTCTCATCCAGGGGGGAGGTGGGGCGAGGAGGGGAGGAGGGGAAGGGGTAGATGGAGGAAAGGGAGAGGCAGAGGGAGGAGGTGGGGGAGGGGTATTATCTGTAATTAGATTTTCTGGTCTATTTGGAGGCTCCTCAAGGAGGACGAGTGCTCATTTCACAGCTCTTAACAAGATTGGGGAGATGAATAATGAGAGAAGAGGAGGAGAGGAGAGGAGAGAGGAGGAGAGGAGGAGAGGAGAGGAGAGGAGAGGAGAGGAGAGGAGGGGAGGGGAGGAGAGGAGGAGAGGAGGAGAGGAGAGGAGAGGAGAGGAGGAGAGGAGAGGAGAGGAGGAGAGGAGAGGAGAGAGGAGGAGAGGAGAGGAGGGGAGGAGAGGAGGAGAGGAGAGGAGAGGAGGAGAGGAGGAGAGGAGAGAGGAGAGTTATACTCTACATGAATGTAAATAAGTGAATGGACATGTTGGACTCGGTTTGATCCAAACTTAATGATTGTAGATGATGATGATCACTCTCACTGAATGGCTGCTCATATTGATGATGACTCAATCTGATTGGCTGCTGGTGTTGCAGCCTGACGGTCTGCTCAGCTGCAGGGATTTAAAAAAGTTCAGAGAAACTTGAGGAAGCTGTTCTTTAATGAGTCACAATCAGCGTTCTCACTGCTGATCAGCTATTGATCAGTTATTGATCAGCTATTGATCAGTTATTGATCAGCTATTGATCAGTTATTGATCAGTCTGTTTAGGGATGTACAGTTGGTCTCCAATGTCACAGACATCACCTGTGAGACACGGCGCTGTGCTGCTTATTTGAGGGTCAGAGGTCAACAGTGAACACTGTATATTCATTGTGTGTTTGTGTGTTTGTGTGTGTGTGCGTGTGTGTGTGTGCGTGTGCGTGTGTGTGTGCCATACTCAGAGGCCTGGTGCAGTTGGCGTGCACGGAGCACAGCCTCGTCTCTCTCTTCATTGGCCAGCAGGAGTCGTGACATCAGAGCCTGATCTCTGTCCTTCTGAGCTGCTAACACCTCCTCCAACATGGCTACAGAGAGGAGGAGCCAAGGAGAGGAGATGAGGAGAGGAGAGGAGGAGAGGAGATGAGGAGAGGAGATGAGGAGTCATTAGTTTCAGGATGAATTCAGTAAAAACAATTCTGTCTCTCCTCAGATTAATCAACCAATTAAAGTTCAGATCTTATTTAGAAAACACTCTCTCACACACACACACACACACACACACACACACACACGCACACACACACACAGATTCCTTGCTTTTATAGAGAGATATTACATGTGATTACTACTTAAACGTACACACACTTATTAAACTAACAGCTGCTCGTTAACTGTTATCTTGTTATGGTTGTTTTCATTTGTTAGTTTTGAACAGTGTGAAAAATATTGAAGAAGCCGAGTCGGATCAGAGCTGATTAAAAGGAGAAGCAACTCTAACAAACACCTCCTCCTCCTCACCTGCAGGCCTCTCCAAGCCTCGGGCCTCCCTCTGCTCCTCCCTCAGCTCCTCCTCCACCTCCCTGCTCTGCAGCGCCTTCTCCTTCTGCACCAGCTGATCCTGCAGCTGAAACCCAATCACGTTATTATATAGTACTAGTGCAGTGCCCGTAGGAAGTGTGTACTCCTGTACAAAAGTAGCTTTTTCATGGACGGCCAAATGAGGCTGTTTGAAGGTGGAACGTCAGGGATAAAGTTTTGACTATTTTTCGACTTTATTTTTTATCATTTTACCTTGAAAACTATTTATTTTTGCCTTGTTTGGTGTCATTATTTTCAGCACAACCTCACATGTGTGACTGTACAGTTATTGTTTCATTTTGACACACTATATTAACACTATGGACCTAAAATCCCAAAAAACATCGAATCCGAGCAGGAAAAAGTTAGATTTTTTACTGTAAAAACCACAAATATGTTTAACGAACCATTTTATTACTTATAATGCAAATTATTGTTTGCTAAATTAGTGCATAAGTGTTTGAAATGTACACAGTTATATGTAACTATTAACATTTAAATGCAGGCAATGCCTGAGACTCAGGTCTGCCTGAGCTCTCCTGCCTGCTCCACAATCAGCTTCTCCTCGTTGTTTTGACTCATTCAACAAAAAACGACTCCACCACACGCTAAACACACTAAACATCAAACACTACATAACACACTATCTATACACTCCAAACACACTAAATGTCACAAATCTCTCAACTCTCAAAACTTGCTATCGCTGTCTCTGTCTCTGTCTCTGTCACCGTCCCTCCCACAACTTTCCCTCCTCAGCAACCAAATCACGTGGTTTGCCATATAATTTTGTGGTTGGCTGGTGTGGTGCCTTTTTCCACCAATAGGAAAGGAAGTAGCACAGGTTTTTTTGCTTGCAAACACTTCCTGCTTGCGGAGACTTTCGTGAGAGAAGCCCGTTTTGCTCGTTTCCTCCTGCACCAAACGCGCAGCAAACGTGATGGCAATGTTCGCGAAAAAGTGTGGCGGACATTATTTATCCTAAGTCCAGTTTTACTGGGCCTACCAACACGATTTAAAAACTGGTATATAGTTTGAAGCCTGCAGCAACACATATGACTCACGGAGGCTGCGTCTTGCTGCTACGTCATCTTAAATTGGTCACGTGATTTGGACGCACCAGCTCGTCCGTCGACTCAGGAGGCGGGGCGTG
>CAEMYA010000320.1:131361-143861 GCA_903131615.1 Diplodus sargus | reverse complement strand
GAACTTCCAGCTTCACGTCATGTCACATGTTTACGCCGACCTCAGAGGCCGCTTTTGGAAAAGATGGAATATTACGCCTCGGTTTTAGATAGACAGGCCGGCACATTGCCGCCCTTACCTTGGCGCAAATGTGCCGCCTTTTCTATCTAAAAAGGGCTAATGATTGGTTAATACAGGATACGCATTATGTCCATCATTATTTCAGAGAGATTCTTATTTTTATTTTGTTTTTGTACCATTGACACTTGTTAAAGAGAGATTACTTTAGGCCTAATAAAGCATGTCGAGTCTTTGGTTATAAGGTAGAGAGAGATATTATTTTGTTGTAGATTAATTCTTAACTGTAAAACTTAATTTTCTATTGATAGAGGAAACCCCTTACGTTTCAGATACACGTTTTGAACAGCACAACATAACGTTAGCTTAGCTATGACCCAGGTAATATTCTGCCATGACTCTTTTCTGGTTACATTTTCAGATGAGTATATTAAACTGTTTTCAAAAGAAGAGAAAGGTTCCAGAGGAAGAGAGTCAGGTAACCTTACATAAAGGAGAGGCTCAATGTTCTTGACTTATTTTCATGATGTTATTCCCTCAAGTCCATAGAAATGATAATGATGTGTACCATGATAAGTGTAATATTTAAATATTCCTAACATTACCTGCGTGGTATTGGTGATGTGAACGAATTTAACACTTCCCAATTTTATATTAGATAAGAACACAGGCAGAAGTAGTGCAGGAGGTCATTATTTCAAATGTTAAAACACTTCAAGTCTCACAGCAGACAGGAGGGCACAGTTGTGTATGTAGTTGTGCTACAGCCTTGTATTTTTTACATTGTAGCTATTTTCTTCAAATGGATGGACTGCCTTTTTCTTTTGTACACATTCTATGCAGGAAGAGATGTTTATGTGACTGTATTCAGTATAGACTAGTTTAGTTATAAAACTTATATCTTTAATTTGTTGTTGTTGTGTTTGTTGTTTTGGCCGAGTGATACTGCAAGTTCCTATTTTCAATGATTATTTTCAATTCATGTACTGGAAACCCTATAGTTCATAATGTATTTAGAAAAACATTCAGTTTGAAATAGTCATAATTTCACATTTCAAAATTCATGTAGTCGTCGTCGTCGAGGGGGCTCTTCCACTCGGGCAGACCTCCGCCACGGTTTTAAAAAATCCTGGAGGAAACCCTGTACACTATTAACTGGGATAAAAGTGAATGTCTTCCATTGTCAGATAAGGTCAATCTAGAGTTTCTACACACAGTGACCTTCAAGGTTGTACACAATCAAATCAATTGTGCAATTTAGAGGAGGTGCCACTTTCAAATCTTGCTAGCTCTCCAGAATTGTAGACCCTAGCTTGAAATTTCAACTGGGAAAGTAAGATCCAACAATAACATAATAACACTGAATTCTGGGATGATCACTCTCCCTAGTCGGTCGCATTAATGCCCTAAAAATGGTTTCTCTAACTCCTGCGCCAATGCTCCGCCTCCTCCTCTGTGTGAAAGTTTCAGATGCGGAGAGGGGGGAAATTTCGCTCCGGCGCTGATCCGCCTCTGGAGGTATCAGGGCCGCATTATTGGTGAGCCGTCCCAGTGTGAACGGATAATCAGGAGGCGCGGAGCGAGGGCGTGTCGGTCTGACAGTCTGATAACTACACAGGTCCTTCACTCAACTAAATACAGAGAAATGTCCCACAAAGCTGTAACTGTCTTTGGCAACTTATAAGGAAAACAAATACCGCAGCTGTACGTGGAGAAGCGTCTTCTCCTGTCTGTCCTACCGACTCTTTGTCACATTTCATTGTCACCATCAAAAAATTAACTCATTCAAGTGTTTGTGATGAAAATGAATCACCGCGACCGTCAGCCCTTGGTACGGTGGAGATGCTTCGCTCTGTGTGAATCACCATCAGCGGAGAATTGGCGAACAACCGCTCTGGAGATAATGCGGCGTCGTTGTGTAAAAAAGGCTAGTGCCTACCGGTCTATATTCCCTTATACCACTTCAAGAAACTGGACTTCATTATCTCCTCATTTATCTGGAACAACAAGATAGCGAGAATATCAAAGAAGCATCTATGCAAAGACAAATTAAGTAGAGTGTTTGGCCTCTCTCGTTTCAGCTCTATTTCTGGGCAGTAAATTTGAGAGTTCTGTCAGTGTGGCACAAAAGTCCAACAGCAGACCCAACTCTAATATCAAAACCTTCTTGGCTCCAGATTGAACAATCAATCAATCAACTTTATTTATAGGGCACTTTTCATACATTGGTATGTAGCACAAAGTGCTTTACATAAGAAAAATAAAACAATATAAAAGAAAGCCCCTCCCTCCCACCTTCCATACTATATACACCCATGCACGCACGCACGCACACACACACACACACACACACACACACACACTCTTACTACTGGCATTAAGGAGACATGGCAAGGCACTGAGCATTGAGGAAACGCCACCTTTGGGGCCGTCCACACCGGGAGGAGTCACAGTCTGTGTCACGGGGGCACCAGTGCCCAGCCCCCCCCGACCCCGACAGACAACAGCTGGCCGGGCCGAAGGGACACAAGGACAGGGCCCCAGCAGCAACCCAGACACAGCTCCCAGTGTGGAGGACCCCCCTGAGGAAACTCTGGAGTTAAAACCTTAAAAAATAATAAAAAAGAAAGACATAAGATAAGATAAAAACCATGACAAAAGATAGGTAAATGGAGTGAACACCTAAAAGAATAAAATACATACGATAATAAAATAAAATTTAAAGGGGTTAACCCTAACCATAGAACCACATAAGAATGGAATAAGAATTTAAGATATTAGTTAAAAGCCTGATTAAAAAGGTGTGTCTTCAACCTTCCCTTAAAAATATCAACAGTCTCTGCAGACCTGAGGTTCTCCGGCAGGCTGTTCCACAAGCGGGGGCCGTAGTGGCTAAATGCCGCCTCACCGTGGGTTTTAGTTCTTGAACAGGCAGCCTGTAGAAGGACATCTCTTCCCGCACTTTTGAACAATCCCGCAAAGGCCAAACTCCCAGCATACATAACGAATCCTGTCATTCTAAATATCTTAAAAACATGGAGGCAAGTTCAATCTTTCCTAAATCTTCCCAAAGTCTACCTAGATAGCCCTATTTGCAAAAATCATGCTTTCATTCCAGGTCTACATGATCCCACCTTCTCTATCTGGAAGGATAAGAAAATTGTCAAAATTGGAGATTTGTGCACCGAGGGGAAACTTGCATCCTTCCAACAACTGCAACAGTCCAACAACATACCATCATCACATTTTTTTCTTTTTTCTTTCAATTCTACATAAGATACACAACAGTTCCATGAATGTCAGACACCGGCTCATACAATTCAAGATTGTACAAAGACTTTACTGAACCAAATCAAGGCTCAACACTATATAGCCTGACATTTCCCCTGAGCTACGAGTGCAAACAGGACACAGGTACACTTACCCACCAGCGTGGCTGTGCCCCTGCCTACACTCCTTCTGGGCTCTCATATTCGACTATATATCAAAGTCCTATAATATAACAATAGTACCAGACCCTGTGCTTGCCATATTTGGGCTATCTGTGAACTCTGGCATAGACAAACACACTGCTCAGGCCATCTCATTCTGCACTCTACTAGCTAAACGCCTAATTTACAACAATGGAAATCTGAGTCCAGCTCTACATTCCATACACGGCCGAGGGAGCTTGGAAATGTAATTCACATGGAATGCTTCGTTCCAGCCTCGCCACTGATTGGCGGTGTGCTAGCGAATCAGCGCGGTGTGTAGGAGGGCGGAATACTGTGTGCGCTTTGTTTTTCTATGGACTCCGTTCCTTCATTACCCGTTTTCATGCTTTGCAGTTCTGGCACGAGACTGGCTGTTATTATGTCCGTTCAGGACAAATTAATCTGTGCTCGTTTGTTAATGCCTCGCTGCATGTTGAGTATGCAGCTGTCTTTATCTGAAATAGTTACGTTTCTTTTTGATGGAAAGTAAAGAGAGTTGCGTGAATAAGCCTCTCGTTTACAACTCACAACACAAGCGGCAGCTGCTTATTGCATCTCGCACAAGTGCAGAACGTACACGCTGCTGTGCAGCAGGCAGCACGTCGAAGCGGTGTGTTCAATGCAACTTTTGTGCCGAACAGGTCAGACGAGAGGCAACAGAGTGGTCGGTAAGGCAGTTGGACGTCTGGGCGCTGTGTGGGGGGCTGAATAGCGATCTTTGGCCTGTAGATCTCATGTCCTTGATAGCACGCGATAAGGTCCTACTAATGGTATGTTACATTCATGTAACTGCAGTTCCCAATGTCAGTGCTTTTATTTTTTTATTTAGTTTCTCTCCTACTTTGCTGTTTTTTTCTGTGGCCTTTTTGTACAGAATAATTTCTACTATTCAAGCTATGTAGACTTTATCATTATGGTTTACTTTATTTCTCCTTTTGTTTTGTGACGGCCCCCTACTGTCTATGGCCTGCTTTGTGTGTTTGTGTGTCCCTCCCTTTCTTTCAGCAGGTATCTCAGTGGGCGGGGCTTGAAACCAGGAGCACCTGGCCAGTGTCCTGGAAGTTTTAAGAGCAGGCCGTCTCAGTCGTTTCTCTCTCTCACCAGAAGGACCTGGTTTTCCTCCGGAGTCATTGTCTTGTTTTGTTGGCTGCGGCCTGGTTTCTACACTTTACAACACTCTGCATTCATCACTCACACTGATAACCACACGTTCACACCTCATGGCATTATTATGATTTGTGCACTTTATTTCAATAAATATTGTTAATTGTTACTTTACCTGCGTCTCACTATCTCTTGTCATGGCTTTGAGCCGGTCAGTTCTTTATATTTGTGCTAGGACATCATCTGACTTTGACTCTGTTTCTCACAGAGGCTTGTTATAACAACATCGGGCTTCTTGCTCTTGGAAAACCCAATAAACATTTTTTTGGTTTTGTTGCAGCTGGTTTCCGTCACGCTGAAGCTCCAGTCTTAACCCACCAGCGCTGAGGGTACCTGATCCTCTACATGTTATAAAACTGTTACATTTTAAACAGCATCAACAGAAACATCAGTGAAACTAAAAGTGTTTGTCTGAAATATATAAAATATGTAATAAAGTTAGTAAATCTAAAGTGTGGAGGGAGACGCATGTCACAGTTCTGTGTGACAGACTCAGATTTATGTTTCCTGACCTGCACTGATCTGAATATCATCACTCTGATCGTATTTAATGATCCATGAAATCAATCAGATGTACATGATGTAGATGGAGGTGAAGGTGAGGTGGTCAGGTGGGCTGCTGGTCAGTGAGGCTGCGATTGGTTTCATTAGAGGTTCACCTGTGTGTAGTCGGGTCAGGTGTTTTAACCCCACATTATCAGCCGAGCGGCGCTAAGATGAAGGCAGCAGCTTTAATAAGCAGCGAGCGGCTGATGTTCGCTGTAATTCTCTCATATCACCTTAAAGGTCAGACGGCTTCTTAGCGTAATAAAGCGAGTAAATAAGACACTGAATATGGCTGACACTGTCTTCTGTAATTGACTGTTTCTCACTTTATTATTTCAGCTGCTTCTAATCAACTTTCCTCTCCTCCCGCCTCGACTGCTTTTACTATCTTTCTATTTCTGTCTCGCTCTCGAACGCTTCGACTAATCAAATCAAATCTAAATTTAATAGGTCACATTTCATACAGTGATGCAACTCAAACGGCTGCATCGCCTTCATCTGAAGAAGCATCAAAAAGACAAAAAAACACATAAATGAAAGAATCTAAAGAAGGTTAAAGTTTAATGAAAAGCTCTAAACTTTTTAATAAATCTGCTCAACACGTTCACATGGAGAACATGACGGAATCTAAAATATCTTTTCAGATCTTTATTTAAAGATTTTAATAATCAATAGATCTGATTAATCTTTTATTGGCGTTGGAAACATTAATGCCAGTGAAACAGGACGTTCACTGCCAAGTATCAGACAGAGAAACATTGTAATGTAACTGAGAGACCTCACAGCCTGTCATCAACTGATCAGTCATTAGTTATTGATGACGTTTAGATTAGATTCATTTAATGTTATATTGTGTTTGTGTGCGCACAGGGAATACAAATCATAATGAGCTCTGTAAAATAACATAACTACATCAACTCACACAGTACAAAACAGCATATTTAAATGCTTCATTCAGATTATTTTCATAATAGTAAAGAAGTTGGAGCAGTAGCAGTAGTATTACAGTCGCTCTCACCTGTCGTCACTGGCAACTAGGTGACTTCTCACTGTGGGACTTCCTCTGGATCTTTGTCCTCCATCAGGGACGTCCCCGCAGCTCTCTGCCCAAGGAGAAGGGCCTCGGCTGGGAGAAAGGTCCATCTCCACCTCCCCTGCACCTCCTGGAGGCCTGGAGGTCATCAGAGCAACAGGAGAGACAGACCTCCTGTGGGAGTGGGGTGAGACAGGAGAGACAGACCTCCTGTGGGAGTGGGGTGAGACAGGAGAGACAGGCCTCCTGTGGGAGTGGGGTGAGACAGGAGAGACAGACCTCCTGTGGGAGTGGGGTGAGACAGGAGAGACAGACCTCCTGTGGGAGTGGGGTGAGACAGGAGAGACAGGCCTCCTGTGGGTCTGAGGGGAGGTGGAGCAGGAGGTTGGAGGCTCCTGGAGGTGCTGAGGAGCTGAAGGGAGAGAGAGTGTGACGATGGATGTGCAGTCGGATGTGATGATGGTGTGACGGTGGATGTTACCTTGAGGCCAGTCAGTGTGGTCCAGATTCAGGCAGATCTCGGATCTGAAAACATCAGACAGGAAATTCACTCAATTCCTCGGCGCTCTCTTCTAGAGGCCACGATTCCTCAAACGCACCATTAGATTAGTTTTGTTAGTTTCATCGTCAAAGTGTCACAGGTGGATCGATAAAGATTAACAGATCGTTGTTCTTATATCCTGACAAACTCTTTATTACAAACATACTTTACAACAGCTTGACTTCATCCTGTTTCGACTAATATTCACTCCAAATAAACAACAAACAGCAGCTTTCAGGGATTCAACAATAAACAACAAAAGGGACAAATTCAGTTGGTTACAAAGTTCAGTTTCTTGAATTCGTCCAGAGTGAACCCTCATCACAAACAAGTCAATAAAGGATCTTTGGCGCTGTCCTCCCCCCTCCTCTCTCCTCCCCCCTCACCTCCTCTCCCCCCCTCCCCTCTCTCTCTCTCCCCTCCTCTCTCTCCCCTCCTCTCTCCTCCCCTCCCCCCTCCTCTGTCTCTCTCCCCCCTCCTCTCCCTTCAGCGCCCCCCTCAGGACAAACTGTTCAGACTGCAGCTTTAGAGAGCACCTGTCGGTCGTACCTGTCCCGGTTGCTCCGTTGCTGCGTGGGGTTGCTGAGTTTCTGTGTTTCCGGTGACGGCAGACGCTGTCTCAGCTCCTCGTTCACTCTGGGATTAGCTGAAAATATAAAAACGTGACACACGTTCACTGAGCGTCAGAGCTGAAACACTGACTCACTGACGGAACCATTATTTTAATCTAGTGTTGATATCTGTTAGACCACTGTGTCGTCTGTACGTCTGTGAGATCTGTGTTGACTTCAAACTTTTCTGTCAGTCTATCTCTCTGTACCTGTCTGTCTCTGTGTCTGTCTGTACCTGTCTGTACCTGTCTGTCTCTGTTTGTACCTGTCTGTCTCTGTCTGTACCTGTCTGTGTCTGTCTGTCTCTGTTTGTACCTGTCTGTCTCTGTCTGTCTGTGTCTGACTCTGTCTGTCTGTGTCTGTCTGTCTCTCTTTGTACCTGTCTGTCTCTGTCTGTCTGTGTCTGTCCCTGTCTGTACATGTCTGTCCCTCTCTGTCCCTGTCTGTACATGTCTGTCCCTGTCTGTACATGTCTGTACATGTCTGTACATGTCTGTCCCTGTCTGTCTCTGTCTGTACCTGTCTGTACCTGTCAGTCTCTGTCAGTCTCTGTCTGTGTCTGTCTGTACCTGTCTCTCTCTGTACTTGTCTGTCTCTGTCTGTACCGGTCTGTCTCTGTCTGTGTCTGTCTGTACCTGTCTCTCTCTGTACCTGTCTGTCCCTGTCTGTCTGTGTCTGTCTCTGTCTGTCTTTGTCTGTACCTGTCTGTACATGTCTGTCCCTGTCTGTACATGTCTGTCTCTGTCTGTACCTGTCTCTCTCTGTACCTGTCTGTCTCTGTCTGTACCTGTCTGTCTCTGTCTGTACCTGTCTCTCTCTGTACCTGTCTGTCTCTGTCTGTACCTGTCTGTCTGTGTCTGTCTCTAACTGTCTGTACCTGTCTGTCTCTGTCTGTGTCTGTACCTGTCTGTACATGTCTGTCTCTGTCTGTACATGTCTTTCCCTGTCTTTACATGTCTGTCCCTGTCTGTCCCTGTCTGTCTCTCTCTGTACCTGTCTGTCTCTGTCTGTACCTGTCTCTCTCTGTACCTGTCTGTCTCTGTCTGTACCTGTCTGTCTCTGTCTGTCTCTGTCTGTACCTGTCTCTCTCTGTACCTGTTTGTCTCTGTCTGTACCTGTCTGTCTGTGTCTGTCTCTAACTGTCTGTACCTGTCTGTCTCTGTCTGTGTCTGTACCTGTCTGTCTCTGTCTGTGTCTGTCTCTGTGTCTGTACCCGTCTGTCAGTCTTCATTAGTCAGCAGCAGTAATCCTGTCATCATGTCGAGTTCTCTCAATACTTGCAGCTCATCAGCAGAACAAACAGTTTTAATATCTCATTAAGGCCTCGTTAAGGATGTCAACGGCTCCAGTCAAGCAATCCACCAATCACAGCACAGATCCTCAGGTGTAATTAAAACAGAGGCAGAAATCACGTTAAACACTTGTTAAGTCAAAAGTAAGCAGCAAAACACACAGAGATCATTCACACACTCACTGCAATTAACACACTGACAGTGTGTGTGTGTGTGTGTGTGTGTGTGTGTGTGTGTGTGTGTGAGTGTGTGTGTGTGTGTTGAACAGAGGGACAGACAGGTGAAGAAATGGAGTCGTTTTGTTGACAACTCTGAACCAGCCCTGTGACTGAAACACTGCAGTGTGTCCATGTTTTAAATAATTCAGTCTGTATGAGTAGATCTCAGTAGATCTCAGTAGATCTCAGTGTAGATCTCAGAGAGGATCTCAGAGAGGATCTCGGTAGATCTTAGTATAGATTTCAGTAGATCTCAGTAGATCTCAGAGTAGATCTCAGTAGAGCTCAGAGTAGATCTCAGTAGATCTCAGTAGATCCCAGAGTAGATCTCAGTAGATCTCAGTAGATCTCAGAGAGGATCTCGGTAGATCTTAGTATAGATCTCAGAAGATCTCAGTAGATTTCAGTGTACATATCTGCAGAACCCAGAGAAGATCTCAGTAGATCAGATGAAATCGGATCCTTTTTCTTGTTTTTACAAATCAAGATCGATAAAGTTTATTGATGAAACCCTTTCACAATAAAAGACAGGACCAGACGAAGCTAATCCCGGTAAACAGAGTGAGGTGTGAAGTCCTGTTCAGAACAAAGTTCACGATAAGACTGAAGCTGCTCACTGTGAGGAGCTGATTGGCTGATGAAACAGGTGACGTCTCTTGACATCATCAGTCGAGTGGAGACGATACAACTTGACCCTGAAACGTTCTTCAACAATTTTATCTCGTGACAACTCTTTGTCTGAACTGGACCCTATGATAAATTCCACCATCAATATTGATTATTTTCTCCATCAGTCAGTCAGAACCACAGGTTCCTGTCTTTAGCTAAAAATAACTTTAAAATGTATTGATTATCAAGCAGTTTTCTGTTGTTCGACTCATTGATGAAACAAAGATCTTCAACAGGATGAACGACGATCATTCAGATCTTCATCAATCAGGATCAATTACATACAGACGTCTCAGAACTCCATTCATGGTCATAATGGTACCGGTTTGGTATCATGATCAATAATGATTGTTTCATGTTTATTGATCGGCAGCTGATGGTGAAAACAGAGAAAGGCACCACAGAGCAAGTGTGATCACTGATCAATGACTTCAGATTAGATCTGAACAGAACAAACTGATCTGTTTCCTGTTGACGCAGCTCTCCTTCATTAACGGTTAATAATTAATAATAAGTTGCTTTAAAATCTGTTTGTGTTTCTAAGTGCTGGATCATAGTCGACCTGGTCCTGGTATGTATTACAGTTATTGAACACTATTCTTTGTGAGCGTTGTCACTTTGAAACTTTTCTCATTTCCTGTCGTCCTCTGCCCCCCCTCCCCCCTCCCCCCCCATGTGGACTCAGAGCTAATTGAGCGCGGCAGCTCTTCTTATTATTCATGTACAATTACAGATGTGATAATGTGACTAAATCCTCCTAAATGACCGTTCATGCCTCGCGCTCGCTTTGAAGTCTCGTTGAAGATGGAAAAATCTGCAGAAAAAAGGGAAAATACAAAGGCCAATCAGAGGACCAATCTACATGAACCAATGAGGAGAGGGGAGGGGGGGCAGTGGAGGGCCGCCCCCCCTCCCCTCCCGTCTTCTTCATGTAATATAAACTAAAGTCCATTAATTTTTTAAGCTGTATTTAATACATTTTGAGCAGAAAGTTTGGTGCAGAGAGTGTCGGGTGTTCCAGCTGACTGCATGAATATTAATGACGGTGTTACGATGATTAAAGAGGCTTCAGCTCAAATCCAACACAATCCGCCTGTGATCCGCCCGCCGCCGCCGCCACCGCCACACCACCGCACATGAATTTAGATACGGACATTAAGCCCCGGAGACATACGCACACACACACACGCACGCACACGCACACGCACACACACACAGTATTGATTAATACAGAAAAACATACAGTAAATACTGATGTACAACATTCATCAGAGGCAAAGAATCAACTCACTGATGAATCAGTTAATTCAACAGGAAATCACATGTACACAGAGTGGACACACACCTGTGTTTAGGTGGATGTACTTCCTGTTTGCAGCTGTCTGTCATCAACAGTTTTTTTTATTTCTAAATACTTTGCTGACAGCTCAGTGACACAACAGCTCAGTTTAAAACAGTTTTTTGTGGTAAGTCACACCTGAATTATTATCAATAATAATCATTATTGTTTCTTTGTCAAAGAATAATAACACAATACGTGTGAGAGACGCTGCACACAGGCCCAGTTCCAGGCTGCCTTGATTGGGGGGGCAGTAACAAATGTTGATTCACCAACAGCTACTGTGTTGAGTGTCTTTTTGTATGTCTACCAGTCTATGAAGTCAACCCAGAACCAGCCGTGGTTCCATCGGCAAAGCTCTAATGAGAATTATTTTTCTGGACTGATGAAGAAAACAAATTCTGTGGCCAACAAATTCTTGATGTCAGTCTACTAACATATTTTCTATTTAAATGTGAAGCCCCCCCCCCCCCCTTGTTATAGGAGGACAACTTTATCAATGCTCAATTATAGTTAGTTATCTAATATTAACTGAATTCTAACCTTAAATATAATTATTTGTATTATCATCTTCCAGCATTTGCTAATGTTATACATTTTCAAGTTTGGAATATAAACAATAACCGCTTTACAACAGATTCTTTTACAACATTTTTTTGTGTTTTGTGTTTTGTGTTTGCCTGCAGAGCTCCTGGTCGGCAGCCTGCCGGTGTGTGGGTGGTGGCAGATGTGAAAGGAGGGTGGGAAATTTGCTCCTGGGGCAAAATTTAGGTTACTATGTAATCTGTGAAGTAATCTGTGACAATGCAATTTTGTAAACAGTGCTACAAAAATAAATCTTGATTGACTGATGCTATATTATTGTGCACCACTTTCTCACGCTTCGGAAAGTCTGTGTGCTGCCTGGGTTCCCTGCTTCTCCCTGCTTGATGCCAGCAGGAGTGCTGTGGTATCTAACGTGGTGCTAACCGAGAGAAGCTGCTACTGACTGTATGCACGGCGCAAGAGAGAGATATACTTTTCTTTTTTTTTTTTTGATTTTCGGAATGAAGCAGGGTCGGTTTAGTGGGGCAGTCGAAGCATTTGGGGGTGCTCTGCCCCCCAGTGCCCATGCCTAGAACCAGGCCTGGCTGCACATGATGAGTAACGTGTCAAAAGGTTTCATAGAATTAACAATGTAAAAATATTAAACTAATTGATTTGATTGATTAATGTTATCAGGATTGAACCCTGAGCCGTTTCTGATAAGATGAACTCTGAATGAAGGAAATCATGAGTTAATGCTGAAGCTACATCAGGTTACAGCTGGTTCCCAGGGCCATACAAAGCTAATGTTCGCTTATTGCTAAATGTTTTAATATCATTAAGGTTAAATAATGCAGTGCAGTCTTGAAGGCAGGAAACACTTTGTTTCCATTGTTTTCACTCCGGTGGTTTATGCATACACCGTTACGCTGAAGGAACCGCTCACACAGCTACGCTGAAGGAACCGCTCACACAGCTACGCTGAAGGAACCGCTCACACCGTTACGCTGAAGGAACCGCTCACACAGCTAC
>CAEMYA010000320.1:102574-122136 GCA_903131615.1 Diplodus sargus | reverse complement strand
ACAGTCGGAGCACAGCCTGCTCACAGCCGGAGCACAGCCTGCTCACAGCCGGAGTACAGCCTGCTCACAGCCGGAGCACAGCTGGAGTAAATTAAAATTGG
Source organism: Diplodus sargus (assembly GCA_903131615.1). Lineage (NCBI taxonomy): Eukaryota > Metazoa > Chordata > Actinopteri > Spariformes > Sparidae > Diplodus > Diplodus sargus. The sequence continues at coordinate 122,035 of CAEMYA010000320.1, read as the reverse complement.
AATTAAATGTGTCAATAATTCATTAAAATGCAGATTCATTTTATGTAAAAAAACCCATAATTATTTCACTATCTAATTAATTATTTCATGGTCCTGTGTTGCAGTGTTTCATGAATTTATTTTATTCGTCAAACTCACCCATCAAAGTCAGTGGGCAGGGCGAACACAAATTGAATCCATTGCTTTGGTCTGCAGTCTTGAAACTAAAAGAACATCCCCTCGAACTTTCTAGTGAGATCAAGTTTTTGACATTTTGTCCTTTGTAAATGACCTTTAATATGATGATTATTTATAAGAACATCTTGTTTACATTTGGTTTACTGATATTCTTTGAAGCCAGGTTATTAATTTAATTAATTATTAGACTAAATGCGGGACTTTTATTTTGAAAGCGTCTCGCTGTGACCTGAAAACATCTGTGTGCTTGTGCATCGTGTGTGTCTGCGTGTTGGAAGTGTGTCTGCATGGTCTCTGCTGAACGTGATGACAATGATTTACTTAGTACCTGGCTGATAAAGGGCTCAGGGTTTGTTGTCATACCGCTTCATGACATGTTTAATGTTTAATTCAGATTGTAACTTTTACAGATTTGTACAGTTTGATATAGCATGTTTGAGCTAGCGGGAACGCTAATTAGCATTAGCTCAGCTATCCTGTCGGTACAGAGGAAGGAGATGAGGTGTTCGAGAGTGTACAAGGTTCCTGTAATAAACACTTTGGATCGTCAGTTGGAGAGTCTGACCATCAGTCAGCAGGGATGCTGCATCCTGCACTCTGCACTCTGCAGTGAAGCTAGCAGGGGACCGAGCCTTCCACAGCTGTTGCCAATAAAGTTTTGTTTGATTGCATCAATCCATTATCTGGAATCAATTCGCCTTGACTTGATGTGCAGGGTAACCAATCGGGTGTTAGGAACCGCCCATCGACTTTGATGGGTGAGTTTGACAGATAAAATAAATTCATGAAGCGCTGCAACACAGGACCAGGAATTAATTCATTAAATAGTGAAATAATTATATATGTTTGTTTTGTTTTTTTTTTTACATAAAATGAATTGGTATTTTAATCAATTAATGACAAATGTAATTAATTAATGACACATTTAATTAATGATGTATTTATTTATTTAATTGTGGCACTTTTAGTCCTCCATAGACTAAAAGCTGCTGTGTGTCAAACAATAAAACAACAGCTTATTATTTCTTTAGTGGTCTCACAGTTTCATCCCGTCTGTGGACGACGGAGGATGAAACTATAAAAAAGACATGTGTGCCGATTGTAGATGGACGTGAATCAGAAAAGACTCAGTGACTTTGTAACTACAGTTTGAACTGTGAAAACACATGATGTTCCCATAAAATAGCTGCTTTTAGAATTGGGTTTGGTTTAACAGTCTGTCCTCGAGCTGAATCCACATAAACTGAGCTGAGACATGAAAAACATGAGTAAACATCAGCGTTCATGAATGATGACTCAGCACACACGCACACACACACACACACTCCAATATACACACATTAATATGTACACACACACATTCATATGTACACACACACATTCATATGTACACACACACATTAACACACACACACACACACACACACACACACACACCAATATACACACACACTAATATGTACACACACACATTAATATGTACACACACACACACACACACACATTAACACACGCACACACACACACACACACACCAATATACACACATTAATATGTACACACACACACACGCACACGCACACACACACTAAAATAGACACACATTCCAATATATAAACATTAATATTTACACACACACACACACACACACACACACACACACTCCAATATACACACATTAATATGTACACACACACACGCACACGCACACACACACTAAAATAGACACACATTCCAATATATAAACATTAATATTTACACACACACACACACACGCACACACACACACACACTCCAATATACACACATTAATATGTACACACACACACACACACACACACACACACACACTCACACACTCCAATATACACACATTAATATGTACACACACACACAGCTAGTCAGTTATTAGTTTAAAATCACACAGTTAGCCTGTGAGCTAATGTTAGCTAATGTTTTAGCTGCACAGTTTCGCCTATCCAGTCACCGGTTCGACGAACCCGGACCCGCTGGTAAACTCACCGAATCCTGCCGAACTGTCCCGGTTCTGTCCTGTACAGGTAAACGCTGAAATCTTCTCGTTCCGGAGTTTAAATTAAAGTTTGTGAAAGTTCGGAGCCCAGGAGAGCATTAAGGTTTTCTTCTTCTTCTTCTTCTTCTTCTTCTTCTTCTCCTTCTTCTTCTTCTTCTTCTGTGATGGCGGACCTCCGACCAGAGTTAAAGCTGCAGGCCGCCACCTGCTGTCCCTTCAGTGTGTAACATCGTGACTTTATTTTCTGGATATTTAACCAGTTGAGTAAAACATGAAACGCTTGTGTGTGATTTCTCTGACAGACTTGTGTGCGTCCTCATCTTAAACTAAATAACATCTTCTTTACATTTCCGAGTCTGAGCTCAGCAGGTAGATGCTCCTTCCTTCAGGGTTAGAGTACCATCTTTGTCTTTACTTTCATTTCTGTTTTTATTTCAATGTATTTTTAGGGAACACATTTTTATTGGAGTTACTATATTTTTCATCAAAAATAAATCAAAGAACAAACAACAACGTTCACTAAATTCATGGTGCTATCGTTCCAGTCCCTAATTTCACTGCATTTCTTCATCATTACCATGTTGAGTTTTTGTGTTTTCTATCATCTCCCATAGACTTCAATACAGCGGTCAACACAGTCTGGCACCAAACATTCAATGATGTCATGACCCTTCCTTCTTGTTTAGGTTCCTTGCCTGGGACCAGGTACACTTCTGAACCAACCCCCTTGACAAGCGCTGAAGTCCATCAACAACACACAGCTCAGGTTGAGCTCCAGCAGCTGTTCCTCCTGATTGCATGAAGAACATGAGAGTCCTGAGATGATCCTGTGGCCGGGCCGTCTCTCTGAGCTTCTGTTCAATACAAACAGTTCTCTTCAGTGACTCACAGACGACTCTCTCCTTCAAAGTTACAAGTTTTAAAGATGTTTTTACCTTTTTAAGAACTAGAAACATAAAGATTATCTGATTGACAGATTTATAAACATCTTAAATATCTCGCCCTGTTTTCAGATCAGAATTTGTTTTGTCAGATTAAATTGAAAAAACAAAACATGAAATCCATCAAAGAACTTACAAAGTTTGTCAAGTAAATTGTCAACAGTCAATCATCCAATCAAAACACCGAATAACAAATAAATCAATATTCATGTTGATCAGATTTTCTGATGAAATCAAAAGATTCTTTGAGTTTCTTTGTATTTTTATTTTCACACTTTAACAAACATTCAAACTGTGCAAATGAATCAAATGAGTCAATGAATCCACACTGAAAAACTCAGAGGCCACAGAGGAACTCCTGCAGATTCGCTGGACCTGAGACTGGACTCTACTGGTCTGTTCTGGTTTGTACTGGGCCCTGTGGGAGAATCTCCTGTATATATAGTTACTAATGGGTCCTGCTGGTTTCTACTGATCTTTACAGATTTTCTGAGCTCCTCTGTGGCTGCCATGGATTTCCCAGCATGCCTTGGTAAACAGGAAAAAAACATGAAGTAAAGCTCGATGCACGGCATCAGTAATGAGCAGCAACAATGTTCTCGCTGCGGCAGCCATGTTGGCTCTGAGTGATATCACCACGGTGATGTCATGGTAACACTGATCCATTCACACACACACACACACACACACACACGTGCGCGCACACAGACACACACACACACACACGCACACACACACACACTGTTCTGTAGTCCATCAGCCAATCAAAAGAGGACCTGCCCTTCGGTCTCTGTAAAGTTCACTCTGATTGGCTGCTTCCTGTCTGTCTCTTCTTCTTCTCTGTCTGTATCACTCTCAGAAAGACGAACGGCCCGATCCTTCCCATCTCCCTTTGCTCTGCTGGGTGTGGACAGGTGAGCTGATCTCAGGCCAGCGAGTCACAACGTCATGGGTCGAGGAGGTCAGAGGTATCCACCGTAACCTACAGATTGATCAATCGAACCACATATTGATTAGTTTCTTTCTTTTTAACAATATATTTATTGTTTTGCATATAGAAAATATACAGTCACAGGAACAGTAACATTATGGACACCCCCATATACATACATAGACCTCTGTTAGCCCATCGTTTAAATCCACCGTCCGCTCTACCAGGGACAAAGTTGTCATTACCCCCATATTGATTAGTTTCTAAACAGACGTCTGTAACTTGTCAGTTGAGCCCAGCAGGTGTGTCTCACCTTGATGAAGATGGTGTCGTCTTTGATGTAGCTGCCCGTCTCCAGGACGCTCTGAGACACAAAGAGAGGACAGCCGGAGGCGATGTTCATCTCTGCTGCAGGACGTCTGAAACTGCTGCTGTTCGGGTCGGGCTTAAAGGCATCGGCCAGGTGTTTCCTGGACGGACCCTGGTCCATCAGCATCAGGGTCACCTGACAGAGAGACAGAGAGTCAGACAGGTCCATCAGCGTCACGGTCACCTGACAAAGAGACAGACAGGCCCGTCAGCTTCAGAGGCTGTTCAGACTTGCTATCACCATCTGTCCTGTCACCAGAGCTAACTAGGACAGAGCCGTGTAGTAACCAGTCGGTTTAGTAGTCAGTAACCAGTCAGATTAGTAGTCAGTAACCAGTCAGTACCTTCTGTTTAAAGGGCCAGGGTAGCAGGGCATCGTACTCGCCCCTCATCACCACAAAGAACAGCGACAGGTGTGTCCCTTTGCCCATCCCGTCTCCGTTTAGGTAGACACGGGCACACATCTTGTACCCGAAGTACCCGGTGTAAAATGGCTGCGAGTACAGTGACAGTGTCTTCGCTGCTACTGCTTCTTGTTTCCGTCTCTTGTAATCACGAATCTTCCAGATCAGAGTCCCATTGTAGCTCGCCGTCTCCAGTACCTGGAAACGCAGGTCCATGTCGGCCAATCGGATGTCGTGGACACTCAACATGTCGTCATGGCGATTCAGCTGAGTCTCCAGGGAAGCTGTGGAAAGGAGGAAATTCATCAGTCCCTGATCTAGTACCTGACCTCTGCAACTTGTAACTGACTTCTGCAAAAATCCCCAGACCTCTGCAACTACACCTCTGATGTCTGGAACTAGTCCCCAGCACTGAGCAACTAGTCTCTTGACCTCTTCAACTTGTTCCGGACCTGTGCCACTAGTCTGTACCTCTATAACTTGTCTTCTGATCTCTGCAACTAGTCCCCAGACTTGGGCAACTAGTCCCCAGACTTGGGCAACTAGTCCATAGTGTGTGTTCTGACCCAGAGTATGTGTTGTGGATCCAGTCCCGCTGCGTCCCCCTTGTTCCAGAGCATTCAGTCGTGTCCGGACATTCTCCAGCGTTCCTCTCAGGGTCTCCACCTCGTCTCTGAGCAGACGGAGAGAACGAAGCTCCAGCTCCACCTCCAGAAGCTTCTCTGAGTGAGAACTCATCAGTTTCTGTAGAAGGAGAGAGATGATGGCTGTCCAGGTGTAGTATAGGGAGCCCTCACTTCATACCTGACACCAATGAGGATGTGCCTCCAGTCTTTGGTATCATTGGTGTCAGTGTTTAAATCCCCACCCCTCTTTAAGCCCCACCTTTAGTGTTAATTGTTTCCATCCACTTTTAAAACATAAAGGTTCACATTGTCAACATACTGCATACAATACTGTACAAGGTTCAGTCCTGCACCACATACAGTACTGCAGTACCACACTACAGTCACTCTCACAGTCCTGAAATGTGTTATAGAAGTGTACTGTCTTGCTTTGTAGGATTAGTTTTACCTGCATGGTGGCCAGTTTCTGCTCCATCTGTCGATTCTTCTCTCTCAGCTCATCATTCTGGTTCTCCAGCTCAGAGACACGGCCGCTGAGACCAGGAAGCAACTTATACCTCTCTAACAGCTCAACTTTAACATCCTCCACCTGGAGATATAAATAGGGTTTAGTCAGGTAAACTCAGGTAAACACTGAACATAATGCTATGGTTGCTATGTTTACCTTGTTTTCTAATGAGGAGTTTCTGTTTGCCATCATTCTCAAATGTTCAGCTGCGAAGGTAGACTCGTGTTGCCTCATGTCCTGATTCAGACCCTGGATCACATGACATTCAGTTATTGTAGAATATAGACTATAAAAAGATGTATATATTACATACAGTATATGCAGTTTATACATTATTTACAGTATACAGTATAAACAGTATGCAGCATATCCATCTAACAATGGTACACTTGCACTCAGAGGAGGGAACACATGACGAAGTGGAGGAAGATGAAGACTTACCTTAAAGGTGCAGCCGTATCGGTGGAACTGACAGCTCACCTGAGCTTTGGGACAATCGTGTTGATGACTTGACAGCTGAAAAAAACCCTAAACAATCAGTATGATCAATATTCACTGCTGCTGTGAAACTCAAACACATGGCTCTGATTGGATGGTGTCAGATAAACTGGATCAGTACCTCACTGCGTGGCAGAGAGGAGAAGGTGCAGTGGTTTGGACACGACACTGGAAATGCTGGACATACCGTCTCTTTGTGTTTCTGAAAACAGACGGACACTTCATGTTCTTCATCCTCTAGACCTCTACAACTCGTCTACGTGCAGGTGGGTCAGCAGGGATGTCAACAGTGATGTCATGAGTTACCTGTAGGTCAGTCAAAGGCATCTTGGTCATGCAGAACTCGCAGCTGGTCTCTCTGTGTTTACATTTCCAGCTCAGGTGATCTGGAATCTCTTTCCTCATCATTCGCTCTTTACATTTACCCAACGGACAGGGAACCTCGAAGAACGGACACACATTCAGGTGGTCCTGCATATAGGTAAGTGAGAGATAGACAGGTAGTGTCAACATAAAGCATTTATATAGACCACCCGCCAGCCAATCAGAGATCAGGATTCTGAATGAACACATTGTTTTCCTCACAGGTATCTGCTGCAGACTCATCTGCTCCTGACAGCCGTTAGCTTCACTGCGACAGTAAACCTTCAGCGCCATGATCTCCCGCTGGCAGCAAATGTCTCTGAAGATCTGAAACACAAACAATCATGAACCGATCAATAATCAATCAATCAATTGTTAATGACAACTTCATCTCTATTGTGATGTAATTTCCTGCCTACCTTGTCTTTGAACAGACGTTCATTGTCAGCTGGACATACCGGGTTTGGACGACTGCAGGAGGAGAGAAGAGATTAAGTCTGACCTGTGACATGATGCTGATTCAAACCTTGTCAGGTGAATCTCTTTTAACAGCTGGCAGCTGAGAAGGATTTAAGTCTTTAAAAACAGGACATGAGAAAAAGTTAAAGTGAAATATGTGTCTTATCATAACAAATCATAAAGAAAGGGAATTGCTTGGTAAAAACCCAAATAATATTAAGGATTATTTTATTATTTTGCCGGAAAAACACCCCCAATCAAAAAACATGTTTCACAAAAATATAAAAGGCTTATAAATGATAGCCGGCAAAATACTAAAAGTATTAAGGGAAAATGGGAAATGAAATTAAATATTATAATTACAGATAATGTTTGGGAAGAGCTGTGTATAAATTGTCATAAAGGACTTAATAGTCAGTTATGGAGAGAATTCGACTGGAAACTAAAAATAAGGTATTTCAATACACCACTCATAATTTCAAGGTGTTTGAAAGAACCTAATGTGGAATTGTGTTGGAGAAAATGTGGAAATATCAGAAATCATTCTCATATCTTTTGGGACTGCCAAGTAATCCAAGAATTCTGGAAGAGAGTCAAGGAAGAAACTGACAAGATCTTAGAAGTGAATTCCCCATTAGACCCACTGATATTCCTGCTGGGAGCTATACCTCTGCAGACATATAGTGCAGAGCAAAGATACATGTTAGGACACTTTAACTGATTGCTAAGAAAATGATAACTGTTAATTGGAAGGATCCAAAACCACGACCACAACTCAGTGGGTACAGAGACTGAACAGGGTCTACACAATGGAGCGAATGACTGTAAGTCTACAACTGAAAATGGACACTTTTGAACAAAGGCGGAACTGAATTACTCTCTATTTGGAGGACTAATGGAGGAATGTGGGTTATTATAAGACTGTCGTGTATCTCTAGGATTGACATTGTACTGCTGATACTCCCTTGGGTGCAAATATCTATTCCCCGTGCGATTTCTCTTTATGGTATTTCTATTGCATCTTATTTACCTGTATCTCAGTTCATAAGGTCCTATGTCAGTGACTGTTTTGTTTTGTTTTGTGGAAAAAAAAAAAGAAATATGGGTCTCATGTTATCCTTTCAGTCTACACCTGGAAACCACTTCCTGTCTACCTGTCGGTCTCTCACTGTGTGTGTCTCACCTGAGGATGTCGCTGATGCAGCTTTGACAGAAGCGGTGACCACACTCAGTCTGACGGGGCTGACACAGGACCAGCCTGCAGGCCTCGCAGCAGTATTTACCTTCTGGAGTCTCTACAAAGTGATCTCTGAATCCTCCATGAAGAGGCAGGAAACCTGCCGGGACACCTAAGTACAGACACACCTGAGTTCAGAACACCTGAGCACAGACACAGTTTGGTCACCTGGTGGATATTTGATGAACTGCAGCGTGACTGTTAACCTTGAGAAGCAGCAGAGTCACTTGGAGGCCAGGGATTGGCTGGGCGGTGAGAGGGAGGGACCACTGAGAGGGGCGTGGCCAGGGAGGGCGCCACCTGCTGGAGGGGTATCTGCACCTCCCTCCCGTCAGCACTCCTGCCCGCTGACATGACCTAAAGGGGGAGGAGTTAAAAACTGAATTCAGACTAGAGCTTCGATCGGCCCCAAAAACCTAACCCTAACCCTCAAGACCAACCCGACCCGAGTCCGTGCACGTTGTGTCCGAGCCTGGCCCGGCCCAACACATTAACTGTAATTATGAGCCCAATTTAAAGCTGACAATTTTTTAATACATGGGCTGATATAACTAGATTGAGATCTGAGACAGATTGAAGTTACTTATTCAAGTCACTGTGCGTTACTATTACTTTTGTCCTTTTCTTTAGTAGGAATATATATTTTTGCTTTCTTCTTGCGTCTCTGGAGTGATGAGGACAACTCAGGTGCAACACCACGCAGCCACACAAACACACACAACAATGGAGGGAGGAGAGAGATGTGCGTTGTCTGGCTGGAAATACTCTCATTATTTTAAGTTATTCAAAAAATAAATAAATAAATAAAACACAAATGCTTGCCCATAGGCCACGTTCGAGTTATGCAGAGAATCTGAACTCTAATTCAGACATAAAAACAAGATACACAGAATGTTCCTTTAACAGGTGATTGACATCAAACGTCTAGTCTGATTGGTTCTGGGTATGAGCTCAGTCTGCACATTCTCAGTGGAGGCCAACAGAGGGGCGTGGCCTATGACTGAATCACCGGTCAGGTGACATGTTCCGACACTTAGAGCCAACACTTGTTTTCCGGTCAGTAATTAACCTTCAGCTGAAGCTTCTGTTCACGAAACACAAACAATAACCCTTTTTAGATAGAAAAGGCGGCACATTTGCTGGCCTGTCTTTCTAAAGCGGAGGCGTAATATTCCTCCTTTTCCAAAAGTCGCCTCTGAGGTCGGCGTAAACAAGTGACGTGACATGAAGCTCGAAGTTGAGCTGTGAACAGTGACAACAAATTTGTCTTCAAAATAAGAGCTTTACATTGCACCCTATCGGAGTTTAGAACTGGGTTCTTAGCGGGGGGCTTTTAATTTGAAAGTTGCGACCGTTCCTAGCTTGTGCTACAACAACAAGCTAACACAACCAAACAGCTACAGAGACTGAGGCTCCTGGATCTCAGCGGCTGTCCAGTTGCTCATCTTAACCCATAAGAACCCACCGTGACACAGGTGTCACACGTCCTTTAAATTTTCTGAAAAATCCAAGAGCAGTATTATCCTTGATTTTAACTCATGAAGTCGCAGAGTGACACATTCTAAACACTCTGGGACTTCATGAGTTAAAAACCAAGGATAAAGCTGCTCATAGAATTTTCCAGAACATTTAAAGGGCATGTGACACCTGTGTCACGGTGGGTTCTTATGGGTTAATGTCCGCGGATGAAGTGATGGACTGACTGCTGTGATCAGCTGTTTCCTGGGTTTAAAACTCCTCGGTTGTGGGTCGCACAACAGTGCAGGTCACTGACACCTCCGCCCATCTCACCCACGGGCCGGCACATTTCCGCCTTGGTTTTAGATAGCAGTCGAGGCGGAAATAAGTGTTCCCTCCGAGGCGCCAAAAGGACGGGCAAATTGGCGGCTTGGTGCTCTGTCTAAAAACGGCTAATGTCAGAACTGAAGAACTCAGTCAGACAGACAGGTGATCAGCACGCACGCGCGCACACACACACACACAGATGTTTCATAAGGTGTGAAAGATTTGATGATTTTACTGTTTAAACGTCGGAAGCTTATTTAACGTTGAAATGACACCTAACACTGCAGGTGAGTCAGAGTGAGGCAGGTGATAAAATCCAGCTGACAGATTATCATTATTAAATCTGTTATTTAATTAAAGTTCCATCCATCCATTGTCTGTAACCACTCTATCCCTTTTTATGGGGTCGCGGGGGTTGCTGGAGCCAATCCCAGCTGTGCGAGGGTGCAGACACGGGGAGAACATGCAAAGTCCACACAGAAAGGTCCAGCGATCGGGAATCAAAGCCAGGACCTTCTTGCAGTGAGAACACAAAGTCATGCCACAGAATCAGCTGTTGAACACACACACACACACACTCTCTCTCACACACACACACACACACACACACACACACACACACACACACAGACCAAACAGAAACACCTCACTTCCTGTCAGCTGTGGGGATGCTAGGGGTTTTTCCATTGCCTGCATCATTAACACAGACATACACGATCAGGATAGACTGGAAATCTCTGATTTCTTGACCAAACTTCAAAATACCGGAAAACGAGAGAATAATTTGACAGAAGTCAGACATGGATAAATAAATGTGAACAGGATGATTAACGGGACAACTCAGAGGAAACTTTATAGACTCCATTGGCATTATTTTACATCATTAATACAGAACTTGTAAAAGAGACGAATGAAGGAACAACAACAACACTGACAGCAGCAGCAGACTTAAATCATGACTGAGCTCTTAGAAACAGAAACTGTTTCAGCAGCAAAGGGGTTTTCCTCCAACACACGACAGAGCAACAGAAACTACAGCCTGAAAACTGATTAATGATGTTGAGACTGTCTGAACAACTACAGCAAACAACTGACCAACAGACGACGCTACAGCAAACAACTGACCAACAGACGACGCAACACAAACAACTGACAAACAGACGTCGCAACAGCAAACAACTGAACAACAGACGACGTAACACAAACAACTGACCAACAGACGACGCTACAGCAAACAACTGAACAACAGACGACGCTACAGCAAACAACTGACCAACAGACGACGCAACAGTAAACAACTAAACAACAGAGAACACTACAGCAAACAACTGACCAACAGACGACGCAACACAAACAACTGACCAACAGACGACGCTACAGCAAACAACTGACCAACAGACGACGCAACACTAAACAACTGACCAACAGACGACGCTACAGCAAACAACTGACCAACAGACGACGCTACAGCAAACAACTGTGAATTCAAGCATAGAAGAAACAACATAACAGTGTAAAGATAATCAACAAATCTATTTTATCTTCAGCAGCTAAAATTTGATCAATCGAGTAAAACCTTTTGAAACGTTTTTGAAATACAACATTTTACACAAACAGCTGAAAATACAGATCTTGTTGTTCAGTATGAAAAATCCAGAGCTGAAACCATTTTTTGATTAGCTGACCAACAGTATTGATAACTTATTAAAACAAAACAAAACAAAACAAAACAAAACATCAAATTCATCTGCTCGTTATTTTCTTGAACAATCATTCACCCACAATGCTGTGCGGAACACTGCCACCCTTACCTTGGAGCAAATGTGCCGCCTTTTCTATCTAAAAAGGACTTTTCTAAAACGGAGGCGTAATATTCCTCCTTTTCCAAAAGCCGTCACTGAGGTCGGCGTAAACATGTGACATGTGTGAAGCACGAAGTTGGGCAGTGAACAGTGACAAAGACTTTGTCTTCAAAAAAAGAGCTTTTCATTGCACCCCATTGGAGTTTAGAACTGGGTTCTTAGCGAGGGGCTTTTAATTTGAAAGTAGCGACCGTTCCTAGCTTGCCACTACAACAACGAGTGGACACAACCAAACAGCTACAGAGACAGTGGAGATGCTGCATCTCCTGGATCTCAGCAGCTGTCCAGTTGCTCATCTTGACATCCGCGATGAAGTGATGGACTGACTGCTGTGATCAGCTGTTTCCTGGTTTTAAAACTCTCCGGCTGTGGGTCGCACAGCAGTGCAGGTCATCCACACCTCCGCCCATCTTATGGAGTGGCCGGCACATTGACGCCTCGTTTTTAGATTGCAGTGGAGGCGGAAATAAGTGTTCCCTCCGAGGCGGCAAATTGGCGGCCTAAAACAGCCCCCCAATTTACCGCCCTCTGTCTAAAACTGCGGACCGAGCCGCAAAAAAGACGGCCAAATTGGCGGCTTGCTGCCCTGTATAAAAATGGTAACAGTCAGCTTGTCCACAATGAGCTCTCATTAACAGGACTGAAGAAAAAGTTGTTAACTAACAGTCAATAATTTAATCAAGGATCATCTGGAGGTCCTGGCTTCACTTGTCAGAAGATGATGGTTCTTGCAGATCATGTCAGTAGTAGTTACTGCGACAACAACATGATCATAAAACCTGTCTGTGAAGACAGACGAGGACAGGAGGGACATCAGATGTCTCTCCGCCTCGAGAGTCTCTCAAGTCAACCTGACGAAAGACCGAATATGACAATGTGAAGGCTCGAGCTCGCAGTCAGAGATCCTCCGTCACTGGTTCAGAGACAACTTAAACACCACAAAGGAAGTCATCTTCTTCTCTTCTTTTGTCTGTTTCCTCTTTTTTTCTGCAGACTGGAAGAGGCGAAGGTTTTATCTGAATCAAGGTTCAAAACCACTACAGGATCTTAGGAACACTATGTCCAGCCGTTAACAGCGAGGGAACAAATAAAGTTTGGATTTGTTTTTTAACTGTGTCATGAAAAGATCAGTTTTAAGCTGAAGAAAGTCTCCATTTGTCATGGACCTGTTGAAGTTTGAAGATATGTGATTTTAAAGAGACACAGTCAGTAAGTGGCGCTGTTGGGTTCAATGCTCTCTGAGTCTTGTAGAGTCGCCCTGAATATCAGCAGCTCACAGAAGTTGGCGCCCATGTTTGTGTCGAGTGAGACGTCAGTCATTCACTGAGCGCTTTAACAAAAACTAGAAAATATTGGACTTTATTTACCACAAACAGTGATTTTCTAAAGTGAAATCATATTTAAGATTTGATAAACATCATGAGTGTTATTCATGGTACTATTCAAACAGTTCCAAACTTTATTTGTCTCTCAGCATTTACAAACAGACCCTTCTGTCTAGGATAAGTTCCAGTGGGAGGAACCCGAAGAGAAGGACTTCAGCTTCCTGTGGAGGTTACTGGGGACACAATTAAAGGTGAGACCTCCAATACTGAACCGAAAAGCACAATATTAAGTGACGCAGTTCGTTAGCTCACCGAGCTAATTGATAATAACAGTCTAGATCTTCATGCATGAACGATACACCGAACCAGAGTCCTGTTGACGAGCAGGAGGTCACAGGTCAAGAACAAGGGGGGCAGGATTTGGACTTGATCAGCGTGGCAACAGACAACAAACAGTTAAATGAAGACGAATAACAACAAGTGTGACAAAAACTGAACATAGTGACTGAGAGGGAAACTAATACAGATCAATAAACTGATCACACGTCCGTCCAATCAAACATCTTCACAGAAGTTATGAACCCAGAGTCACGACATCTGTTCACTTTACCTAATAAAATTAATATTAATGAGTAGATCAATATCCAGTCTCCTGTAACACTCAACATACATACTGCGTATATATTGATCCATATATACTGATCATTATATTCTGACTGTGTTCAGTCTACTGATCATCAGATAAATTCTGAACCTAAAATAAAAAGTGATATAATACAGAATCATTCAATCTGTCACTCTGGGTTTGATTACTCAGATCTGAGTATCTCATCACATTTCACTGATCTATTCTTCATGTATTGATTTAGTATTGACTGATGGGTTATTGATTATTGAATGGTTATTTCTTCCTCTGACCGTTTGACTCTCTGCGCTGATGTAAACACACTGACTGCCCATGCTAACTGTTAGCTTCTATAGCTTCTTGTTTCTGTGTTTGTTCAATAAAGATTATTGTAGTTTAAACACACACACACACACACACACACACACACAGCTAGCTGTAGCATCTGTTGTGTTTCTCTCCTTTACAGAAGCTAGCAGTGCTACCGTGTTCCCCAAGCTCCTGTCAGGTTCTCCACAGGTTCTGTTCTGGTTCTGTTGAGGTTCTACCCTCTATGGACTCACATGAATCTCCTGCTCGGGGCCCACTGCTCAGCTCAGCAGCTCCTCGGCTCGGCGGACTGTCTCCGGGATTCAAACCTTCAACCCGCCGGTGTCGCTGAGCCTCCAGGCCTCAGGCGGACTCCTCATGGTCCGGGTTCAGGTTCAAGGTTCTGCGGGCTGTCCGGGTTCTGTCGGTCCTGTCTGAGAGAGAGAAGTCACTGGGATCCAGTTCACAGATCCAACGGGGAGGACTGGGCTGATCACACTGGAAACCCCCTCCGCTGCTTCCGCCCAGGAAATCCCCCAGCTGCCCGGGGAGACCGCCGGCCGCCAGGGGCGCTGTTCTCCGGAGCCGCCCGCCGGCCGGCCACCGTGTGTGAGTGTGCGTGTGTGAGTGTGTGCTCTAAATAAACATGTTAGAAAATAGAAAATGTAATGAAGTGATAAAACTAGCTGTTGCTTTTGTACAAACTCGCAGAGGATTCTGACCGACTGAAATGTAACTTCATACTGAATTAGACAATTTAAAAACTACTGATCAGTGAATGTTTTATTTACAGTAAAATAACTTTATTTCAACATCACATGGAGACAGACAGAAGAGCAGAGCGGTGCTGATGAAACTCTTCACACATCATCTCATTCATGTTTTGATCATAAAACATTTGGTTAAAATTCCTCGTGATTAATTTGATTAAATTCGGTTCAGACTTGAAACCGGTGGCCGGTTCAACTCCAGCACAGTCACTTGAGAGTGTTGACTGTTAAGGTACCTTTGAGCATGGCAGCCAGTCTCTGTCCATACATGAATAAATATGCAAAAGTCCTGTTTATGTGTAAACAACAGAATTTCACAAAGTAGCCGTCATCTACGTGTAAAACAAAAATCAACAATCAGACGTTTAAGAAAAGAGAAGAAACAAACTCATTTATTAATGAACTTTGGTTTTATTGTCACCCCTCTAAAAGATCTTAAAACCCCCAAAACATGATGACATCATCAGGTCAGGAAACCCCTCCTACTTGAGTGATATCACCAACATGGCTGCTTCAATAAAAACATAAAACATCATTCAAACAAACAAACAAACAAACAAAAGGCCCCAACCACTTTGATTGAAAGGTCAGGTCTGAGTTCTGATTGGTCCAGAGAGAGCAGTCATGACAGACAAGACACATACCTGATCAATAATCATCAATAAAATTTCCACATACTAACTGATCAACTGAGACAATAAAATAAAATAAAACACATGATGACATCATAAAACCAGAGGTCAAAGGTCAGATGGTCTCAGGAGGACTGAGGCTTCTGGGAGTCCACTGGAGAGGACAAGTCCTGTACGCAGAGAGAGTAGAGACACAGTAGAGTAACACAGTAGAGACAGAGTCACACAGTAGAGTCACACAGTAGAGTAACACAGTAGAGTCACAGTAGAGTCACACAGTAGAGTAACACAGTAGAGACAGAGTCACACAGTAGAGTCACACAGTAGAGTAACACAGTAGAGTAACACAGTAGAGATGCACAGTAGCGATACAGTGGAGTCACAGTAGAGACACAGTAGAGTCACACAGTAGAGTCACACAGTAGAGTAACACAGTAGAGTCACACAGTGGAGTCACAGTAGAGACACAGTGGAGTCACAGTAGAGACAGAGTCACACAGTAGAGACAGATAGAGTCACACAGTAGAGACACACAGTAGAGATACACAGTAGAGTCACACAGTAGAGATACACAGTAGCGATACAGTGGAGTCACAGTAGAGACACAGTGGAGTCACACAGTAGAGACACACAGTAGAGTCACACAGTAGAGTCACACAGTAGAGATAGATAGAGTCACACAGTAGAGATAGATAGAGTCACACAGTAGAGATAGATAGAGTCACACAGTAGAGACACACAGTAGAGTCACACAGTAGAGTCACACAGTAGAGTCACACAGTAGAGATAGATAGAGTCACACAGTAGAGATAGATAGAGTCACACAGTAGAGTCACACAGTAGAGTCACACAGTAGAGTCACACAGTAGAGATAGATAGAGTCACACAGTAGAGTCACACAGTAGAGACACAGTGGAGTCACAGTAGAGACAGAGTCACAAAATAGAGTCACACAGTAGAGATACAATAACTTCTCCTCACCTCCTTCGTCTCCTTAGCAGTGGCCTCCTCCTCCTCAGCAAGACACACCTCCATCTTGTCCTCCATCTTCTCCTCCTCTCCTCCTCCCCTGTCTCCCCCCTCCATCCCGTGTTCGGCCTCCCACTCCTGAAGAACCTCGTCCAGGTTAAACCTCCGTCTGTAGTTCACCAGGAAGTTCTTCACCTGAACCACCGATTTGTTACCAATCACATCTGAGATTGCCTGGAAGTCCCGCCCATATTTTCTGATGGCTGTGTGACAAGAGAGATAAACACAGGTAGGTTGAATACACCAGTTCACCTGGTGACAGGTGAGTTAGATACATCAGTTCACCTGGTCACAGGTAGATCAGGTGTTACCTTGTACAGCGAGCAGCTGTTCCTCTGTGGTCCAACGAGTGTTAAACTTCTGATTAACCTGCAACAGAAAACAGCACCATGAAGACACACAGTTGCTGTGTTGCCGTGTTGCTGTGTTGCTGTGTTGCCGTGGTTACCTCAGGTTGTCTGAACTCGTCGACTCCTGAACTGATTTTATCCTTCAGACAACTGTTTGACTGTTTGATGGTCTGAATCTGAAACACGGAGAGAGAGACAGAGAGAGAGAGACAGAAAGACAGAGACAGAGAAGTGAAGAAAGGAAGACTGCTGATCAGACAGACAGACAGACAGACAGACAGACAGGTGATCATTAAAACAGACAGGTGGTCAGACATACGGACAGACCTGTCTCTTGATGGAGACCAGCTGACAGTCCAGTTGTCTGATGAATCCCTGAGGAGACGAAGACGACAGCGAGACAACGTCCTCCTGATTCAGAAACATTCCTCTGGGAGGACGTTTCTTCAACCGCTGAGACGCCTTACTACCTGTCTATAGGTGCACAGATAGACAGACAGGTCAACTATAGACAGGTACAGAGACAGAGACAGACAGGTACAGAGACAGAGACAGACAGGTACAGAGACAGGACAGATGTTATAACGACACAGGTAACAGGTGGGCAGGTGATGGCTGTTCAGCTGTTGTTACCTTCAGTCCAGCAGCTGGTTTGACCTCTGACCTCTCTGATCCGGAACTCACCTGAAACAACACCAGTCTGTCAGATGACTGAACCAGTTTATCATTCATAAAACCAGTTAGACAGAAACAGCCAGTAAACAGAGAGTGCTTATTACCTCTTTCTTGTCGTCTTTGTTCGGGTCGTACTCTGTGTCGCTTGGAGGATTTATGTTTACATCCTCGACTTCTTCATCACTGAAACAAAATTTAACTTGACTTCAGAATCTACCAATCACATCACAGGAGTTCACCTGTAGTTCTACATGCACGGTCATGTCACCTCTTGTGCTGTCTTCTACCTGGAGCGTTACTAGAGCTGTGGAAACTTCTCGATAATAACATGCGTCGTGATGCAGACTTGAAAGATTCTGATCAACTCAGACGGGTCAGAATCGAGAGTCTGCAGCTCGCGTTGATTGTTTGTCCTCAGCTGGACAATAAAGTTGCGTTGCTCTCATGCTTTGAGTTGTAGGCTGACATTAGGCGAACGTTCCTGCTGCAGGAGGGATGTCGGCGGGAGGCAGAGATCATCTGATAAAAACTCACCTAGTATTTTTTAAACGGACATCTTGCTGCACATGTTTGATTTTAAGAACTTGCTGTGAAGCACGAACTGGATGAGACTTCTGCCTCACAACAATCCCTGATCACATCAGCCATGTTCACCTGAAGCCAACGTCTGCAGCCACAAATAAGAACTGTTATAGCAGCTAATCAGCTGGGATCTTTATTATTATAGATCTTTTATGGAAACAGAATCTGTTTTTCCCAAGTCAGTGGGTCACATGACATGGAAGCTATTGAGAAAAAAGTCATAATTTCTGCATATTAACATTCATATAAATTGGGGAAGCACTAAAATACAATAAAAAGAGCTGTGACTCATTCATCCAGTTTACTAACACAATCACTGGGCCACATGACATGGAAGATATTGAAAAAAACTGCAACTATTTTGTAATAATATATTTATGCTAAGTAATTTAATGACGGTCCCTAAATCAGTCTCAATACACTAGAGTGTAGTGCTTTCACTGTGTGCAACTTCAATTCGCCATTCGCCCACGATATATATATGTCTTTTTTTTTTTGCGGCGGCGCTAAAATCCAGCAGCAGAATGAAACACTGACACATCAGATAACCTCCCAATTGCAGGCTCTTTGATGGAGCTCTGCTTTGAATGAAGTTCCATGATGACAAAAAACGTTGACAGCGGTGGCCGGTCATTACGTTTATCAATACTCGACCCGTGTAGTGTAACTGTAGTGTAACTGTAGTGTAAAGGTATCTGTAGTGTAACTGTAGTGTAACTGTAGTGTAACTGTAGTGTAAAGGTATCTGTAGTGTAACTGTAGTGTAACTGTAGTGTAACTGTAGTGTAAAAGTATCTGTAGTGTAACTGTAGTGTTACCTGTAGTGTAAAAGTATCTGTAGTGTTACCTGTAGTGTAACTGTAGTGTAACTGTAGTGTAAAGGTATCTGTAGTGTAACTGTAGTGTAACTGTAGTGTAAAGGTATCTGTAGTGTAACTGTAGTGTAACTGTAGTGTAAAGGTATCTGTAGTG
>CAEMYA010000320.1:73027-100501 GCA_903131615.1 Diplodus sargus | reverse complement strand
CATTAGGTTGGTGGTGATTGCCAGGTTATGGTGGCTGAGGGAGGAGAGAGAAGCCATGAAAATGTGGCCAACAAAGACCTTGTGGAGAAAAGAAACAGCACTGCGTGTGTGCTGATTGTGTGAGTATGTGTGTATGTATCCAGGAACTAGTAGGACGAACAAGTGTGCACCCTTGATCACGCTAATATGGGAATGAATTACGGGGTGTTTCTAACTCCAACGTGAACGGGTCAGAGAGCGGATGTGTGTGTGTGTGTGTGTGTGTGTGTGTGTGTGTGTGTGTGTGTGTGTGTGTGTGTGTCGGAGAGCCAGCAACACCACAGAGCAGTAACGTTATGCATTGTATTGAGCTGCTCCATCACATTGCTGTATGGACTTATTTTGGATTCACGTGAGATGACGTGTTACAAACACAGGTGCACCTGCAATACAACCATAAATCCTACACGACCAATTCAAAACTAATGTTAGCCATCATTAACTCTATAGTTAGTAATATGCAAAGTTCAATATTTGTTTATTTATCGCAAGTTATATCGTCATCGCAACATAGAACAGTATTATCGCACATCGCAGATTTTCCTCATATCGTGCAGGCCTCCTAGAAAACATCACACCAACAGCCAATCGCACAGCAGAGACACAAATGCATGAGGTGGATGCATGTTTCTGGCCCCTCCCACTCACAACTCAGAATGACGGCGACCACCTGTGTGTGGAGCCGACACCAGAAAATGAGCGGTCCGAATAACAACACCGAGTGCAAGGAATTTGACAAAGGGGAAGAAATTGTACCAAAAAAATTCACAGCACTTTGCTTATTTGGAAGTAGTTCTCCTACCTGAAGTCTGACAAAGGACAGACCAGCATTAGACGCAAAATGTGTCAGCGACCACCAACTCATCTCAGCAGGTACTGACCCAAACAGAACTCTGAGAGCATGAGTTTGCGCTATCATGCTAGCGTCAGCCTCCCTGTAAGTAGCCAACAGACCAGCCTCAGTGCATCTGCTAGTCAAAATTCACTTCCACAACCAACAATCACCGCTGCTTTTTCAGCCATTGTTCCATATGAGAAGAAACCAAGCGATACAAAGAAAGAACCAGCACCATTACGTACTGTACGGCTAAATATATCCGTTTAAAAACAGGCTTCAACAAGCTGATGACGTCACGGATGCTAAGTTCGCTCTGCTAACATCCCTCAGCTGTACGCAGGTTGGAGGGTCACGGTGAAGCAGCTCAGAGATCATATGTGGTCTGGTCGCACATCTGAACCACATCAGGTCTTACAGAACCATATCAGGTCCTACAGAACCACACCAGGTCCTACAGAACCACATCAGGTCTTACAGAACCATATCAGGTCCTACAGAACCACACCAGGTCCTACAGAACCACATCAGGTCCTACAGAACCATATCAGGTCCTACAGAACCACACCAGGTCTTACAGAACCACATCAGGTGGCAGAAGCATCATCATCCTCAACATTTAACTTTGTATTATTTTCTTGTATCAATGTTCAGTTCAGTGAACTACCTCTAACATGTTTGAGACATGTTGTACACTACCAGTCAAAAGTTGGACACACCTTCTCATTTAGTGGTTTGTCTTTACTTTCATGACTATTTACATTGTAGATTCTCACTTAAGGCATCAAAACTATGAATGAACACATATGGAATTATTATTAGTAGTAGTAAACAAAAAAGTGTGAAATAACTCAAAACATGTTTCAGCTTCTTCAAAATAGCCATCCTGTGCTTTGACTACTGCTTTGCACACTTCGGCATTCTCTCGATGAGCTTCATGAGGTCGTCACCTGAAATGGTTTTCCAACAGTCTTGAGTCTTGGAGTTCCCAGAGATGCTGAGCACTTGTTGGCCCTTTTTTCTTCACTCTGTGGTCGGTCTCATCCCAAACCATCTGGACTGGGTTTAGGCCAGGTGACTGTGGAGGCCAGGTCATCTGTCACTCCATCACTCTCCTTCTTGGTCAAACAGCCCTCACACAGCCTGGAGGTGTGTTTGGGGTCATTGTCCTGTTGAACAATAAATGATGGTCCACCTAAACATAAACCGGATGGGATGGCATGTGGCTGCAGGATGCTGTGGTAGCCATGCTGGTTCAGCAAAGCCCCCCCACACCATCACACCTGCTCCTGCATGCTCCACAGTGGAACCATGTAGAGACCATCGTTTACCTTTTCAGCGTCGCACAAAGACACAGCGTGTGGAACCAAAGGTCTCAAATTTGGACTCATCAGACCAAAACCAAGATTTCCACTAATCTAATGTCAGTTCCTTGTGTTTCTTGGCCCAAACAAATCTCTTCTGCTTGTTGCTCTTCCTTTGTGGTTGTTTTTTAGCAGCTATTTGACCATAAAGGCCTGATTCACACAGTCTCCTCTGAACAGTTGATGTAGAGATGTGTCTGCTACTAGAACTCTGTGGCATTCATCTGGGTTATAATCGGAGGTTCTGTTAACTTGTGATTTCTGAGGCCGGTGACTCGGATGAACTTGTCCTCAGCAGAGGCGACTCTCGGTCTTCCTTTCCTGGGCGGTTCTCGTGTGAGTCAGTTTTTCCGTAGCGCTTGATGGTTTTTGCGACTTCACTTAAGAACACATTCACGGATTTTGCAATTTTTCAGAATGACTGACCTTCAGTTCTTAAAATAATGATGGACTGTCGTTTCTCTTTATTTAGCTGATTGGTTCTTGCCATAATATGAATTATAACAGTTATCAAACAGGGCTGTCAGCTGTGTACCAACCTGACTTCTACATAACACAACTGATGGTCCCAACCCCATTAAGAAGGCAAGAAAGTCCACAAATGAACCCTGACAAGACACACCTGTGAAGTGAAAACCGTTTCGGGTGAGCACATCATGAAGCTCACTGTGAGAAGGCCGAGGGTTTGCAGCGTTGTCAACAAAGCACAGGGTGGCTACTGTGAGGAATCTAACATATGAAACATACTCAAGTTATTTCACACTTTTGTGTTTACTACATAATGCCATGTGCGTTCGTTCATAGGTTTGATGTCTTCAGTGAGAATCTATAATGTAAATAGTCATGAAAACAAAGAAAAAACATTAAATGAGAAGGTGTGTCTAAACTTTTGACTGGTAGCATACATATTTATTATTTTATGTATTCAGTGTTGAACATAAAGCCATGTTGTTGGTTGTTTCTGTTGAATGTTTGTCATCTAGTATCTGACAATAAATGAATGTATTTTATAAACCATAATTAACCTTCTGGTTTGTTTTGGGTTCTGTAAGGAGTATACTCTTAAAACTGTAAATTCAACATTATTATTATTGTTAAATATATATTGTGATAATTAACATATTAACATATTGTGACAACAGTTTTGGATGTATGGCCCAGCCCCACTGCAGAGTACATGCCACAGTCAGAGTACGCAGTTATGACACAGGTAGAAGTACTGAAACTGATGCACGGTTCTGATCCAAACTGTAGACCTGATCCAGGTTCAACACTAAAAGATGTAGAACGGGAGCCAGTGTGTGAGAGCTAATGTTGTACTAAAGAACTGGACCCAGTTGAAGAGGACTGGAACCAGTTTGACGGGTCTGCAAACCAGTATCATGAACTTTAGCGGTTGTGTTGTTCGAGGCTACCACCAAGGCTACCGAGCCGTCTTTAGATTCTTACCCGGGTCAAAGTCTGGAACCACGGCCTGGTACTGCGGTCCGACCCGCATCCCTCCGCCACCTGCACACACACACACACACACACACACGCAGCAGTATTCAGTCGCAGTACTCAGGAGTACACACAGTACACAGAAGTAATACAGTGACCGAGGCTACCCACCATGCTCCTCATCGCTACTGGAGCCTGAACTTCCTTCTTCCCAGCAACTGGTTCCATTACCGGACAAACTCTTCCCGCCGGGGTTCGCTGCCCCTGGGCCACTGCTGCCGCCTCCCGCCGGGGCTCTGCCTCTCCGCTTCCCCGGAGCCTCTGGGTTTCTCTCCAGCATCGCCGGCATGACGAGAACGGAGCAGCTCGGTCTAGCTGCTAACTACGGCTAACAGTTAGCTAGTTAGCTAAGCTGCCCTGCTAACAGCACCGAACCAGATAACTAGCCTCGGAGCTCAGCTGTGTTTGGTCCGGAGAGCAGCGCGAAGTTCTGGTGTGAAGCGGAGCGTCGGAGGCGGAAATGACCCGCGCGAAGAAGCTAACAGAAGCTAACAGAAGCTTAATGAGCTCCAGCAGGAAGATGCTAACAGTTCATCCGAGACTGAAGCTTCACACCGAGTCCCAAAAGTTCCGGAACAAGAACCAGACGGAACCGGACCGACACCGACATACGAAACCACCAACACTGAGAGAACCTTAAGTATCGATAACCCTGAAAGAAAGTGATCAGAGATCTGACACACTGAGCTAATCGATCACAGAGGAGACTCTGTGTGAGTGTGAGTGTGTGTGTGCGTGCGTGTTTGTGTGTGTGTGTGTGTGTGTGAGTGAGTGAGAGAGAGAGAGAGAGAGTGTGTTCAAAAAGGTGTAATAATATTAATAAACATGTTTTATATCAACTTTCACTTCCTGTTTGATTCATTTCACCTCAAACTTTACGGACTCAGTTTTATATTAATGTTCTTTAATGTTCGTCAGTGTTTGTTAATGTTTATTAATGTGTTTGATGTTTATTACTGTTAATTAATGTATTGATTAACCTCAATAGCTCCTCTGTGAACAGACATGTAATCACATAATCAAACGGCTGCTGTAAAGATATAAAATGTGTCTTCAGAGGAAACAAACACACTGACCATGTTGTTGTATTCACATGTATATGTTGATTATAGGTGATCAATCGGAGGCTGAAGTTAACTGATGCCAGGCCCGGCCTGGTCCAAGTGCTGGTCATCTTCCACCTGGACTATTGGACTCCCAGCCTCTGCGACTCAACTGTCGCAGTGTATCCAGAATGCTGCAACATTAAAACAAAGGTCGCAGCGAAGTCACGACTCTTCTGCGTTCTGGAGCCTCAGTGGTGGAACGAACTCCCGACCAACATCCGTACAGCAAAGTCACTCTCTGTCTTCTGTACAAGACTCAAGACTCATTTGCTCAGACGTCACCTCGACCCCACAGAGCATGAAGGAAGGAACAGTGGGGAGGCGGTGACAGGGTCATGGGCGGCCAAGGCTCATTGATGCACGTGGGGAGCAAAGGCTGGCCGGTGTGGTCCGATCCAACTGACAAGCTACTCTTGCTCACATTGCTGAAGAAGTTAATGCTGGCTCTGACACAAAGGTGTCAGAATACACAGTGTGCATCACAGTTTGTTGCGTATGGGGCTGCAGAACCGCAGAGCAGTCGGTGTGCCCGTGCTGACCCCTGTCCACTGCCGAAAGCACCAACAATGGGCACGTGAGCATCAGAACTGGACCATGGAGCAATGAAAGAAGGTTGCCTGTCTGATGAATCACATTTTCTTTCACATCACCTGGATGGCCAGGTGCATCATGTGCGTCGCTTACCTGGGGAACACATGGCACCAGGATGCACTATGTGAAGAGGCAGTGTGCTGCTTTGGACAAAGTTCTGCTGGGGAACCTCGGGTCCTGCCATCCATGTGGATGTGACTCTGACACGTACCACCTGCCTGAGCATTGCTGCAGACCATGAACAGCTTTCATGGAAACAGTTTCCCTGATGGCTGTGGCCTCTTTCAGCAGGATAATGTGCCACAAGGCAGAAATGGTTCAGGGTGGTTTGAGGAGCCAAACAGTGAGTTTGTGGTGTTGACTTGGCCTCCAAATTCCCCAGATCTCAATCCAATCGACCATCTGTGTAATGTGCTGGACAAACAAGTCTGATCCACGGAGGTCCCACCTCACACCTTACAAGATGTAAGAAATCTAAAGCAACTGGCTGTAAAATCATCCTAATATGTCACAGAGACTCAGGAATAATGTTCCAGAACATACTGAACTCACCAACAACAACAGTACAGCCAAAATATTCGCATTAAAAAAAAATCTTTTGCAGACCGCAAATCATGTTGATGTTTTGAAATCATGTTTTGGCGTGTGGCGTCACCCACCGGCGTCTACAAATCACTGCAGTCAGTAGAGAGTTGTTGACGTCAGAATATCAATGAGGTGAGAAAACAGCTGCCGTCTGACAACAGGGACAGAAGTATCAGCTTCATTAGACTCCTGAACTGCAGTAGAAATCCGTTTTTCTTCTTCAGTCAAATTTCTGTGAACAAACCTGCGATGAAGAACCATAAATCCCTTTTGACCTTTTATTGATCAGCATGTTTTGTCATCAGTGTGTGAATCAATACATTTTTCTGGACAGCAGACAGTTGTTGACTCTGACCTCACCTGTATGGTTCTACCTGTGCAGGATGTGATGATGTCACTCGCTCATCCTGTTTCACATTTCTGTCACATCTGTTTACTGACATTATGTTTTATTTTGAAGCGATTGATGTAATTTGTATATATTTTATTAACAACTTTATATTTTACAGGGAAAAGACAGGACATCAAATCTCCCATCACATAAAGGGGGACAAGAAGAAAATAAAAAAACCTTTATTAACTTTTTGACTAGAAAATCAATTCCTTTAAATGATCCAAGAGGTTTTACTGATGTAATATTTATTTCCTTCTTTGATCTGTTGATGATGTCGTTGGATGTTGTTTGTTTGTTGTGATGTAATCTGGTGAGGTCATCATCAGTTACTACGGTGACAGAGACCTGAGCAAACCTGTCTAACACAATCTGATCAGAGATCGATAACAGTCATGACTGTAATGTGATTGGTTCATTTGAAAGGTGTGCAGTTACAGGCAGTGACCAGCAGGAGGAGCTCCTCCTTTTATTCTGACAGCAGATCAGCTGATCTTAATGTCCATGTAAAGCAGCAATAAATGTGTCTCATGAGTTTGTCACACCACAGAAACATGTGTCATTGACCACTGAGTCAAATTTGAAAGATTAAGAAAATCGCTAAGTATATAAAATTAGGACTCAAAATCATGGAAAAACAAGCACTTCTCTCTGCTGTGAAACGTGTCAGTTAGAGGCGCAGGAATCACGCCCACGTGCAGGAGGGGAGCCGCCTCCGTGTACCGTACAATAACCTACAGTAACAATGGAAGCTAGCAGCGTCATCGATGACCCAGCCCGACCTGTTTGAGCCATCAGAGCCAGTAACCGACTCTGAGTCAGACACTGATAGTGCTCAGTCTCGTTCCTCACAGTCCGTGTTTTACATTACACACAAACGTAACACACCAGTCCACATACAATTCCTTGTCATAGCTATATTGGTGCACATTCAATATAACCTGTGGATTATCATTGTGCTGTCAGATGGACTCCGCTCAGGGAATCAGACCAAATCATGTCATGATTAAATGCAATAACATCTGCTAACATTACATGGACATGACAGGATGCACCATGTAAAATCACCTTCAGGATTTGCACCTTCAGCAAAATGCATTTAATTGCCTAAATGTACAATATTTATAACAAGGACACACTTACACTCTCGGAGATGAGAGCACCTGCTGTCGGCGGGACGGGAGGATGCAAGCCGGGACGGAGAGGGTCGGTTCGGCCCACTGACCAGCGTTAACGGACTCTTCAGATATCCAGACTTTACCTGGTGACAGTTGCTGTAACTATCGGGGGTAAAGTGGACACTGCAGAGACGGTGTTGGTGGTGATGTTTAACTCTCCACAGTAGCTCCTCTTGACAAAATCGATCATCCATAGGAAATTTAAATAAGCTAACAGCGCCGTTACCCTGCACACTGTGGCATCCAGGAAAGATGCACGAGCTGACTGGTTGACTGGTTAGCTAGCTGCAAACTATCGTAGACATTCTATCCAAGACTCGACAGCGAGCGGAAAAACCACCGAAGCTAATGCGCTGAATGTATTTATACCGCCTCCGCAGCAGGGCGGGGTAACGCAGCTATGATTTCTGACCCGTCCATTAAGTCCTGAACAGAAATTTTGAAACACAGTTTGTGAGCCTAGCTCCACAATTACATTTTAAATGGTTGAATGGCCTTTTACATGTTTTAAGGAAATACATTTATGACCTATTTAATGTGTTTAGAAGAAAATGGCTGAATTTGCTTTACACAGACTTTAACTTCCTGATGATGATTAAGTTCACTGGCTGTGTCTCAGTTCAGGTCTGCATCCTTCAGAGGAGCATTCGAAGGCCAAAATTGTCACAACGCTGCATGAAGACTGTCCCAGTCTGAAGGCTCCTCCAGATGCTCCTTCTTCTCCCTGTTTTTGGAGGATGCACCACTACGATCCTTCATGGCCTCACATATCCCAAGATTCTTTGCGTGCCCGAAAAAGAGGAAAGAAAGAGAGAAAATGATGACATTGCGTGGCGTTGATCGTCACTTTCAGAGGATGCAGACCCTGAACTGAGGCCCCGTCCAGACGGGCGAAAACGAACTTTTTTTTCTCCGTCTTCCTCGGCATCGTTTTAAGAATATTTGCGTCCACACGGATCCACTGACAACGACCGAAAACGCTGTAGTTCATATTCCAGCCTATAGGTGGCGCTTGACATTCACCAAAAACGGAGAAGAAGACACGGAGCATGCGCATTAAGCTTGCGCGCTGTAAACAAACAGACAGTAGACGGAGAAACCGGACACAACAAGAAGAAGATGAAAATGGCGAGTGCAAGGAAACCAGAATCGTTTGTGAGGACCGGTAATGAGGCCGAACTGCTGCTGCGACTCACACTCAACTACAAGGAGAGTAAGTTGCAAGAAAGCTCAATATCTTCTGCGGCACGAACACGAGCATGTAGTCCGCCATTGTTGTTGTTGTTGCTATGAGACGTCGCGGGGTCGGGCGATGGCGTCATCGTTTTGGAAAGTATGCGGATTCGCCATCCACATGAAAACGGGAGGGCTGCGTTTTCGGATTTCTCCACCCTGAGACCCGTTTTCAAAAAAGTGCATTTCAGGCGTTGCGTTTTCAGGAGCCGTATGGACGGTCGGCCAAAACGATGCAATACGTGTGCGTTTTCGAAAAACGGCGTTGTCGTCTGGACGGGGCCTGAGACACAAAATACTTTAAAGTAAGTCAGTATTATTATTATTATTATTTAACTCTGTCAGGTGTGTTCATTGTTGTTTATCTTATTTAATTATTTCTGTTCAACAGTTTATATAATTTCTAATATTGTCATGTTTCATATAAAGTCAAGTCCTGATCAACACATGATCAATAAACAAACTCATTGATCTTTGATCAGAACTGAGTCGTGTGAGTTAGTGTGTGTGTGTGTGTGTGTGTGTGTGTGACTGAATGTGTGTTTGTGTGTGTGTGTGTGTTTAGCAGCTGACTGTAAAGTCACCTTTGTGTCCTTCACACACATACACATGCACGTGCACACTGTGGTCTGATCACATCAATCATCATAATCATAATAATCAGTGATTAATACTTATGATAGTAAGTTTTGATAGTATGATAATGTGTGTGTGTTGTTTACTGTCTTCACTACAGCTCAAGGCCGGCATGTTCACTATGTGAGACACTCGATCCCCCCCGCCCCCCCGGGCCGCCCCGCCCCCCAAAGCAAACATCCACACATGGAGCTGAAGAGAGGAGGAGGTGGGGCAGAGGAGGAGGGGACACCCAGGGGTGGAGGAGCTATAAAAGGCTGATGGAGCTGAGGAAGGAGGTTTGACTGAGAGACTCTGCAGCCTGAATCTGGAGCAAACTACTCTGTCCCAGGTGTCTCAGTCTGTCCAGGTGTCTCAGTCTGTCCAGGTGTGTGACATCATGCCGTGGCTGCTGTCTACTGAACTTGACCGTCTGTCTTCGTCTCCGTCTCAGCGTCAGTGTGAGCGGACGGCGTTCTCGTTCTACTGTGCAGTGCGGGAGCGTCAGGCAGTCTGGCGGTTGGAGGACATGCGCAGCATGGAGGTCTTCTGTTGGGAGGACGGACACCCGCGAGCCTTCCTGCCATCTGAGGCACTGCTGTATGCGCTCGTACATGACCACCAGGACTACGCCCACTACCTGCTCAACAGGTACTCAGTGAGCGCGCTCAGAGCATCGCGCTGCAGCTTCTGTTGCTGCTGTGGCAGCGGCTCGCCGCACCTGTCCATGGCAGTACGCTACGACCGCGTGACAATCCTCAGCATGATGGTTGACGCCCTGAAAGACTGTGACGTGCAGAGTGGGCGGGACTACCTGGACGGCTGCGGTGGCTGCTCCCACGTGGCAGACGCAGGAAAGACAGCAGTGCAGCTAGCGGTAGAGCTGTCCCGGCCCGACTGTCTGCTGATCCTGCTGGTACACGGCGCGAGGCCTGATGCCCTCGACGCCGCACTGCAGAGACTCGTCTCCTGTGATGCTGCAGAGCGACGACACGCACAGCGCTGCCTTGACTTCCTGCTGCTATTCCTGCCCAAACCGCCGGCGCTGCACCGCCTGCTGGACGAGCCGCAGTGCTGGCAAAGCCTGCTGGGAAATGAGGTGTTCAGCTGGCTGTGTGGTCAGGCTCCGCCCCCCCTCCTGCTGCAGTCACTCAGGTGTTTGGCCCGGTCTGGCCCGGATCAGATCGCCACACTGCCTGACTTCCTGCAGCTACACAGCTAGCTGTGACATTATCTGTTACCATGGCAACACACTCAGGACTGCTAGGATTAGACAGTGTGTTGACGATGTAAAGACTAAAAATTTATTTCTGATCAATACTGCTGAGTCAGCAGTGAAACCTTGTATCTCCGACCGGCTTTAGGACCCTGAGGAGCAGCGGTGGTTAGAAAACATGTAAGTCACCAAACCGGGAGATACAAGGTTTCAATATGAGACTGTTGTTGTCTGCTGATGTGCGTTTGAATAAAGTTTCTGTTTCTGTAAAAAAACAAAACACTATCTGACCTTTGAAAATGAAAACAGTTTGTTTACATAAACAGGAAGTGATGTCATGTTGTTACAAACAGACTGATTTTAATATGGCAGGAAGTTTCATCCGTGAAACTCGACGTGTTGTCTCTCTGCTGTCGCAGGTTTAAATATTCTCACTTGTATTGATCATATTGATCATCCTGTGATCAGTTGATCCGCTTTGTTTCTTTTCGCTCCGTTTGTTCAACCTTCATCTGTTTTATTGTTTCTGATGTTTGACTGTAAATAAAATAATTTACTGTAAAAAACAGTTTGTTTATTCACCCTGACTTGTGTCTGTAGGTGTTCCATTGATGTAGCAATAATCATATTGATTAATAAATGTTTTATAGATATGATTTAATGTTGTTTTAATTCAAATAACTTAATTGACATAAAAGTTTCAGCAACAATGTTGCTAAAGATTAAAATCATCAATAACAACATTCATCAATATATTTAATCCAATGTTTCTCCTGCATGTATCTGTGTGTGTGTGTGTGACAGAGCGAGAGAGTGTGTGTGTGTAGGTGTGTGTGTGTGTGTGTGCGTGAGAGAGAGTGTGTGTGTGTAGGTGTGTGTGTGTGTGTGTACGTGAGAGAGAGTGTGTGTGTGTGTGTGTGTGTGTGAGACAGAGAGAGTGTGTGTGTGTGTGTGTGTGTGTGTGTGTGTGACAGAGAGAGAGTGTGTGTCCAGTACAGAGAGTTCAGTATCATGTGTTTCACGGAAACGAGCAGATACTGGACTCCACCGCCACCATCCCCGGCTTCCACACAGTCCGAGCCAACAGAGACATCACTGCGAGTGGCAAGAAGAAAGGAGGAGGGCTCGCCGTGCTCCTCAACAACAGGTGGTGTCATCCGGGCACATCTCTGTGAAAGACGGGTTCTGCAGCCCAGACATCGAGCTCATCGCCATTGGACTGCATCCATATTATCTGCCATGAGCGTTGACCAGTGTCATCGCCGTAACGGTTTACATTACGCCATCTGGAAACGCCTACGCTACATGTGATGTCATCCACTCTGCGATTGCAGCACTACAGACAAAACACCTCAGAGCCTTCGTCATCATCACAGGTGACTTCAGCCACGTCTCTCTCTCATGATGGTACACGTCATTTTGATGACGTGGGTGTCTCCCCAGGTGTTCCCCTTGTCAATCCAAACAAGCGGACAGTTTATAATCATATGGAAGCTGCTACAATGTGTAGTGATCTAGATTCTGACCCACCAAACATCCTGGATAGTGACGGAGTTACGTTTTTGCGCTAAATTACATAATTATACATAATCACCATCAGTAAACAGGACGCTGTCTGACTCCCTCCCTCACGGGGACGGAGGCTGTTTTCTGGGGGAAAGTTCCCTGAAGTCTCAGTCGGGAGAGCTGACAGTCACGGTGATTTATTTTCATCACAAACACTCGGTGAGTTAAAGTTGTTTGCCTGTGACAGACGCTGTTTTTCGGGCAGAAATGTGACGAAGAGTCTGCAGGACAGGCGGAGGACGGACAGGAGAACAGACGCTGCATTGTTCGGTCGTTACTTGTTTGGTCCTGTAACGTTGCTTTGTGGGACATTTCTCTGTATTTAGTTGAGTGAAGGACCTGTGCAGTTATCAGAGTATCAGACCGACACGCCCTCGCTCCGTGCCTCCGGATTATCCGTTCACACTGGGACGGCTCACCAATAATGCAGCACTGATACATCCAGAGGCGGATCAGAGCCGCAGCGAAATTTCCCCCCTCTCCGCATCTGAAACGTTCACACAGAGGAGGGTGCGGAGAATTGGCGCAGGATCCCCGCATGCAAACGGCTGTGTGAAAGAGGCTACTTTCTCACACCCCCTTTCCCCAGGACTCTTGCACTTCCCCCACTGCTGCCTACAAACTCCTGCAGCAGATACCACTCTGCACCAGCCACCACCCCCCAGACTGGACTTAGGGGCCCAGACTGACAAACAAAACGACAAAAAGACAAAAACGTCTTTTGCGAAAACGCATATGTATTGCATCGTTTTGGGTCTCAGGGTGGAAAAATCTGAAAATGCAGCCCTCCCGTTTTCATGTGGACGGCGAATCCACATACTTTCCAAAACAATGACGCCATCGCCCCACCCCCTCCAACAACAACAATGGCGGACCATCCTCATCCTCCTCAACCTCACCACTGCTTTCGACGCATTAACCACACCATTTTCCTCTCCGGCCTTGAATCATCCCTCAGCATCACTGGCACTGCACTTTCCTGACTCAAATCCTACCTCACAGACCGACAACAATTCATCCACATCAACAACTGCACCTCCTCCACTGTTCCTCTGTCCCAAGGCGTGCCTCAGAGTTCGGTGCTTGGTCCTCTCCTCTCCGTCTGGACGGCCCCCTAACTTCACAGCCAGCCAGGTGATGCATCAGCCCTCGCGTGTTGAAGGCCTGTGTCGGCCAGCTCTGTGGAGTACTCCAGCACCTCTTTAACCTGAGCCTCCACCTTCAGAGAGTGCCAGTGCTCTGGAAAACATCCTGCCTCATTCCAGTGCCCAAAAAAGGACATCCTTTGGCACTGGATGACTACAGGCTGATTGCACTGACCTCCCACATCACGAAGGTCATGGAGAGGCTGTTTCTAGCACATCTCAGACCCTTATTTTGCCCATCACAGGACCCCCTACAATTTGCATATCAGCCCCATGTTGGGGTTGATGACGCAATCATTAACCTGCTGCAGGAAGCCTACTCCTCCCTGGATAGACCCAACACCACGGTCCAGATCATGTTCTTCGACTTCTCCAGCGCCTTTAATACCATCCAGTGCAGGCTGCTGAAGGCCAAACTGGAGAACATGCAGGTGGATTCTCCCCTCGTCATATGGGTAGATGACTACATGACGAGCAGACCGCAGTATGTGAAAGTACAAAACTGTGTGTCTGACCATCTGAACGGCTACATTGGCACCCCCCAGGGAACTGTGCCATTCCCCTTCTTCTTCACCACCTACACTGTAGATTTTAAGTACCACAGTGAGTCGTGTCATCTGCAGAAATTCTCTGATGACACGGCCATTGTGGGGCATGTAGAGGGCGGGAGGGAGGATGAGTACAGAGACCTGGTCGGCAATTTTGTTAAGTGGTGTGGGGAGAACCACCTGCAGCTGAACGTGGCGAAGAAAAAAGAGATGGCGGTGGACTTAAGGAGGAACAAGCCCCGCCCTCTCCAATCTGCATTGGTGGGACAGACGTCAACATGGTGGATACATATAAATACCTGGGTATGGTGCTGGACAATAAGCTGGAGTGGACTACGAACACGGATGCAGTCCACAAGAAGGGCCTGAGCCGGCTTTACTTCCTGAGGAGGCTCAGGTCCTTCAATGTCTGCAACCGGATGCTTTAGATGTTCTATGAGTCTGTTGTCGCGAGCACAATCTTTTTTGCTGTGGTGTTCTGCGGTGCGGGCATCAAGGCGAAGGACACAAACAGACTAAATAAACTCATTAAAAAGGCAGGGTCTGTTATTGGGTCTAAGCTTGTCATCCTGGAGGAGGTGGTAGAGGACAGGATGCTGGCAAAACTGTTGGTGATCATGGACAAAGTCTCTCATCCCCTCCACATAACTCTGGACAAGCTAAAGAGCAGCTTCAGCAGCAGACTCATTCAACCCCGCTTCCTTAAAGAACGGCACAGAAAATCATTCCTATCTGGTGCCATCAGACTGTGCAACGCCTCACAGCAACACCCACGCAATATACACACATAATTTAAATTACCTATTATTTAAATTTGATCACTGTAACTAAAACTGAACCTTATCTCTCTTTCATGCACCTTAAAAATACACTAAGTTCCACTTTGCTTGGTATTTAATCTTATTCTTGGAACTGCTAAGCATCTTATTGTATACAGTGTATAGTTTTGCATATTGTCTATTATACTGTTGTTCATATCAATATTTGCCCTTACCTCTCGATTGTATTTTTGATCCATCTATCTATCTATCTATCTATCTATCTATCTGTACTGATCAAATACCTGATCAATAACCTGACCAATCTTCAGTGCTTAAACATGTTTATTAGGTTAATGAAGGAAATCACAACAGGTGAGTTTACACTGAATCCAACCAATCAACTGACAGCAGGATGACATCACAACGCAGTCATACCTGCTCAGCTCACCATGGCAATGCTGCAAAGACAAGGAGGACAGAGGAGGAAGAGTTAAAAGGGCTATTTTAATATCAATCCAGTTCAGACCGGACTTGGGTCCACTGCAGTCCATTAGGGTCCATTACAGTCCACCAGGGTCCATCAGGGTCCACTTCAGTCCACCAGGGTCCATTACAGTCCATAAGGGTCCACTGCAAACCACCAGGGTCCATCAGGGCCCTCTACAGTCCATCATGGCCCACTACAGACCATCAGGGTCCACTGCAGTCCATCAGGGTCTACTGCAGTCCACCAGGGCCCGCTACAGTCCATCAGGGTCCATCAGAGCTCACTGCAGCCGACCACAGTTCAGGTCATGTTTTAGATCTCGTTTCAGGAGAATCTTTAAATGTTAATGAGACAGACAGAACATTGCCTCGAGAGAACCAGCAGTTCAGTCTGTTCCCAGTAAGAGTTTCAGATTCAGTGCTGGAAACCTGTTAAACCCAGTTTAGGTCAGTTAATCCAGTATAACCAATCTCATCCAGTTTGATCCAGTCTGATCTTGGAAAACATGCATATAAATTAAAACAGTGAAATATCCCTTTAAAAATTAGCTTGAAGCTAACGCTGATCTCTGATCAATAAATAAAATCCGACTGAACTCCGATTGGTAGAGAACCAGATAGAACCAGCTAGAGTCAGAATCACATCTTCCTCTGCAGTGAAATGTCCCTTAATGTCCCAATTTTCAACCAGTTTGACTGGACTGAGCTAAACTGGAAAAAACAAGATGATTTTAAACCAGTTAGAACCTGTTTGAGCCGCTCCAAACTGGACTGAAACAGAACCAATTACTAGACTTAAACCCTCAAAAACTCCAGTTTGAACCAGTCAGACAAACTGGAATGAAAAGATAGAAAAGAGCAATTCTGGGCTAGTTGAACAAGTCGGAACCAGTGCTAACCTGTTTCAACCAATCTGTACTAGTTACAACCAATTAGAACTAGTTTAGAACAGTTACAACCAGTCTGGACCAGACAGAACCAGCTAGAACTGGTGTGGACCAGTCAGATGCTGTTATCACCAGTCTGGACCAGTTAAAACTAGTCAGAACCGATCCCTCGGTTGTCCACCATCCCTTCAGAATAAAGTGCTTCCTGTTTAAAAAAAAAAAAAAAAAAAGTCTCATGACATTTGATTTCCCTGTGCTCTTTGTGTGGCGGCCATCTTCTTTCAGAACCATACTCCAAACATTAATGTTACAGGAAGTGATGTCAACTGTCTGCTCAGTGTCGGTTGAACCCACTTCCTGTTTGTTTGTAAACACTTCCTGTTTTTTGTAAACAGGAAGTGGTGTCACTGGTCACTGTGTCATCACAGCGTCCTACTAAGTGAGACCAGATCAGATGACTAACACGAACAGTGGTGACATCACAGTGATGACATGGGTCAGATGAGCTCCCATTCATCATCAACGTCGTCCCCGCTAAGGGAGGGGCCTGAGGGGGCAGGCCTACAGGGAGTCTGTGGGAGGAGCTTTGTCAGGCGACGAGACAATCCTCCAATCAGAGTCACCGCCCACAACTCGTCCTCAGGAGACACTGAAGTGAGGAAGAGATAGAGGGAGAGAGAGAGAGACAGACACCTGAGACACATGAGACCAACACAGCTGAGACTCATGAGACACATAAAACACAGAAACCATTCTCACCAGTTAACCAGTTGGCGTGTCCGGGGATCTTCTTCCAGTAATCTCCTGCTGGGTTTCTGTCTGAGACGCCATAACGTCGAGCCAGATCTCCGTTTACACATCGAACCCAAACTGTCCGAGAGCTGAGGACCAGCTGACTGACGCACAGGCCTGCAGTACACAGATTACACAGTCAGGTACACAGGGTACACCGTTTAATAAACAGACAGGTGTGTGGATGAGACAGACAGGTATATAGATGAGATTGACATGACAGGTGTGTACCTGGTACAAGCTCCCAATCCGTCCCCACGGGCATCTCATCACTGAGTCCGGTCCGGACAAAGACACTTCCTCTGTTGTCCAACGCCCAGAGGAGACGATCATTAGGACTCGTCTGAATACTGACCAGCTGCACCCCGATTGGCTGCTGAGACATGATGTCACAGTTACTGTTATGACCCTAGAGGTCACAAATTTTTCAATTTGTCTGTTTTAATAACCTTCCTTTACCTGAGTGAGAGTATGAGTGTGTGTGAAGTGTTGCTTTAATATAGACTGTGGGGTTCAACAGGAAAGGGTGACTGACTTTAGGTAGCCAAATACCCTTTTGCATGATCTTGAACATTTCTTTAGGGGAGAAATGTTCAGTTTCAAGGGGGAAGGTGTTACGACCCTAGTGGTCATAAATGTTTCAATTTGTCTGTTTTTAATAACCCTCCTTTACCCGAGTGAGAGTATGAGTGTGTGTGATTGGTTGCATCTGTGTCTGAATGATTGTAGGTTGCCCCGGTGAGCTGATTGGTTCCTGCCTAGAAGCCAAGAGTTTAAGGGCCGGCTCGTCTCCTGTTCCTGTAGGCTCTCCTCTGCTGTCCCAGACTGCCAGCATGTGTGATTTTACAAGCTATGTTTTGAATAAAACTATGTAAAAATGCTTCGCTGCTGGTGGTGCTTGGGAGAAGAGGGGAGTCTCATTTTCATGTTGCACCAGGGTTTCCCCTAGGCCCTGGTCGTAACTGCTACCTGGACAGGTGACTTACACTATGTACAGGTGGTTCTATGTTGATCAGATGTGCATTATCTGTACAGGTGGTTCTATATCGATCAGATGTGTGTTACCTGTGCAGGTGGTTCTATGTGGATCCAGGCCGGCAGCATCATGCTCGGGTTCAGCGGCTGCGTTCCAACTCTGAAGTAAACGACTCCTCGACTATCGACCGCCCAGACGTTCTGACTGCCGCAGCTCACACTGACCAGGCGAACGCTTCCTTTAACACACAGGTGACATTTTACCTGAACACCGCTGTAACATATGTTTTTATCTTAATATAGCGACTTTATTTAAATATTAAAACCTGGGGAACCACAGTCACATTCTTTAGGACCCCTGGAACCATATGGACTACTAGAACTCTGTTAGGGCAGGGCTCCAGATTTTCATCATTTTATAACGAGTTAAAGTGGACGTGTTAATGAGTTCCACTGGAGACGGGTCTCTTGATCATGTTCACTTCCATCTTTACATACATTTACCATCTGATTGTATCAATGATGTGACGGTAAATATTGGAGATAATTTAAGATTTCAAGGCGGTTCAACGATCTGCTCAGTAAATAAAGTCATTACAGACGTTTCTGTTTGATATTTGATGGTGATCAGGTCACACGCAGTGCTGTGCAAACAAACATTTATGGTTGCAGTTGAGTCCAGGTGAAATGTGAGCAGGATCAGTAGACCACGTCCTCTTACTGAACAGATTCCAGGTCAGTTCTCTTTTAGGGTAACAGCCTCATATTTCACCTCTGACTGACAGGCTGTCTCGCTGACCTCTGAACCTCAACAACATGCTGCTGTTTGTCACCTCTAACTCTGCTTTATCATTAAATCAGCTCTCAATGATGAAAAACTATTCTCCTCAGTTTGAAGGACTTAATGCAGATAACTGTATATCTAACCTGCAAAGAAAAACTATGAATGATGCCTTTCCAAAATAAAAATAAAGAGTTACACAGAACAAAGAGGCTGAATATTTGATGAGACTGATGAGGTTTAAACACATGGCCATATATACATGGACACAGTATTTGACATATGCAGTATTTGCCCCCTTACAGATTTATTTTGTTTTTGCTTTTTTGTCACATTTAAATGTTTCAGATGATCAAACACATTTTAATATCAAAGACAACCTGAGAAAATACAAAATGCAGTTTTTAAATAATTTCATTTATTAAGGGAAAAAGCTATCCAAACCACCTGGCCCTATGTGAAAAAGTAATTTCCCCCTTGTTAAATCATGAATTAACTGTGATTAACCACAACACATCATGCCCCGATCCAAAGAATTTCAAGAACAAATTAGAAACAAAGTCCAATTCTAAGGCTTTGGGGCTCCAGCAAACCACAGTGAGAGCCATTATCCCCAAATGGAGAAAACATGGAACAGTGGTGAACCTTCCCAGGAGTGGCCGGCCTACCAAAATTACTCCAAGAGCCATCGACAACTCATCAAGGAGGTCACAAAAGAACCCTTAACAACATCTAAAGCACTATAGGCCTCACTTGCCTCAGTTAAGGTCAGCATTCATGATTCAACAACAGGAAGAGACAATGGCATCCATGAGAGAGTACCAAAGTGAAAACTGCTTCTGACCAAAAAGAACATAAAAGGCCCGTCTCATATTTTCCATATGAGACGGGCCTTTGGGGAAATATTCTGTGGACTGATGAGACAATAGTGGAACTTTTTGGAAGGTGTGCATCCTGTTACATCTGGATCAGGACCTGGACGACTTGCCGTAATTGATGGAACCATGTATTCTGTTCTCTACCAGAAAAGCCTGATGGACAATGTCCGGCCATCAGTTTGTGATGATCTGAAGCACACAAGCAAGTCCACCTCTGAATAGCTCAAAAAAACAAAATGAAGGCTTTGGAGTGGCCTAATCAAGGCCCGGACTTAGATCAGGTTGAGATGCTGAGGCATGACCTTAAACAGGCCATTCATGTCGAGAATCCTCCAATTTGGCTGAATTAAAACAATTCTGCAAAGAAGAGTGTGACAAAATTCCCTCCAGTTATCGCAAAGTTAACTGGCACAAGCAGTTATAAGGTTTAGGGGGCAATGACTTTTTCACTTGAGGTCAGGTTGGTTTGGATAGCTTTTTTCCCTTAATAAATGAAATCATCATTTTAAAACGTTTTTGTATTTTCTCAGGTTATCATTGTCTGATATCTGATATTGATATGAACTGAAACCTGTAACCCAGAGATTCCACCAGATATGTGTCTGCTGCGTTACAGCTCCAATCCGGTTTCTCTGCCAGAAATAGAAGTCCTGCGTATCTGTTCCGGAGGGCTTCAGACGGCCGG
Source organism: Diplodus sargus (assembly GCA_903131615.1). Lineage (NCBI taxonomy): Eukaryota > Metazoa > Chordata > Actinopteri > Spariformes > Sparidae > Diplodus > Diplodus sargus. The sequence continues at coordinate 80,344 of CAEMYA010000320.1, read as the reverse complement.
AGCTGGAACCGAGCAGACCTGGTGGAAGTTAAAGCGAAACTCTCGCCAAAAAGCAACCAAGGCTTTTTTTGGGATAGAATATGAGTCAAATCTTCGTGTAAAAGCATTATTTACGACGAAAGAGGCACTTCAAAGATTTACCGTAGTCTTGGTTTTGGGCACGTTCATTTTGAACGGGAGAGTGAGGGGCATGATAAGCCCTGAACATCGCTCTGACGGCGACGCACAGGAGATGTAGCAGCTAACATGAGTAGTTCAAAAACCTTCTTTTTCATAAACTCTGTGTACACAAACAATGTTCTCAATGCTCGTGTTCATGAGTAGAGACCCTGATGATGCTACGAGCAAAGTTTCATGTTGTGTCGAGCCTTCTTACTGTTCTAAAAACAGAGATGTTGATGCTAGCGCGTCCTGCCCCGAGCACTCCCGTTCAAAATGAACGTGTCCAAAACCGAGACTACGGTAAATCTTAAAAGTGCCTCTTTCGTCGTAATTATGCTTTTTACACGAAGATTTGACTCATATTCAATCCCAAAAAAAGCCTTGGTTGCTTTTTGGTGAGAGTTTCGCTTTAACACATAGACCACAGACTGCGTGGTGGAGTCGTAATGCAGCAGACACGTATCTGGTGGAATCCTGGGGCAAGTGTGACAAAAAAGCAAAAACAAAAGACATTTGGAAGGGGGCTTATTCTCTTTCACAGCACTGTACATGGACACATGGACATTCAGTACTAGTCAAAGGTTTGAACACACCTTCTCATTCATGTTTTTTCTTAATTTGTATCATTTTCTACATTGTAGATTAACAATGTAGACATCAAATCTAAGAAGGAACACAGCTTTGCACACGTTTTGCATTCCCTCAATCAGAATCATGAGGTAGTCACCTCAAATGGGTTTCAAATAACGGGTGCACCTTGTTGTCAAGTGTTAATTTGTGGAATTTCTTGCCTTCTTAATGTGTTTGAGACCATCAGCTGTGTTGTCTAGAGCCAGGGTTGGTACACAGTTCTGTACAATGAATAGCACTATTCGACTACTGTTCTAACCCATATTATGGAAAGAAACACCCAGCTAAGTAAAGAGAAATGTCCATCATTACTTTAAGACATAAAGGTCAGTCAATCTGAAAAATATCAAGAACTTTGAATGTATCATCAATTGCAGTCATGGAAACCATCAAACATGTGATGAGGACCTCCCAAGGAGAGGAAGACCAAGAGTCACCTCTGCTGCAGAGGATAAATTCATTAGAGTTACAAGACTCAGATTAACAAATTAACAGCACCTCAGATTAGAGCCCACGTTAATGCTCCATAGAGTTCTCGTAGCAGACCCATCTCAATATCAACTGTTCAGAGGAGACTGCACAAATCAGGCCTTCATGGTTGAATTGCTGCAAAGAATCCACTTCCGAGGAAGAACACGATCAAGAAGAGAAGTGTTTCAGCCAAGAAACACAAGGAATGGACATTAGACCAGTGGAAATATGTACTTTGGTCTGATGAGTCCAAATTTGTGATTTTTGGTTCCACCCACTGTGTCTTTGTGAAACGCAGACAAAGGTGATGGCTGGTTTTCAACATGTGTGGTTCCCACCGTGAAGCATGGAGGAGGAGGTGTGATTCGTGTGGGGGTGCTTTTCCCCTTTAACCCTTACCAACCAGAAGAAGAGAGCTTTCAGAGGTGGCAACAGGGAGGATCTGAGGGACATTCAGGCCCCATCCACACGGGCGAAAACGATCTTTTATTTCTCCGTCTTCCTCGTCATCGTTTTAAGAATATTTGTGTCCACACGGCTCCACTGACAACGACCGAAAAAGCTGAAGTTCATATTCCAGCCTATAGGTGGCGTTTGACAATTACCAAAAACAGAGAAGAAGACACGGACCATGAGCATTAAGCTTGCGCGCTACATGCTCATGTTCATGCCGCAGAAGATATTGAGCCTGTCTTGCAACTTACTCGCCTTGTAGTTGAGTGTGAGTCTCAGCAGCAGTTCGACCTCATTACCGGTCCACACAGACGATTCTGGTTTCCTTTCACCCGCCATTTTCATCTTCTTCTTGTTGTGTTCGGTTTCTCTGTCTACTGTCTGTTTGTTTACAACGCGTAAGCTTAATGCGCATGCTCCGTGTCTTCTTCTCCATTTTTGGTGAACCTCGAGCGCCACCTATAGGCTGGAATATGAACTACAGCATTTGCGGTCATTATCAGTGGAGCCGTGTGGACGCAAACATTCTTAAGACGATGACGAGGAAAACGGCGGAAAAAAAGATCGTTTTCGCTCGTCTGGACGGGGCCCAAGTCTCCCCCTCCTCAACCTGCACTTTTTACACTGCTTCATGTTAGGAGACAGCTGAGCAAACTCCACGCCGGTAAGGCTGCAGGCCCTGATGGTCTCAGCCCATGGGTTCTCAGAGCCTGCGTCGAACAGCTCTGTGGAGTGCTTCATCATGTCTTCAACATGAGCCTCTAGAGGGTCCCTGTGATATGGAATACGTCCTGCTTAGTCCCAGTGCCAACAACGCCGCAGCCCAGCGGTCTCTCGGACTACCGACCGGTGGGGCTGATATGACATATCATGATATGCAAAGTCTTTTATTCTATCTGCCATCAAACTCCTAAAATCAGACCCCACTCATTTTAGAAGAATTTAACCTATTTATTTACTCATTCATTTATTATTTATGACGTACCCATGTGCCTCTTAAATTGTTTTTCTGACTGACTGAATGAATGATCGTTGTAATGATTTTATGTTTTTTATGTTTGATGTCTGGAAAAGCTACAACTAATTGCCCATTTGGGATAAATAAAGTGGTCTGAACTGAACTGAAATGAAGACCCTGGAGAGACTCGTCCTGAAGCAGCTCAGGCCTATGGTCAGGCCGCACCTGGATCCCCTCCAGTTCGCCTACCAGCCCCGGATTGGAGTTGAGGATGCCATCATTTACCTGCTGAACCGTGTCTACGCCCACGTCCACGATGTGACGGGCAGTGTCATTGAGATACACACAAGCTTGAACAGGTCAACGAATGCTTCCTTGTATGGCTTTAATAGCACCACCACATCATGGGTGGTGTTGACAACGTCCCCCCTTTGTTTTTTCCTCTCAATAAGTCTTTTTAACTGGTGAAGTTCTGCTGAGAGGTTTTCTTCCAATACACCATAGTGTTCAGCCATGGGCAAAAGAGCACCATTTTCCAAGAATGTCTTGTGTTTGGGGTTAAGAGCTGCTGCTCCTTTTAGAACGTGGCAGCTTTCAGAAGAAAAATGCCTCTCCAGTTCACTGATTAATCGGTTGATTACTGGGAAAAAGCAGTGGCTTTGATAGTCCTCTGAAGTTTCCAATGGCTCTTTTGATCCTGTTTGGCTGCTCACCACAAACTCCTGCAGGTGGCGGGGCTGCTTTTTTCTCCTCACCTGTGGGCGCTGCATGTCAATGCCAACTGTCTCACACATATCACTGGCACACTCCCAGATTGTAGTCCATGTTTCAGCATTGTGTTCGTCATTGAGGGCATCAACAACTTCAAAGACCACATCAACGGCAGATGCCAGCTCCAAATCTGTGGCCTGTAGATGATCAGATAAGTTCTTTGTGAGACTGAATATGCTCTTCAGCACACAGATGTGCAGAACAAACTGTGCATCAATCAGTCCAATCAGTGACCTTGCTTGAGTAGCTCTATGAGCATTCGTCTGGTTGCTCACTTCCGCAAGAGTTGCTAAGATAGCAGGGAGAGTTCTTTTTATTGCCCACAGTGTAGAATGTTGGCAGGCCCATCTGGTAGCTGATAGTCTTTTCAATTCCACTGCGCGTTTGGTGGGCTGAAGTTCTTGTTGCTTCTCCATCAACACTTTGTGAGTCACTGTCCCAGAAAAGAAGTTGTACAGTATCTTCACTGTTGCGAAGCGTTCTCCAACTGGTTTTACATTATGCACACAGTCAACTAAAACTAAGTTTAATTTGTGTGCATAGCAGTGTATGTAAAGCGCATGTGGCACTTCTTGGCGAAATCTTTCCTGGACACCGTTGTTGCACCCGGACATGACAGATGCCCCATCATAGCACTGTGCAATGCATGCATATTTGTCTATGTTACACTTAGCCAGTGTTTGTTTAACTGACTTGTGTAAAGAATCTGCATCCAAGCCATCTGCAGAAACAAAGTCCAGAAACTCTTCTTGAATGCTATCATTGTTTAGGTAACGCAGAACAACAGATATCTGCTCTTTTTTGCTCACATCCTTTGTTTCATCCACCATTAAAGCAAAGTGCTCTGCCAGTTTAACCTCACTGCTCACTTGTTCCCTCACCATGCTGGCCATAACATCAATCAGCTCATTTTGGATATCATGATGCACGTATTTGGCATTCCCAGGTCCACTGGATAATTTCTTTGAGACAGTGCTATCAAATTTTCCCAGCAGATTTAAAAGTTCAAGAAAATTACCTCTGTTGGTGGACTGTTCATCTTCTCTGTAACTTCATCTTACCTAACCCTAACCCTAACCCTAACCCACTGTAAACCGCAGTGACTCAACTACTGCTCGCATGTACTGCCTGTTTTCTTGCACAATCTTGTCATGTCCAGCATCAAGTTTTGTCAGGATCCTCGAACCACTTCTCACCCTCTCCTTAAACTCACACCAGCCTACCATAGCTAGTTTGTGAGAAGCACTTACATTGTGCTGTGCAAGTTTCTCTGCTCCTTTCCTCCAGTTTCGGAACCCGCCACGGGTGAAGCTCTTTTCTGTGTGACCCCGGGCATGGTGGAAAAAATGTTGACAAGCATAGCAAAAAGCCGCATCAACTGACAGGGAGTACTTCAGCCATGAGTACTGTTTGAACCACAAGTGGCTAAAACTCCTCAATGTTAGCTGGGATCCAAATGTCCGATGCTGGTATGACTTAAGTTGAGGCTGCCTCGGTCCCTCTGCTGGGTCTTGACTTAAATCCACAGGGCCTCCAGGATTCCCGCCACCCGTCATCGCAGTCACGGCGCTCGGCGAAGCGCTCCCTTGACTCCCTGCTTCTTGCTCCACATTTTCGGGAATGCTACCACCAGTCTCCGAGTCTTGTGTTAAAGACGGTGCCGCTGCTGATGGCGCCAGAGCCTCACCTATTACCGCCCCTTCTTCATCCTCGCTTTCATCCTCATTCTCCAGGTCCGTCATCACTCTGTCCTGCGTCCGTAAAGCACCACCACCACCACCATCGTCCACTCTCATTCGTTTTGTGGCTATTACAAACCGGCCCATTTCGCTCTGTTGACACAGTTGCTAAGTTGCTAACTAGCCACTATGCATCAACCACCGCTAACGTGACCGTCAAATTCAGAGAGCCGTCTGCGAGCAAACCAGCCAATCAAATCACACGAAATAGGAAAAAAACAAAAAATCACCATAGGAACGTTATAAACAACATTTCTTAAGCTGACTGATTATTAATGTCTCAGTGTCTTCATTTTTTCTCTGTTTGTTATAGTTTTTAATCCATAAATATTTCGAGGGGGGGGGCAAGAGGGGGGGGCGCAGCCTTTGACAGGAGGGTCTTGAGACCCTGCTTGACCCCCCGCACCGTCGTTGCTCAACAAGCTGATCAGAAAGGCCAGCGAGGTTGTGGGGGTGGAGCTGGATACTTGGACAGCAGTGTCAGACAGGAGGATGCTGTCAAAGCTGTGGGCGATACTGCAGTATGGCTCTCACCCGCTCCACAACGCTCTGGTCGAAGAGCTGGTCAGAGGGGCACCTTCAGCCAGAGACTAATTGCTCCTATGCACCACTGAGCGCCACAGGAAGTCATTCTTACCTGTGGCCATCAAACTGTACAACTCCTCCCTCTGATGATTGGACTCATCTGGATATTTATAAAACAAAACAAACAATATAACTACTCATTCTTTCATTTATTTCGTTTCATTTATAACGCTACAACCATTTCATTGTATATTTTATATATTTCAAATTGTATACTTTATTATTTTATTATTTATTCTATTTCATTGTCTACTTTAATATTTTATCTTATTTCATTTTATTAATGTCTACTTTAATATTTTATTTTAGAGAGAGAGAGAGAGACAGAGAGAGACACAGATGGACGGACAGACAGACAGTCATGTGGTCTCTGATAGTCACAAGGGAAACTAAAAACAGCTCTGACACCATCGTCAGGTTACAGTCTGATGTGGTCACACACACACTCTCCATGTTGACCTCTAGATTACAGACCTGTTACACAACCTCCACCTGTCAAAGTGACAGAGAAACACAGCTGAGAGAGTGTGTGTGTGTGTGTGTGTGTGTGTGTGTGTGTGTCATACAGCAACCTGACCCACCCCCAACACAAACACACACATCAGATCAACAACTCCTCTTCAAAAAAAAGACATTAAATGACAGCTTCATATTTTTTTAAATTCATATTTTAGAATTAATGTTTAGTAAAGCATGAAAACTATATTATTCACTTCCTTCAGTCAGTGAGAAAATCTGTGTCTGAACCTGTAGGATCACTGCTGGAGTCCCTCAGGGTTCAGTTCTGTTGTGGTTTCCTTCTATTATTCACTCTTTTTTTATTATTCAACTCTTTGAACAGCAAAACCTATACTTTTATGCCTGTTTCTAGTCTAAGGAAGAAGCATGTACACAGTAACTCAAAAGACCAATGAGATCAAATGAAATTCCATAGGTTCATCTTTCACATATCTTCAAATTCAAACTCAAAGTTGCACTCTCACTCATTGAGTCATTAACAAAGCGTATTCCACCATTTTAAAAGTGAAATGGTATCAATCTTTCCGCATTGGTCACAATTCACAGACATTGTTACTGGTACGAAACTATGAACACCGAACTAAGAATATGAAAATGAAACAAAAAATAAATAAATCTCTCTATAAAGTCAAGGAATCTCTGTCTGTCTGTCTGTCTGTCTGTGTGTGTGTGTGTGCCTCAAATATCTCTGCGGATCAGGATCAGACTGACCTGAGAATTTCAACATGGCTGCTGTTTGGTTCAAGGGTGTGCCATGCGGATTTGTTTGGACTGCAATGATACCGTTAATGAATTATTTCATAAATGCTTTACACATTCAGCAAGCATTGTCCACCGGAGCCCCCACAGTCACGTGCGCACCAGAGCCAATCACTGCAGAGCTCAAGCCAGGACATACCTTAAGAAACAAGCAGGGGGCGCCGCTTAGCTCAGTCGGTAGAGCGGGCGCCCCATGTTTAGAGGCTCTGTCCTCGCTGCTGCGGACCCGGGTTCGAATCCCGGCCCGGGTCCCTTTACTGCGTGTCGCTC
>CAEMYA010000320.1:44228-64130 GCA_903131615.1 Diplodus sargus | reverse complement strand
TGCATTATAAGTAATAAAAAATGGTTTGTTAAACATATTTGTGGTTTTCACAATAAAAAAATCTAACTTTTTCAACTCGGATTTTATGTTTTTTTTTTATGATTTTAGGTCTATTGTGTTAATACAATATGTCAAAATGAAAAAATAACTGTACAGTCACACATGTGAGGTTGTGCTGAAAATAATGATAACAAGTAAATAGTTTTTCAGGTGAAATATAATGGCAAAATCAAAAATAGTCAAAACCCGCCAATTATTCCCTGGAATATCGGATTTCACAACAAACCTAAATATCCCCGACGTTCCACCTTCAAACAGCCTCATTTGGCCATCAGTGAAAATGCTTCTTAACCTCCCACTTTTCTACAGGAACACATATTTCCTACGGACACTGCACTAGTTATTGAAGATAACAGGATTGTTTTTGAGCAAAAATTAACAGACATAATACATTATTTTATATTTTGTTCCTCAACAGTAAATCACATTTTTTGACATATTGTCACACTGCCCCACTAACTCTGATCTTAATGCTAGCAGTAAGATACACGACTGTCAAGACATGTGGAGACGCGTTAATGTCAGCATGTTACACCTGACAAAGTCTGTCGGCTCAAAATCACACGGGTTAACTGACCAAGCTCGAATCTTCATACAGAACTGAACCTAAAACGGAAGTACTTAATAACATAACTACTCTATAGTATGAATATAATTCTATAATGTCAAAAAACATATTAGAATTTTTAGTACAAGTCAACTGGGAGAAAAGCCTTCATTTTTTCTTTTTTTTCCCCATTGGTATTATGCGTTTGCGGGTTTGTGATTCTGTGTGGGTATTGACAAACTTTATCTTCTTGTTTTAAGTAACACCACTTTCTGCTATTAGTGCTTACTCACCCCATTCAATTGGCTGTTGTATCTTACCCACTCAGATGTAAATGAGAATCTGTGTCTGTTCTTTTTTGTTGAAAACTCAATAAATAAATCATATTTAAAAAACTGGGAGAAAAGCCAACTAATGCCAATCTGCGCAACAGTTAACAAGGCATATCTGCAATCCATTCCATTTAAGAAATCCTACAAAGCTTTTACATATTTAGGAGTGACCGTCACTAAAAATCCAAATGATCTCCTCTGATTAAACTGGCAAAGCAAAATTGAGCAAGCCAAATCCAATATTGAGTTTTGGAAAACTCTCCTAATATCCATGGTCGGATCAAGATGATCGTATTGCCCCGCTTTCTCCATCTTTGCCTATCCATCCCATGTTTTATTGCGCAATCATACTTCAAGCAGTTAGAGTCAATTATTATACCTTTCATTTGGAGCTATAAAACAGTTAGAATCTGTAAAAAACACCTATCAAAACCAAAGGATATGGGAGGTTTTGCTTAACTGAATTTTAAGTTGTATTATTGGGCTGCACACATAGCTATTCTCGCATGGTGGAAGAAGGGCCCTCCATCTGAGGCAGATTCCTGCTCTGCATGCTTGTGTACGAAATGAATGCTTTGCAAAAAAAACTTCATTATCTGCTCTTCTTAACAGTCCCACAGCTGGTAAAAAGACATGCTTTAATAACAGTTTTGTAATTGGCAACACCATAAGAATCTGGAAGCAGATAAAACACTACATTGAAGTTCCAAAAACCTACTTGGACACCCCAATATGTGAAAACCATTCTTTTTTGCCAGGTCTGACTGATAGTGTTTTCCTCCTCTGAAAGCGGAAAGGCATTTGCAACATAGGTGATTTATATGTTAACGGCACTTGGGCCTCATATCCACAACTTGTAGCTAAGTATGACATTCCTAAATCTGGCCTTTTTCAATTCTTTCAAATTCAAAATTATGTCAGGACTTATTTACCCAACTTTGAAACCCTGGTGGAGCATTAGGCCCTTGAGGCAATAAATAAATTTGACCCTGCTGCTAAAGGGGCTGTTTCGTTCTTTTACCGGATCTTGCACAACAATACTCCACTGAACACAGTGAGTCTTAGACAAGCATGGACGGATGAGCTGAATGCACAACTGGGAGATGATGTATGGGATGAATGTGTAAAAAGTATACATGATTGCTCTGTGAACATCAGGCATTGCCTTATACAGTTTAAGACATTACATAGGCTCTATAACTCTAGAGAAAAACTGCACAGTTTATTTTCTGATGTTTCACCCATTTGCAACAGATGTAAATCTATGATTGGTAATCTGGCACATTCTTTTTGGTTATGCAGTAGACTGTATACATACTGGAAAAGTATTTTTCATTGCTTCTCTATGGTTTATGGGTTGGGAGCCTGATCCATTTGTAGCCATTCTTGGGGCAACTACCCCTTTGTCTTCCACCAATAAATATGAGAAAAAGGCTATCATATTTGGAACTGTGATTGTGAAGAAGCTAACCCTCCGGACATGGAGGTCAGACACTGCACCCACGTACGATCTGTGGTTGAGAGAAATGGCAAATATGCTTCACCTGGAAAGACTGAGACTTTATAATGAAAACAAGGGAGACATCTTTGATAAGATGTGGGATCTGGTACTACAACTGTTTCAAGGAAAGGACTAATGTGCCGATCACTGTGAAACACCTTACTGTGTGTATCTCTCATTTTACTTTTCACCTTGTACATTTTTTTTCTCTTAAATTTGTATGTCTATTTTATTGTCATGAATGTGGCCCCTGTTGTTGTTGTTATTACTTCTTACTTATGATGTGCTGATCCTGTTCATGATTTTTGTTTTATTTGCTAGTGTTGGGGAGGGGGGTTATTTTTTTTCTTTATCATCTGTTTGTCCTGTGTTCTTGTTTAAATTTGAGAAACAATAAACAAATATTTATAAAAAAAACGTGTTGAAGCTCAGACACTGAACCAGCAGCAAAACAGGAAACCTTCCACAACTAATACCTGTCTACCTGTCTGCAGGCAGAGGTCTCTGTTGGTCCAGGTGCAGTAGTGTTTGGGTGAGTGATATCTTAGAATTTGGCACACCTCCTCAACAAGTCAGCATAAAATCCGCTGACTCATGTTATCGCAATATGATTTAAGTGTTCCACGAAGCTTAAAGTGTGTTTCACTCTAACTTGTGGAGTCCATGCAGCTTGAATGCATGCTGTCATTAAAGCAGGTTGTACTATTCCGACATTCATGGTCATTTTTCCAAGACTCACTCAAACTGTTAAACTGAGGTTATGATTTGTAATTTAAAAAATGTTTTAAATTGAGAAGAAATGCAAAATAGAATATAGACATGACAGACAGACAGGTACTTACCTGTCTGCAGGTAGAGGTCTCCGTTGGTCCTGATTATCCAGGCAGAGTCGTCACTCAGAGCCACAAATCCTGTTTGCTCCACAGCTTTGTACCAATGACGTTTGCCTTTAACTGATACTTTTGCACAAGCAAATGCTGTCATGCTCTTCTGCTCCACCTTCCACAGTAGATTACCTGAAGGAGTGTGCATCAGTTAGTATCCAACGAATGCTACATGGTACAATGCTACAGTAAATGGGACTAAAGCTGCCAGTTTGACATTATTGACAGCAGGTGGCTGTTGTTTACAACAAATGAACAGAGGATCCGTCAGGTGTGATGTCAGTAGCTCACCTGAAGGAGATAACGCCATTTGGTGTACATTGTCTTCAAAGCGCTGCCAGTTCAGTCCAGTTTCAGGAAGTATGCTGCAAAACAGTCCTCCTTTAAAATCCAGACACCAGACAAACCTGAAACACACGTCACATGTCAGCCACCTGTCTGCAGTCCTTTAATGTCCAAGCAACACAGGTCATACTGTAGTCACCTGACAGTCAGCTGACCACCCACCTGTCAGTCACCTGCAGGCTCAGTATTCCACATCCTGGTCCTGAATATCCCATCCAGCTTTCTGCCAACTAGAAAGAGATGAGATTCAAATAGATTTATATAGCACCTGCTGACAGAATCACCTGATCAGGTTTGTGTGTGTCTCACCTGCTCAGGTTTGAGTGTGTCTCTGTCCTGAATGTCCTGGTCTCTGCCTGTTGTTTTCTCTGTCTGACTGGATGGACAGTTGAGGGCGTCAGCAGTCACAGTGTGACCGTAGATGTCTCCCTCTTCATCACTGGACATACTGGGTTTTCTGTCCAGACTGGACACAGTGGAGTAAAACATCTGGTCTGTCAGACCAGCAGGAGGCACCAGGTCATCACTCTGTACACAAATACAGAAAAACATTAGATTTAGGTACATTCATTTGGCCGCTGCTTTAGTTAAAAACAAGGTATATGAAGTATATTCAAACACAACAAGATGAAGAGTTGTCAAAAGGTAGAAGTTCAGACCACACAAATATACACAGACCCTTGTGTGAAGAGATACAAAAGAGTCTTTTATATTTCAGAAATTAAAAACAAGAGTAATGTGAAGAGGCGGAGCAGTGGTTAGCACTTGCCTCACAGCGAGATCGGTTAAGGTCAGTTAAGTTTGGGTGCTCCGGTTTCCACCACCATCAAAACATGCATTTAATTTTCCAGTCTTATTGTAGAGGTTTAGGAACTAGTTGTACAGGTCAGAAGACTAGTTATAGAGGAGTAGGGACTAGTTGTAGAAGTCTGCCTGAATCTAAGCTACTGGTGTCAGTTCTGGTGAGAGTAAAATCAACAACACAGTGTTATCATGCTGATCAGGAATCAGGAATCCAAAGAAACACAAGCTCAATCTGGTTCAGGCTGAGACCACCCAGTTGGAGCAACCAAGCAGGTATGTTACTAACTAAAAAATGTTTTGACAATGGAAAGGAATACCTGTTACTGCTTCCCTCTTACTGCACGGAATTTGTTTTAATACAAACTAATTTAGTTCTATCTGAATGTCAGTTAATGTACGTATAAGCTCAAGCAACACCCACCTCCTCCTCCTCTTCTTCCTCTGGTCCAATCAGAGGGCTCAGAAACTCGTCCTCCTGCTCCTCCATTGGTTGCTGCTCCTGTCTATCATCCTCATCAGCGTTATGCATGTAGGAGAAGGTGCACTCCAGCAGCAGATCCACATCCGGGGTTGGGGGGACGACCTCTGTCTCTGCACCTGGTTTCAGCTGGCTCTCGGGACCATGGAAGATCAGGGATCCTGGAGGGAGGACGGAGCTGACCCTAACCCCAACCCCACAACAAAAAGAAGGAGAAGGCAAACAATCAATGGGAGCAGGAAACAAGTATGAGACACAAAGATAATTTTCTGTCAGCTGGTCTTCAGTTACTTACCCAGACTGGTTGGAGGAAGACACCACCTTCTCTCCATCCTTTATTTCTCTGTTTGAACCCCCAGACTGTGCCTCCTGTGAGTCCAGGTCCTGTTCAGGGGAGTCCTGGTTTTGAAGGTCTAGACCGATGAGGGAGGCCCGGTCGCTCAGAGGAGTTCCACTTCCTCCATCACTACAGCTGCCATCCTGGGCGACATACATGGAATCTGAGCAGCTGCTCTCAGATTGACGGTTCCCACTGCTGCTGTCTGAAGACGGAGAGAATAAAGAAACATTCAGAGTACCTGTCTTTACATGTATTAGTCTGTGTTTCAGCCTGTCTGTCTGTCTCTCAGCCTGTCTAGCTGTCTGTCTTTCAGCCTAAATGTGTCCTTGCCTTGTCGTCTCCTCTTCTTCTTCTTCACTCTAATGGCTTTCACCACCAGCTCCTGCTGCATCTCACCCTGACCCAGGGGGGCGCTGTAGCGTCTCGAGCTCAGCTCACATGAAGTGGTCACAGGGGCATTTCCATGGAGACTGTCCCAGGAAGTGACAGAGCTGCTGCGGCTACGAGAGCCGCTGGTGAATAAACCAGACCGCTGCTCCATCACCTGGACAGAGTGTAACAGATCACATGACACACTAACAGGTAAGTTAACCAGTCCAGAACTGAGTGTGTCAACTAGTTAAACTAGTCAGTCACCTCCAGCTGCTCCTCTGCCTCCTCAACTTCCTCCACTTCCTCCTCTTCTTCTTTTTCTCCCTGCTCACTGTGTCTCTCCCATCCTCCACCCCCCTCTTCCCTCCCTCCACCCTCTACGATAATAGCCATGGTTCTGATTGGCTGAGCTGTTTCCACTGATCCGGTTGGTGGGAGGATGCTGGGTGTGGTCAAAGGTGAGGAGAGACGAACAGAGAGCTCCGACACTGAAGAAGAAAGACGGACAGGTTAAAAATATCTCAACATAACTAGTCTTCATGAGCTGTAACAACAAGAAGAAGAGGAAGAAGAAGAAAAGGAAGAAGAAGAGGAAGATGAAGAGAAGGAAGAAGAGGAAGAAGAAGAAGAAGAAGAAGAAGAAGAAGAAGAAAAAGAAGAAGAAGAAGAAAAGGAAGAAGAAGAAGAGTTAGAAGAAGTACAAGAAGAAGAAGAGGTAGAAGATTTTTTAGATGTTAAACTTTAAAGGAAGGAAGGAAGGAAGGAAGGAAGTTGATGGTTGTGAGAAATAAAATCAAAATGTGTTACAGTGGACCTGATAAACTGTGGTGCTGCTTCACTCTTACTCATGTACTGTCATTACGGTCTACTCAGGAGTGGCTAAGTCACATGCAACACCTTAGCAGTAGTAGCAGCAGTATTCGTACTCACAGTTGGAGGCCAGTCCCTCAGGGCTGTTGGAGAGACGGATGATGTCTCTGTCTCCTTTTAGGATGAAGATCTCGTTGTCACAACACGACACTGACACGATATCTCCACTGCTCTCCAAGGCTCCGATTATCACCTTGCAGCACCAAACACAAAACTGATCAGATAGCACCCAACATCAGACTTCACACAATGTCAACATTCAGAAAATTCCCAGAACATAACGATTCACAGAATATCATGACTCACACAACATAAACATTCACTCAACATCATCATTCACTCGACAACATTCACATAATGTCAACATTCACACATCAACATGAATCAATGAAAATACACAAATGTCTGTATTATATTACAGTATTTGGATGGCTGTGGTGCCAAAGGACTGTAGGTAGTTGTTACAGTTTGTTCGTAGAACCTCATTAACCTGAACTGTGTCATCAGAGGAGACCTGTTACCTCGTTAAGACAGTCGAGGACATAGATGCTGTACTCATTCCAGCTAAGGATCCAGCCCTCTCTGAGGACACAGCTGAGCAGACCAAGCTGTCTGTCTGCGGGACGGTAAGCTCCAATTGGATCAGGACGAGGAAACAATTCAAACTGAGGAATCTGAGTCAGACAGGTAGACAGATAGACAGACAGGTAGACAGACAGGTAGAGAAAATCTTTGTGGTTATTACCAACCATTTTTCATGAATATGCAGAAACAGTTAAATGTTTCCACTCATTGGAAAAGTACAAGAAAAGCTGCTGAGTGCAAAGTGTAGTACTGTTACTGCAGTAACATCAGTCACATGCCATCACCAAATGTAGTTAGTCTAAAACCAACCAGCCAACAACAACTCTTAATTCACCGAGTTCCCTATACAAATATTATATACACACTGCTTCTGTCTGCTACTAGACTTCTCTCTGGCAGCCGTCTTTATGGTTTCAAATCAGATCTGCCCCGTATTAGATCACTGATTTTGATTGGGCAGTTGGAAATAAAAACTCCTGCTGTACTAGTACCAGTCCTGTATGTATGTGATAGCAGTGTGCTCCCAGTGTTCCCAGTGTTCCCAGTGTACCTGTGAGTTGAAGAGTGGTTTGAGCAGCCGGGTGTCCTCCACCTGTCCTCTGACATCAGACCTCCACAGTCTGAGTCCAGGTCGAGCAGCAAACACCTGAAGATCACTCTGTTTACAGAGAGCCGGCAGGAAGCAGGCGCCAAACCTGCCGCTGCTGCAACCAACACCAGACAAACTGTTAGTACTATATCAAGGTACAACCACCATCAACGTGTACTAATCCTATAAATCTACCATCAACATGTTTTAATACCACACCCGCTGTGTACAGTAAACATGTGTTTGAATATCAAACCCAGGTGTTGTGGATCTGGACCTTGGTCTTGAGGCCTAGGGTACTACTAAGGGAGGCGAGTTGAGTTGAGTCCGTACCGATCATTCACATTAGTGAGCAGAATGACGGTGGAATCAACATGGCATCAAAACGAACATATTCATCAGACCGTTAGTTCTGCCCTCAGAATATATGTTAAGACCAAATCATCAGTTAGGCACAAGTAGTCCACTTTGTAATACCTGTGAAATATACATACAAATATTCTTTCAGTATCACAAAGTGCTCATCAGACATTTATCTTCGTTTATAACTCTAACAAGTACAATGTGTTTAAAACTGCCTAAAAGTGACAACTTTGAAATTGGGTTCATGCTTTAAAAGGACACTGTACTGAATATTACAATGTTTAATATAAAAACAGATTATGAATTTCTGCATTAGTGAAACATAACTCAATTATATAGTATGGATATTTGCTTAGGATCTATTTTGCTTGGTAACCTGACGAGTTTTGTCTTTACAGGAGCAATTCTGAAATATTTAGGAGCCGCGGACCGGGAAGCAGCACAGCCGCTTTCAGCACCTCAACAGTAGTATTATTCTTTTTGGTTTTAGTTTTTATTGTTATGTAATAACAGCATAGTAATATGGATGCTGGCTACCTGTGTTTTTATTCTAAGTAATAGCCCAATTTATTTTTTACGTCCAACTTTAATGATTTATTTATTTATCATACTTTGAGGTTTGTGGTTTTCTTTATTATATTATATTTATAGTTAGGAACACTGCATCAGTTTCATTTATATAGAGGATCCCCATTGTTTACCTTGTATTATCATGTTCTATCAGTTCAACTTACTCTGGTGGGTCAACTTTCACGAATTTTCACGACTCTAGCCTGTTTTGCTCTTCAAATGTTATAGATTGTTGCATCTTTGTGGATTACCTGAAAGGGTTAAAGTTTCATGACTGTTTCATGAGGGGGAACAAAAGAGCTGCATTTAAAACAACACATTTGATACGGCACATAAAAAACAAACACTCAAAGAATACAACAAGTTCACTCAAGAAATACAGGCAAAGACACCAAAGCAACAAACACTTGCGGATACTTTCAAAAGGACAGAGAAATATCCTGGAGACAGCGACGTGGCCACAAATATTACAGAGAAGGTCATTAAATTAATCGCTCTGGATAACCAGCTCATCTCCGTGGTAGAGGATCAGGGTTTCCTTCGTCACCTAGAGTTTTGAATCCGGTATGCCCTACTATCTCTGCATTACATCACATTGACTCATATTTTTGTATGATATAGAGATGTATTTTATTTTCTCATAGCTTTTTGTCATTTGTTTTTCTTTGGATTGTGTCTGATAGTATGTCAGTGTTCTTGTTTCTGTGTCTTTGTGTCTTTGTGTCTTATGTGTTGACACCGAGGACCGTGTTGGAAATAGGTGTTATCATTTTAACATCTTATCCTTTGGATTATGTGTGTTGTCTTCAAATCCAAAAATTAATCAATCAATCAATCAATCAATCAATCAATCAATCAAAACGTGCCGGTATGCGCACTAGTTTGGTGGGTCTCATACAGCAGAGCATATAAAACAGACAGTCGAGGAGATGCTGAACGCTGTGAAAAAGACAAGCAACGCGTCCACGTCATTTTATGTGACAACTTAAGGAATATGTAAAAGCAGTGGATCATATGGAGGAACCAAGCATGCTGTGTCTCACACACTTCAGCTGCTGGACACGAGGGTCTGCTGTCACCCAAAAAAATAAAAAAACTATTAAGAACAGCTTGGATGCAGGTACTTTGTTTCTTAATGCAGCTGTATTATCCAGGAAAATATGAGTTAAGGTTAAGTATCGGATCGGGACTCGGTATCAGCAGATACTAAATATTTAAGGACTCTGATCGGGATCGGGGTAAAAAAGACCTGTTGGGAACATCCCTAGTGTTTACCTCTTGCGTGGCTTGGAACCAAGCTGCTGGACTTCCTGTTTCTGTGTGCAGTAAAGCAGAGATCTCTGCTGTGTTGAGACCAGCAGCACCTGGTGACTGTACTCCATCTGCACCACACCCGAGGACTCCTCCAACAGCAGCACGGGTTTACACACACCCTACACACACACAAGGTCAGGTTGGTGTGTATCATGTAAAGCTTCAACAATCACCAATCATCAATTAATCGACTACTATAATGAGTCTGCATTGCTATTCAGCTTGATTCCATCAGAGGGCGCTGTCTACAAGACAGAGACATGAGTGAAGGTTGCAGGCCAGGTTACAGATCCTGACTGCCTGATGAACACCTGTCCTCTGTGCTGCACATTTCAACATCAGACATCATGACGCTCAGCTTTGATTGTTTTGCAAAGAGAGGTGACGTCTCAACTGTTCTCATGAACATTTTGTACAGTGGTTGTGGTATCACCTGGTCCAGGTCCAGAGATGAGAACACGACCCGTCCTTTATCATCTCCGGAGAACAGTTTCATCCCGTTGGCGCTCCACGCCAGCGACGTTACAGAACCTTTATGGAGGCCGACCACATCGAAACGCCTCAACTGCAGGGAGACAAATAGAGAGACAGACAGGTGTGTTACAACTGGGGCTGGGCGATATATCGATATAAACATATATCGATATATTCTTAAATGTGATGTGGAATTAGACCCTATCGCATATATCGATATAGTTCAAATCTGCGCTCTGATCCTTGCTCCAGGTAAGCCGCTGACCCGCAGCTCTCTGCTCCCCGCCCCTCCTCTTTCATGCACAGAGAGGGGAGGGGCTGGAACAGACACTCCGGCACTCTTCAACAAATAATTTGGTGGGAATTTCACGGCGGCCATGGCTGCCGTTGCCCCGCACTTTGGCCTTGATGCCCCGTGAAAAAAAAATCATCATGCGGCCACAGTGGCCTCTGTGCCCCTGGCCCGGTCAGCTGGCCCGGTCAGCTGGCCCGGTCAGCGCAGTAAGCTTGCGTTGAATTACAGCCACCCGAGTGCACAGTATCACTCACAGTAACTTCAGTGAGTCCGCTGTTCGTGCAGGTGGAGTCTCATCATCACGATGATCTCACGTGAAGCCTCTCAAACAGTAGCAGCATCTCAAAAGAGAAGAACGAAACCTACAGCACAGCGAGCGCAGCCGGTTTTAACATGATACGTAACTGACTGATGTGGTAGACAACGAGCTACAACCGTATTTTCATCAAAACGAGCGGCTGGACAGTAACTTCAAGAGAAACTACAAAAAATATTCAATAACTTCACTATTATTCAGTGAAGTGTCACCAAAATCACTCCACACATCAGTGTCTCCTGCTGGTTATTCCACATTTTTTTTGTTTGGGAAAAAATGTGCTTTGCCATAATTTGGGGAATTTCTATTGGGAGAAATATTCAATAACACTAATATTCAGTGTGGTGTCACAAAACTCACCTAACCCTACTTAACAAAAACTACTTTCTAATGTAACTTTAACTTAATACATAATCCATGTCTTATTCCAGTCTGAAAGGTAAATTAACAAATTTTACTTAGTGGCCTTTGTGCCCCTGAAAAAAGTGAAGGCCAAATGGCCTTGCCCTAAAATGACGAAATTCCCACCCACATGTCATATAATATCGGGATATATATCGTATATCGATATTCAGCCTAAATATGTCGGGATATGACAATTGGTCCATATCGCCCAGCCCTAGTTACAACTACAGAGAGACAGACAGGTGTGTTACAACTACAGAGAGACAGACAGGTGTGTTCTCACCTGTTTGTTTCGACCAGGAAGCGGAGACACCAGCTGGAAGACTGCAACTCGACCAGATGCTGTTCCCACGGCAACCAGATCATCAAAACAGCTGAGCAGCTTCACAGCTGTGATCGCATCACTCTTCCCCTGAAACGCACACACACACACACACACACACACACAGGCAAGTCAAACTGTGTCTGAAAAGACGTCTTTAAAATCAAACAGCGGTAAAAAAGCCACAAACATTGTGGACATCACCTGAATGCAGCAATGATCACCTGAGCAGAGACAGAGACAGACAGAAGCTCTGCAACTACTGGTTCAGGTTTATCCTTTCACAATAAGAGTTCTGGACTAACCAGTATTCACTGTATGAAAAACATTTCTGTAACATAATTGTGTTGTTTTCATTAGTTATTTAATAGTCAGTGTTTAATTCCAACAGATAATTAATGTCCCATTAAAAGGTGACAACATGTGTATGCTGTTAATTAATAATAATAATCAACTATATTTAATAGTTTTTAAGAAAAAAAAGGTCTAAAATACTCAGATTCTATATATTGATTATCTATGAGTTCAGCTTTACTCTCCACTGTCCTCGTCCATTATTACTGATGACTGCATCCCAGCGGGAGCCGTCAGGCCCTGATGGTGTCTCAGCTGTACCTTTGAAGACGTGCAGATGAACTTACACCAGCCTGGTGTCGTCTTCCTAAGGTCAGTTGATTCACATACAGTTCAATCTCTTTGGAAAACAGCAATCATCACTCCTCCTCCAAAAAACCTGTCCCTAAAGAAAATAATGAATACAGACTCCACGTTCTGAAGTGTCTGGAGACGTTGATGGTGTGGGAGTTAAAATCCAACAACTAACAACAGCCCCATTTGCACTGCCCTTTGAGTGCCGGCATCATGTGCCGATTCTCTGCATCGTCCTCTGTGTGAAAGTTTCAGATGTGGGGGGGACAGTTTCACTGCGGCTCTGCTCTGCCTCCAGAGGCTGCAGCAGAGGAGAGCCGTGTCTGTGTCTGTCCTCCTTTCTGGCCTCCTGTCTGACATCGTGTGTGGACACTATTATAAATATTGCCATGTGGCAGCCTTTTGTCCAAGACAAATCTCCAGTGGGACAGATAAATGAATCTTGAATATTATTGATTAACTGGGTTTACTGATAGATCGTTAAGCTGCAATAGATCGAGCAGACAGCTCTACCAAGAACTCAGCTGTACAACTGATGAACACCACAGAAGAAGAGCTCTGACCTCCAAGCTGTACTTGTTCATATGTGCGAGGCGGCGACAGTACAGGTAGAGCATCCCGATGCTGCTGCCGACTGCCAGGAAGTCACTGCTGCTGTCCAGAGCTGTCAGGTAGACCAAGACGGACCGGAATCCACGTTGCACCTGCAGGAGACAGGCAGGAGCCTTCGTCATTGTCACCATCATCATCATCGTCATCATGATCAGGATCATCATTATTTGTCTTGAGAGGACTGATGTGATCTGGTCTTGGCTGTCAGAAGTTGATCAGCTGAAGGTGTGAGTTTATGTATTTGGCTTTAAAGAGGTCATATTATGCTACTGTTCAGGTTCACACTTTTATTTGAGGGTCCTGGTAGAACAGTTTTGTCTCTCATTTTCAAAAAACACATCATTTCCATATAGAGCACTGCTGCAGCATCCCTTTTCACTGCGTGAAAGAGTTACCAAAGTTATTCTTTAGTAACCATCTTTTATTAAAAATATAGAGTTTTAACTTTGCAACTTCTCTACATCGCAGTAGCTTCTGCATGCCTGTGCTGACTGACTTATACGTTTTATAATTATATATATATATATATACTTATAGAACGCCTGTGTCATAGCGACAAACATAAGTTACCGAAAGGCTGGACTCCAGACCAGGCGGGTCAGGCAGTGCAGCAGCAGTGTTTCCTGTGGGAGACAGTAACTCTGTGGACTTTGGGCATTTTCACTTTGCAGAACTTTTACATACAGAAAAATGCTTCATAACACAATAGAGCCAAAAGCCTAATATGACCTCTGTAACTGCACCAGTTTTACAGGTGACGGTGTGTTTACAGGTCACGCAGGTGACGGTGGCTTCAGAGGAAGCTGCAGGTCTTCTGATGCAGTAAATTCGCTCCCTGTCTGTTTGGTAAGCGATTAATCAGTCAGTCATTTTTCAAGTTAGAACATCGACGCCATCTGGGTCCAGCTTCTTAGATAAGAAGATCTGCTGCCTTTCTTTGTCTTTTCTGACAGTAAACGAAGGGTTTGGGGGCTTTTGGCTGTTGGACAGAAGCACCAGGCTGACGACACTGTGAACTTATCCCAACGATCTGCTAAAACATTGACAGAACAATGATCCAGCGCCCCCGGCGTGGAGAACTACAGAGGATCTGCTTTCATCACACCTGACCTCTGTCCCAGCTCACCTGTGTTCCCTCAGCAAACAGGTTAGGGTTAGGGGTTAAACAGGTTGCGATTTGAACGGGTCAGTGTCTTGGCCTGGTTCTTGGATTGAAATGTGTCATTGTCTCAGCTTGGTTCTGGCCTGGTTTGGATTGGAATGGGTCATTGCCTCAGCTTGGTTCTGGCCTGGTTTGGATTGGAATGGGTCATTGTCTCAGCTTGGTTCTGGCCTGGTCTGGATTGGAATGGGTCATTGTCTCAGCTTGGTTCTGGCCTTCATTGTCTCAGCTTGGTTCTGGCCTGGTCTGGATTGGAATGGGTCATTGTCTCAGCTTGGTTCTGGCCTGGTCTGGATTGGAATGGGTCATTGTCTTGGCCTGGACGCTGACCTGGTTTGTAATGGTTCAGTACCTTGGCTGGGATGGCGTTCAGCAGGTAGTAGAGCGGGCAGAACTCTCTCAGGACGGACGGAGGGGTCAGCTGGGTCGCCATGTTCCTGTCAAGCGGCAGGTCCTGAAAATAACTTTAAAATCTCAATTTAAAAACAGTAAAATTAACACCAGAACGAGTGCATTTGGAGAAACCCACGGCTGTACTGCGCCATACATTCTGTTTAATAAGCACCTAACTTTTCCCCCTTATCTGCATACAATGCACAACAAAACAAGCTTTAACAAGCTGTTGTGATCTATTTGCGGTCGCACCACGAAACGTTTCACTTTGATAAAATTTCGAGCTAATGATTTATTCAAGTCTTCCCTTAGACGAGTCAAACCGCGTACGAGCGTAAACAATTCAAATTCAACATAATTGGAACGCTGTTCGGTTACCCAAACATTTGCCGAATTGAAGAGAACGCTTACTAAATTGTTGAAGGTCTAAAGCATTCTACTGAAATTAATATATTTTAGCTCAAATAAAGACTTTGGTAAAATAGACACTTTGTTAAGTGATGTCTGGTGTGACGAACGTCGCGAACGTTCTGCGTTCTGTTACGGTGGAGTGAGCCCTGAACAGGTTTACGGTTCCGTCCAACACACAATGCTGTTAAACACGGCATTAACAGACCGTGGGATTTCTGTAATGATATGCCAATAAACATTAGTTCAACAACAATAGTTATTGATTTTCGATGTATCTGCTGTTCATCTTCTACTATTCTTTCTTAACTATAGTGACAGAGGGCGTAAACGAACCGTGTGATCAAACGTTAAATCTGAGATTTTAAACAATTAAACGCTGTTTGGTGGACCAGACATACACCGAAATAAACGGAGTAGTTGGCCTAAGTGAAACAAATCTCAGACTGCGCTTTACACCACATTTATTTCAGCCCGACTTCGGAAAAATATTAAATTGACGATTTCTTGAATAGAGTTTGTGTTGCGCTGTTTCTCCGGGAGATGACGGTCCCGTCAGGTTGACGACAGCTCAGCAGGTTCTGATGAAATCTAACAGCGAACATCCCAAAAACAACATGAAGTCGCCAGCAACAAGCGAACTAACAAACTAACAAACATCATGTTGTTTATTGAATTAGCATGTCAGGCACTGAGTCCAGGCTAGCTAGCATCATATGAGAGCAGCTATATGAGTGCTAGCGAGGCATGCTAACGTCAGGAAGAAGACCGTGAGGCACTTACTCAGAAGTACAGCGCAGGTTTCGGCTCAGATGCTGTGACAGATGTTTTAATTACAGCTGGATGTTAAAGATCTGTCAGGTGACATCGCCCTGTTTCTGTTTCTGACAGCTTTCATGCTGACGCTGACCTGCTGTCAACAAACTGCGCCACCTGCTGGCAGGACACACAGTAACATCTCTACTTTCGCTTTAATTTAGTCTTTTAATGTATTTCTCCGATTTTCATTATTTTCCAAATTAGCGACTGAACCACAGACTTCCTGTACTTCCTACTAACTTTAATCTTTTCTTTATTTTTTCTTTATCTGCAGCCAGAGGATCATTTCATGAATAAATGTATAATGAATGACCGGAAGCGGAAATACAGTAACTGCTGATTGGAAGATATGGAAACTGGATCAGCTCTATTTGAATTCTTTGAAAGTCTTCCAACAATGAACTGTGTTTATTTAAATAAAGCTTTAAAGGTGAAAAGATAGAAAGGTAACATTTGCAATAATTTCTCCAAAAATTGGCTAAATATACAACAGGAGGAGTGGAATATATATATATATATATATATATATATATATATATATGTAACATTTTGAGTTCGGTCCATTGGGGAATCCGGTTCGGGAAGTACGCGCTCCCGCTCCTCCCGACGGCTAAGCTAGGCTAGTACAAAACGCCCCCAGCTAACCGTTACCTGCTCCCGTTATTACCCCTCCCGTTAATGTTGCCCTTCAGCCCAGCGGAGCGTTTTAATCACCCGCACACACAGATTTTAAAACTAAGTATTTATTGGCTGATATCGATCGTCGATCAGGTTGATTGGATCCACCGACTTGCCCCCCGTCTGAGCTAAGCTAACAGTTCAGTTAGCCTCACAGGCAAAATGGCGGACAACGAGGATGACAGCGGTTCGACCAGAACAATAACAGCCGCGGAGCCGCCGGGGACCGCGGCCGCTCCGTGCACGCAGCAGGGGGAGAATGTTCCGGCAACGGCTGCCGACCAGAGCAGTCCGCCGGGGGAGAGTTTACACACGGTGTCCCGTGTAGAGACCGGTCACCCCGGTGAGAGTTCACCAGCAGGGTCCGGAGCTCAGCTGGCAGACTTCTTACAGAGCTGCCCGGGGGAACAGAGCATCCTGGTGGGCACAGAGCTCACCGGCCTGGGCCCGGACCTGGCGAACACCACCATCATTTACGTGCAGCCGGACGGCAGCCTGGTGGAGGGTTCTGGACTGACGGCCGAGGAGCAGCAGGCTCTACTGGATCAGCTTACCAAGCAGCAGATCGTCCAGGTCTCCGACACCGAGGCCGCCCAGCTGCTCCAGCAGAGCCAGCTGGTCAAAACCATCCCCGTCCACAACACGGCCCTGGACCCGAGTCAGTTGCAGCAGGTCATCAACCAGGTGACCAAGTCCCAGCAACAAGTCCATGTTCAGGTCCCCCAGCAGGTCCTGAAGCAGCATGTCCAGGTCCCTCATCAGGGTCTGAAGCAGCAGAAGCAAGTTCAGATCCCCCAGCAGAACTTGAAGACCTCAACCCAGAACAACGCTTCCCAGCAGCTGAAGAGTGTTGCTCAGCAGTTCGCAATGCAGACCGGCAGCTCGGTCCAGGTGGTCCAGAAGAAGGTGAGGTGCACAACCCTGTTAAGGACGGGTTTATCTGGACTGTACTAGACTCATCTGGTCCAGACTGATCCTGCCTGACCCAGGGGGAGCAGTCAGTTTCCCAGTGGGACTGAGTCTGTCAGCCAAGTGCGGAAATATCTAAGTGATACACCTATCACCTGTCTCACTCTCTCTGTCTGTCTGTCTGTCTGTCTGTGTGTCTGTCAGCAGTTCTTCTTCAGGTGTTCTTGTCAGGTGTATTGGCAGCACCTGGAGTTGGTTTGTTTTTTCTCTAACAGCTGATTGTGTCAGTCTCTTTTATGTGTTTTTGCAGTAATAATGGAAACAAATATTTAAAGGATTTTTTTCTCCCTCCTGTAATAACCTTCTCAGGGTCCATTGAGTGGCTGGTCTGAAGCTTTCAGTCAGGTTAAATCCCTCTGAGTGTTTTCAACTGGTTTCTGGTTTTCTGTCCTTTTAGTCCGAGCCCGTCAGGATCCAGATCCAGGTTCCCCCTAAACAGGAACTCAAGACAGGTTCCAGCCCCCAGCAGAAGTGTGTTGCTGTCAGTCATCCCCAGGTCAAGCTGTCAGCCAATGGCAGCGTAAGCAGTGCTCAGATCATCCACATCCAGCCTGTGGTTGGTCAGCAGGGTCAGCAGTTCTTCCTGCAGCAGCGCCCGGGGGATCCCCCCATCCAGCTGCTGCTGCAGAGCCCCTCCCCTGTCGTTGGATCTCTGCTCCCGTTGGTTCACAAAGTCACAGGTCAGACAGCATCAGCAGGTACCGCCTCCAGTCCAGGTCAGAAACCTGCAGTATCACCCATCAGAGTCCAGACCTCCTCTGCTGTTAAGCCTCCACCTCCTACCATTGTCAAGACCCTGCCCACCTCCGCAGCTAAAACCATAAGTGTCCCGCTAATTAAAACCGGGGCTAATGGCACGATGACAGCCACCAGTAAGAATCCTGTTAAACCATCTGCAGTAGTCACTGCAGTCCCAATTCAGAGCACACCTTCTGCTGTCCGCCCCGCAACCACAGCCCCGCCCCCTGTAACCCCGCCCCCAACAGCAAAGGACAGGGAGAGGGAAAAAGAGAAGGAGAAGAGGGTGAAGAAGAGAGAAAAAAAGGTGATGAAGGTCCAGACCAGATCTGGCCGAGTCTCGAGACCTCCGAAGTACAAAGCCAAAGACTACAAGTTCATTAAGACGGAGGACCTCGCTGACAGCCACCAGTCTGACTCTGACGACTACTCTGACATGAGCGTAGAGGAGGAGGAGGCTGCAAAGAAAGATGGCCCCACGCCTGGCTCCTCCCCCTCCCTCACCTACAGTCACAAGTCCCGGTCTCATCGCTGCCAGACCTGCGACAAGGCCTACATTGGCCCCGGAGGACTGAACCGGCACTACAAACTAAACCCGACACACGGAGAGCCCGATCTGCCTGGCGACTCACCCAGCAACACACCACACCCCCTCAGAGAGGACTGCCAGGCACAGGAGACGACAGCAGGCGCTGCCAGAGAGGAGGAGGAGAAGAAAAAGGAGGACAGATCGGCTGCCACAGCAACAAACAGAGTAAGAGAGCCACCAATCATTGCTTGGAGGGGAGGATCAGATTTCATGGGAAATATTTATTGATTGGTCGCTCCTCTCTCTCTGATTGGTGTGCAGGTGGAAGGGGGTCCAGCAGCGGCTGTAGGTCTTAGGGGCCTCCATTACCGGGGCCCTGGCAGGCCTCGAGGACGAGGCAGAGGGAGGGGGCGGGGTCGAGGCCATGGTCGATCATTGGTACCGCCTCCTAAGGTGAGATCACTTCAAACTTTTCTTTTTCTTACAAAATGTAATGATTGTTATTAACCGTTGGAGAACAGTCTCAGACCTCAACCAACGCAGAAGTCAGTGCTCAACATCAAGTCAAAGAGTCCTCCTCTCCACAGCATCAATCCCCTTCAGGTGTGACACACCTGTACGCTCAGTCACACCTGTATGGTGTCAGTCACACCTGTACAGTGTCCGTACAACGACATGATGAACTGTAGTCTGATGACCTGAGAACACTCCACATGTTCTTCTTAACAAATTTAATTGCAGTAAATAATCCATTAATCTGATTGGTTCATTTTCCAAGCTGGCAGTTGGCCTCGTCAGTAGGCGGGGCCGCCGTGGTCGACCACCAAAGCTTGCTGTCACCACGGTAACTGCAGAGCAGCAGGCGGAGAGGAGAAGAGATCGACTGCAGGAGGTAAGAGGAAGAAAGTTGAGACATGCTGTAGAGCTGTAAAGTCATGGTTACATTCTTCATCAAAGACCGCAGTCAATACCTGATGTGTTGTTGTATATCCATGACAACTACGTGTTGTGTACAGCTGGTGGAGCAGTGTGAGGATGAGGAGCTGATGGACATCGTTCTTCCTCGTTTGACGAAAATGTTGAGTCTGTGGGAGCTGTTGCTGGCAAAGGTACGCACACACACACATACACACACAGTATGTATATACACACAAACTACACATATATATATATATATATA
>CAEMYA010000320.1:0-21975 GCA_903131615.1 Diplodus sargus | reverse complement strand
AATAGTTAAACAGAACTTTGTACATTTTTAAAATGTATGCACATATTCAGCAAACAACAATTTATATTTGCATTATAAGTAATAAAAAATGGTTTGTTAAACATATTTGTGGTTTTCACAGTACAATAACTTTTTCTACTCAGATTTTATGTTTTATTTCTGATTTTAGGTCTATTGTGTTAATACAATATGTCAAAATGAAAAAATAACTGTACAGTCACACATGTGAGTGTAGGTTAGGGTTATAATAATAACAATCACACCAAGTAAATAGTTTTAAGGTGAAATATAATGGCAAAATCAAAAATAGTCAAAAACGAACAATTATACCCTGGAATATCAGGTTTCCTAACAAACCTAAATATACCTGACAATCCACCTTCAAACAGCCTCATTTGGCCATCAGTGAAAATGCTTCTTAACCTCCCACTTTTCTATAGGAACACATATTTCCTACGGGCACTGCACTAGTATTGATAATGTGACTAACTGAATCTTGAGCTCAGGAGAAACAGTCAGAGTGAGACCTCTCGTTGCTCACACACACTCTCTGCTCTCTGACGCAGCAGGAAGTAGCAGCAGCAGCAGAAGACGAGACGAAGAGTCACAGTGAGTCTCATCGACGATCAGACAACAGAATTAAATAATAATCGATACATCTGAACAACTGTTTGGTTTTTATTTGTTGTTGATAAATTATCGCTGTGATGATGTCAGCACTGCAGCTTCCTGTCAAGCTGCAGGTGAACACACATCAGTAATAATCAATAATTGATATCGATACTCTGATCGTGGCAGTGTGCGGTGGTGATGACGTCAGTGCTGCAGCTTCCTGCTGAGCTGTGGCTTCAGGTGTTCAGCTTCTTGTCCTGGAGAGACAAACTGAGCGTGCGCTGCACCTGTTCACACTTCAAACACCTGCTGGATAAGTCCCGCCCCCTGTGGCGAGGCTTCAACGTTGTGCTGCGACACTTCTCTCGATACAACCGACCATTCTGGCACAGCCTGGCTCAGCGCCACGTGGGTAGTGTGTCGGTGCATTCAGGTAAGAGGAAACACCTAAAGCAGCTTTCCACCTGGCTTCCTGCTCTCGGCGCGCTGGGGTTGGACGATTGGAGGGAAGTAGGCGTCGATGAGCTGAAACTCTTCCAGCGGCTGCAGCGTCTGTCCATAACAAACTCTTCTACACCGCTCAAAAACTTCAACTTCTTGTCTCCTCTGAGTCACCAGCTGACGCAGCTGAGCCTCTGTAATGTGCAGCTCACCTGTCCTGCCTCTCAGCTGTTGGCCTCCGTGAGCCAGCTGACTCGTCTCACCTCACTACTGCTGCACCACGATGGCAGTCTGAGCATACCGAAACTCAGCAGTGTCCTGACTCACCTGACCAAGCTGAAACATCTGTCCTGCACCATGATCACTTACAAGACACTGTCACATGACTTCTTTGGCCCTGGCCACCACACAGGTAAACACTCACCTAAACTCACCTGTAAGATGAAACAGGTAATCAGCAGGTAGCAGGTGTCATTAAAGGTGGAACCGGTAAGAACATCTGTTGAAGGTCACTCCAAACAAACAGGAGGCAGCACATCACCTGTGTGACCACTAACTGCTGCTCACTTTACTTGTTTCTGTTGCTAATAATGGCTCTTAGCGAGTTAGCTCAGCTAGCCATGTAGCTAGTGATCACAGATGTGCTGTGTTTTTCTGCCAGCAGGTGGCAGCGCTCTGCAGTTGTCTGACCTGCAGTTGTTGAACTACGATGCTGTGGTGACGCACGAAGTTCTGCAGCCGTTGTCGTGCCTCCGCAGCCTGTCAATCTTCCACCTGTACTCTGTACCTGGACCCACTTGTCACTTGCAAACATGGCTGATGGCACTACCACAGCTGTGCAGCCTCAGTGTGCATGGTGAGTCCTATCATCTATTGTGACTCTACTGAGACTCAGCTGTGACTCTACTGTAACAGCACAGGACACTTCTCGTCATTGAAGCACCTCAATCTTTTTCTCCCGCTGATACTGTGATGTCACCTTGACCTCACTGTCTGTCCAATAGGAGGCCATCCTTTGGCAGTGTATGCTGACATCCTGCCGTCCACCCTCCTCAGTCTGACTCTCTGTGTGGATCTGCAGCCTGAAGATCTGCAGGTGGTCTCACACAGAGCTCCTCACCTGCAACATCTGCACCTGGAACCCTGGAGCTCCTCCTCCAACCTGGTCAGACCCCTCCCACAGCTCTTCCCTCACCTGAGAACACTTCGGATCAGGTGAGTCACTAACAACCGATGACCCATAATGATCAGTAATCAATAACATGACCCAGAAGAGTTGAAACAAGCTGAGGCTGCGTCCAAACTGATCAGCTGATTGCTCAGAAAAGGCTGAGTCAAACCAGCACTGACCACCTCTAGGAAACACCTGGTTTCCATAGTAACCTTCTGTTTGTTGTTTTTCAGACATCATCACGTGTCAGACAGCGACTTCCTGCATCTGCAGCAGCTGCAGCACCTCGACACTCTTGAAGTTCTGGACTCGTACTACAGACCCGACCCAGCCGACCCAAGCTGGGTCGTCAATGAACCAAGTCCTCGCCTGCTGCAGCTGATCTCTGACCTGCAGGACCTGACCAATCACAGAGTTCGAGTCATCACCAGCTCACACAGAGATCCGCTCACCTGCCATTGTGTCTGACCAATCAGAGACTCTCGTTACAGCCCTTGCTGTGACATCATCTGATGTCATGAATATTCAAATTATATTGTTTTACTTACTGTGCCTTTTTTTTGTGCGAGGGTGAGGGTGTCATCACTGCTGCATGTTGGGCATTTTGTTCAAAGTGACATTACATATTTACAGTAAATTACATCAACGGTTTTAAATACCAAACAACAGGAAGTGTTGAAGACAAGAATGTAACAAAGTTCAAGTGATGGACAGCTTTCTGTCAGGACTCCATCACAAACACAACTTGTAAACAAACTGACGGGACATTTCTCACCTGACTGAAGCTGATTTCTGATTGGCAGTAGTTGAAGAGCGTCAAAGCGCTTCAGTGTTAAATCATTTTTATAAACAGTTGTTGTTACTTATGGCACCATGACCCCTTTAAAGTGGTGCAAACGAGCACGCTCTAAACAGCCGCCATCTTTATCATCCGTTAAACACAAAGTGTTAAAGTGGCCACACAGTGACGTTGTTGGTAACATGTTGGAATACATCGCTCAGGAGGAACATGATTTAAGATTGGCAGGTAATGATACATGATTTGTTGAGGTGTGTTAGTTATTGATTACTGATTAGGGTTAGGTTAGGCTATTGATTTGTTAATATTTTTATGCACACATTCAGAAACATGAACAAAAAAACACAGAAAGCTGTGTGAAATATGAAATATGAATGAAAATAAAGAGAAAAAAGTTATTTCTGCCAGAAATTACGATAGAATGAAAAAAATCATTTTATTGTGAACCAAAGATTAGAATAACATAATAAAACAAACAAAACAAAAGTAAGAGTGTCTGAAGGAGGAGCATGTAGAAGTACAAAGGTAGATATCCCTACCCTTCTCAAATTTTCTTCTTTTAACTCTTTATTATTATATTCTTTATTATTTCAACAAATTCTCAAATGTATTTACAACTTTGAAACAACTATCCACAGTTTGTTTGCCACCCTATTAAATAATTAATATTAATGTCACATTATTTACAATCCAAATATCCACCCAGTGCTACAGATAAATATGAACAGGCCTAACACAACCTTTCCTCTTCCATATACCTGACACAAATATATTATTTGTATTTTTTTAAATTGATTTATATTTGTGCTTTGTTTCAACTCCTCACCGGACACATTCCACAAGTCCACCCCGTACACCGACGTACACTGACATACCACACGACCCTATTTGTACGACACACTGTTTTATTAAATTAAATAATCCTCTATATTGTAAAACATTATTTTAATGTTGCCCAGATGTAAATGAAGTCTTGCCTTAAACATGATCATTGTAGTATTAAATTTGAACAGATCTATAAATTTGAATATATGTGATTTTAAAAACAGTGTTTGTGTGTCCCCTATCCACATTATGTATCACCCTGAATGCTCTCTTTTGAAGTATGCATATTGGTTATAAGTGGCTTTTGTAAGTGCTGCCTCACACTTCCACACAGTAATTTAGCGATGGGTTAGGGGGTTAGTGAAGAATACAGAAAGCGCAATGAGTTATGGTCCAGTATGTGTTTTGTCTTCCCCAGAACGCAACACTTTATATCTGATCTGAGGTTTCCAGCAGATTTTGTGGATTAAAATCAGGCCCTGAAATGTTATCATAAACTCTTTCCACATTAACATTATAAATAATCATTGGTACTTGTGTATCTATATAGCTTTTTCCAAACAACATACATTTGGTTGTGTTCAAATGTAATGATAACTTTTCCCCAGAACAAAGAACATTGTTGTCATTTGTGAATAACACAAATTTTAGTTTTCTGGACACATACATACAGTATATGCCATTTATGTACAAAACAAACAATCTTGGACTTAATACTGACCCTTGTTGGACCCCAACAGTTATACTTCTTATCATCAATACAACCAGTGATTTCATCTGTTAACTCAATTAATGCCATTGATGTTGATCTATTTGCTCTAAAAACGTTTTTGACTGACAATAAATGATGTTTACCAATGAAATGATCTCACATTCTAATCAACAGTTTCCCAATATCTTAGAGAACTGGCAGAGTAATGATACAAGCCTGAAGTTGGTGAAATGTTGTTTGTCCCCGGCTTTATAAAATGGATTAATTTCAGTAGTTTTCCGGTTTGGTGGAAATGTAGCTGTTGAGATAGATAGATAGATAGATAGATAGATAGATAGATAGATAGACAGATAGATAGATAGATAGATAGATAGATACTTTATTTATTCCGAGGGAAATTCAAGTGTCCAGTAGCATACAAAATACAAAACATACATTAGACATACATTTAACATACATTTAACTAAAATGAAAATTAAAAACCCTTACCTTAAGAATAGGATTGAAAATAGCATAAAAGATAAAATACAAAGTACTATATATATATATATATATATATATATATATATATATATATATATATATATATAAAATGAACAGTGGCTACAGTTAACAGTGCAAAACGGTAGACAGTGCAAATGAAAGTGAAGCAGTGCAAATGGATGTGCAAATAGAGGTAGAAATTGTCCATTGTCTATTATCTATTGTCCTCCCTGCCTTTACTGAGAGCTGTTGTACAGTCTGATGGGGGACAAAAGAGTTTTTGAGTCTGTTGGTGGAGCTGGACTGGGACAGCAGTCTGCCACCTAACACACTCCTCTGCCTGGTGAAGGTGTTGTGCAGTATGGACAGCAGTTTGTCCAGGGTCCTTCTTTCTGCCACTGTCACCAGAGAGTCCAGCTCCATGCCCACAGCTGAGCCAGCTCTCCCCACCAGTCTGTCCAGTCGGCCGGCGTCTCTCTTCTTGCTGCTTCCTCCCCAGCAAACCACAGCATAAAAGAGGACACTGGCCACCACAGACTGGTAAAACATCTGCAGCAGTTTTTTGCAGATGTTGAAGGACCACAGCCTTCTCAGGAAGTACAGATGGCTCTGCCCTTTCCTGTGTAAAGTGTCCATATTTGCTGTCCAGTCCAGCTTGTCGTCCAGCTGCAGCCCCAGATATTTATATGTCTTGACTACCTCCACATCGACCCTCTCGATGGACAGAGGTTGGAGATGTGGTTTCTTCCTTCTGAAGTCCACCACCATCTCCTTGGTCTTGGAGGTGTTCAGCTGCAGATGGTTGGACCTGCACCACCTCACAAAGTGCTCGACCAGGCTCCTGTACTCCCCCTCCTGTCCATCCTTGATACAGCCAACCATCGTAGTGTCGTCCGAGTATTTCTGCATGTGGCAGAGCCCGGAGTTGTACTGGAAGTCAGATGTGTACATGGTGAAGAGGACGGGAGAGAGCACTGTCCCCTGTGGTGCTCCGGTGCAGCTGACCACAGTGTCTGACGTGCGGCCCTTCAGTCTGATGTACTGTGGTCTCTCTGTGAGGTAGTCCATAATCCATGTCACCAGGAGTGGGTCCACTCTCATCTCTGTCAGCTTCTTTCTCAGCAGGAGCGGCCGGATGGTGATGAAGGCGCTGGAGAAATCAAAAAACACGATTCTCACAACGCTGCTCTCCTTGTCCAGATGAGAGTGGACCCTGTGGAGCAGAAAGAGGATGGCATCCTCCATGCCCACCTTCTCCTGGTATCCAAACTGTAGTGGATCTTGTGTGTGGTGGACCTTGGGTCTGAGGACATGGAACCGCAGCCGTTCAAAGGTCTTCATAATTTGTGATGTCAGTGCTACTGGTCTGAAGTCACCCGGCTCCCTGGGGTGTTTTTTCTTAGGAACCAGGGATGAGACATAAAGTCCTCCAGAACACAGGGACCCTCCCCAGCTGCAGGCTTAGGTTGAAGACATGCTGGAGTGGCTCCCCCAGTTCAGCAGAACAGGCTTTAAGCATCCTTGGACACACTCTCTCCGATCCTGCTGCTTTCCTTGCACGAAGCCTCCTCAGCTCTCTGCTCACCTGATCCTTGGTGATGGTGGTGGTGAGGGGGGTTGAACTGTCCATGGGTGTGGAGGGTTGGCGTGGTCTGCAGTCTTGGGTGGTGGGGTTGGTGGAAGTGATAGACATGGTGGGGGTGTGAAGTGGGCCGTCGCTGGTTGTGGGAGCTGGAATATCAAACCTGTTAAAAAACAGGTTTAGCTGGTTTGCTCTTCCAGCATCCCCCTCTCCTGTGATATTGCCATTCTTCTTGCAGTCTGTGATGGTTTTCATGCCATCCCAGACCTCCCTCATGCTGTTATGCTGCAGCTTCTGTTCTACTTTCCTTCTGTAGTCCTCCTTCGCCTCTCTCAGGTGGACCTTGAGTTCCCCCTGTACGCGCTTCAGCTCTTCTCTGTCACCATCCCTGAATGCCCTCTTCTTCCTGTTCAGGATGTCCTTGACATTACTGGTGATCCAGGGCTTGTTTTTGGGGAAGCAGCGTACAGTTCTGATGGGGACCACAACATCCATACAGAAGTTCAGGTAGTCGATGTCCTCACCATGTGCCTCCTGCAGGACGCTCCAGTCAGTACATTCAAAGCAGTCCCTCAGAGCCTCCGCTGCCTCAGGAGACCATTTCCTGAAGGAGCGTTTGGTCCTGGACTGTCTCTGGATCTGTGGTTTGTACTGTGGTGTGAGCAGGACCAGGTAATGGTCAGACTTTCCCAGTGGGGGCAGAGGAGTGGCAGTGTAGGCTTCCCTCACGTTGGCGTACAGGAGGTCTTATGTCCTGTTCTTCCTGGTGGGGCAGCATACAAACTGGTGAAAGTCTGGCAGTGTGGAGTCCAGTGTCACGTGGTTAAAATCCCCGGAGATGGCGATGAATGCCTCTGGATGTTGTGTTTGCAGTCTCACGATGGTGGAGTGTATGACGTCACACGCGTCGGAGGGACGTAAACAACAGCAATGGCGTGGGAGAACTCTCTGGGCATGTAGTACGGCCTGAGACCTCAATGTCTCTGTTGCACACGATCTCCTTCACCAACATGCCCCTGGTTGCACCATTTGTTGTTGATAAACAGTGTGAGTCCCCCTCCTTTGCTTTTGCCGCTGCGTCCACAGTCCCGGTCCGCTCTCACTGTAGTGAATCCAGTTATATCCACATTAGCGTCTGGGGTGTTCTGGGTTAGCCAGGTTTCAGAGAGGCAAAGTAAACTGCACTCCCTGAAAGTCCTGTCCGTCCTCACAAGGGCAGCCAGCTCGTCCGTCTTGTTGGTCAGACAGTTCACATTTCCCATCAATATCGACGGAACCGAGGGCTTGTACTTCCGCTCCAGGTTAGTGGGTTTATAATACTGTCAATGACTTACTTGATTACATCGATCCCATTCCAGCTGTTTTTATACTTACATGTCTTTATTATGTCTGTGATTTATTTGTTTCTACAGTGTCAAGATAGATTAGAGATAGATCAGCAGTCTCTCCTGTAACCCTGTCCAGTGATGTCCGTGATGTTTTCAGCCGACTGTGGTTGAACTTTTACAAAAAAATCATAAAACCCACCAACCACATCATGCATATTATTTAAGGACTTGTTATCAATAGTGGGACATTCAGGATAATTTTCTTATTTAGACTGCGTTGAATAATATTTTGTAATTTATTCCAGTAGCCTTTTTTTATTGTCACGTCTCTTGTATGTGATTTTATGTTGCTCTACAGAAACACTGTCCGTGACATCATCAGTTGTGGTTGAGTGCTCTCCCCGCCCATATAGTTGAGATTATTATACTATAATATATATGTTGGGCCTTGTGCCTCCATGCACATGTCTCAAACAAAGACACCAAGAGAGGCCTGTAGTTGAAGCCAGAATCCTAACTATTAGTGCCTTACTGCCACAAAGAGCTGCAGGACAAAGAACAGGGCAAAAGGTGTGAAAAATGTAACTCAGGTTGACCTGCCTCCAAGACGTTCACCCGGTCTCTATTGGCTGTGAGCTCATCGCAGTCCAAGGGAGCATTAAGTTATGGTGAGACCCCCGGTTCCAACCAACCGCTGCCATAAGGGTGCAACTTTAAGAAACCTTTTTCATTTGCTTGAGCTAACTGCACTTCCCTTCTCGCTGGACAAGACAGAGACTGTTTTTGTTTTACTTTTGTTTTGTTCAGACATTCGTCATTATTGTTTGGATCCAGGAACGCTGTACAACCCAGCCGTTTCCTCACCGCCCGCAGAAGGAAAAGGTTATCTTCAGAAGGAGACGAAACCCCCGAGGTCCGGTCCCTTCCATCGAGTGGACATAATGCTGTGAACAGCCTGCCATCAGCTTTTAGGCTTGACCCCGCTCTCGCGCTCCCAAATGAGTTGGTGCTTCGAGTCAGACGGGCACCCATGCTATCCGCGACAAGCGGCATTCAGGTAAGAGGCTTTTGTTTGGGCAGAAACAGATAGTATATAGTGTGTTTTCTTTGTTGTGCTTTATTTTGTTGTGAAAGGACCGCCGATTCCGATTTATGGTTTACTGTACAGTGTGCTAACTGTGTTAATACGCTTGCTAGGAGCTCTCGGTAGCGCGGCTACCTTTTTGGAAACTGTGGGTTTTACCCCTCTAAATTTGCCTCTCGTGGGACTAAACTGCACACAAGACCAAAGACAACGTAACCGCCTGCTTGTTCAACTTTGCGCGCACGTGTAGTGATCACCTTTGGTCGACACATTCACTGCCGCCATTTGAGAATCCCAGGTATCTCATTCAGAACCTAAATCATCCCCTTGGGATCTGTGTTCTCGCGTGACCTCACCAAATCACGTTCGGCGAGTCCTGTAGTCTCTTCAATGCCCCCTAATCTGTAGTCCAGCGAACGTGACTTCCCAAGTCGGCCAACGTTCGGCCATCTATGTAGTCTTTATTAGGGACTTCCTGCCACACACACACACACACACACACACCTCCACCTGTTTATATGTTTGGCTTCTCTGTGATTTTGATGTTGTTAGTTGTTGAAAGCAACTGTTGTTTGTTAGGGTGGTGGTTTGTGTTTTGGAAGAAAGCTTTAATAAACACTTTTGATTTTAACTGAGCAGAATCTGTGATTATTTTGCACAATTCCATATTGTAATAACTGCTGGTTGAGATGGTCAGTGCTCAGATTCACGCCTTCCCTCTTGTCTAATTATTGATATTTTCATAATATTGACAATTTGACTAATTTTCAGGCTTTGAGACTAAAGGTAAATCAATTTATTATTGATCCCTGAGTTCAGGGTGGTGCCTGTGTTCCTTAATGACTCATAGTTACCTAAATTTCATTAATTAATTTTAATAATTGTATTAATCAATGATAATATTTTAATGAATAATCAATATCAATTCCCAACATATTTATATATATATAAACATATAAAGCAGCACGTCCTTGTTGTTTGCCCTGTTTGTGTAGTTGAGTTCACATCCTTTATGAATCTGCTCCCTTCTCAGGGCTCAGCCAGGTTTTGGATGTAGCTTAGATCTTGAATGTTTTTTTGAATGGATTTAAATATTCTGTAATGTTTTGGTAATTAGCTTATAAACTTGACTATTAATTTATTAAAATAATTCAGTGATGCAGCTTTAACTTTATAAAATGTAATTTTGTTTGTGATTCTTTGGAGTAATTCAGTTCAATTAAAATTCTGTTTTCATTGAAAAATAAAAGTCCTTAAAGGCCTCTGATTGTTTGTCCTTGTGTTCACAAGCATCAGAAGTTTGAAGTAAACTTTGTTATAAACTCAGTAAACAAACTTAATAATAGTTCACAGTCAGTTTACACGTCAGATCACAACTGAATTAAATTATCGGATTTCTGCAGTTTTATGTTAATGAAATTCCTCAGGATCACTGCCGTCACACTGAAGACCGGTGTGACAGTACCTATTACCACCTATGGGGGCTGTATGACAGCTGTGAGCCTCCGTCCTGGCTGATATACCATAGAAGAAGAAGGAGGAGGAGGAAACGGAAGTAGAAAGTCGCAGCGTGTGTGCTCACTGCTCAGTCTCTCAGAGGAAGATGGCGGACGTGGAGGGTAAGTACGCTGCACGTCTACAGAAAACACGTGAATTTTAAAAGAAACTTAATGTTTAATTTAAATGAAAACTTTTTAATGAATGTTTGAAAGTGAAACAAACAGAATCGTTTACTGCTGCGTGTAAACTCTCCACTCGTTCGGTCCGCCTGTAACACCGAGCTGCACTGAAAAACACGTAGTTTAATACAAAACGTGTGTTTAAAGCATTCACAGCTCAGTGTCGTGTCTCAGTCTGTAGTTTGAATCCTCAGTTTGTGTGTCGGTTCGGTTTGTGTCGCTGCGGAGGAGCAGCGGACCGCTGCAGGTCTGCAGCCGGAGGCCGCTCACATGTGGCGGCTCACATGGAACCAGTCACTCGGTGAAGTTCTGAGTTCCAGATATATTTATGTTTATATATAAACATATAAATATAATCAGAGATTATGACTCAGATTTCATTATTAAACTGAATGTTACAGCGCGTGGCTTCAGCTGCACTGAGTGTAACAGTTCACCTAAAGTCAATTAATTGATTATTGCAGTCTGAGCAGTTTCCTGTATTGATCTCAGATGCTCGGCCGTGTGCGGAACATGTTGTTTGATTATGTGCTGTTCTTTGGGTCCCTCCGGCCTGTTAGCACTGGGTGTTAGCCTGATGCTAACTAACACGTGCTGTGGGAGCGGACACGTGGTCTTCTCTCCCCTCAGTAATCTGAAACTCAGACGAACCGCAGCAACAACAGAGTTTAAACTCAGGTTTTTTCCGACACTTGTTAAATGATGAATTATTCTTCTTGATAGAATAAGGAGATGAGTGCCCGACTCACAAAGTTACCTGTCGCATGCACTGTTTTTTTTCTTATGATTAATTGTTTGCACGTGTTTCAGCAGCATCAGTGAAGAAGAAGAAGAAGGTGAAGAAAATCCTTGAAGAAGAAGTCGGGGTGAGTGTGAAGTTTAAATGGTAGATTTAAAAATGATTTTTTTCCCCTAAATTTTACATTTATGAGGGAGTCATGCTCTCAGGTCACGGTAAGGTCTAAATGGAAATGTTTTATATTCAACAGGAGATCCAACAGAGCGGCGATTTCTTCATCAAACCAGAGTCAAAGGTCGCCTCTCTGGACACATCACAATGGCCTCTGCTGCTGAAGGTAAAACACCCCAGTTCACCTGCAGTGAACGGGCCAGGGTTTCGGACAGATAGCGGTGCTTGGCTGGCTGCTCTGCCAAGTTGTCTGAAAACCAACTTAAAATAACTTAAATACTGCAATACAGAAAAGTCCCTAACGTGACTTCATAATTTAGTGAGTATGAAGTCAGAACAAATCTACAGCTCACTGACTAGAGGTCAAAATGTTGTGTTATTGATTGTACACATTCAGCCAACATGTTTGAGTCCAGCGTGTGACGTGATGAACCAGTTTATCCATTCGCTGAGCGGCCATCTTGTTGCAGTCTCTGCCTCTGCTCCCGTTCTGGGGGCGGGGCCTCTACGTCGCGGTGCTGGTGGTTTTTCGGCGTTTTGTCGAAGGATCACCCAAAACTGCACGCAGAGAAAGACTGGACCCGACAACCGCCAAGACGATTTTCTGTTCTGATCACTTGATGCTGAGACTTTTAAGGGACAGAAGGAATTTAAATGTTTTACATCATTAATACATAAACAGTTACATGTTTACGCCAGTGTTTATATTTATGTTCATAGAACTGAAAGTTACTCAGACACCCAACAGATATGTGTCACACTGATGTCATCAAACAGCAATATTAATCGCGTGACATCCTGTTTCTCATGTGTGACACGAAAAAAACTGCAGTTATACACCCAAAAAGAAATTGATTTTCTTTTTTTTTGTTTCCTGCAGAATTTTGATAAACTGAACATCCGGACGGCTCATTACACTCCGCTCCCGTGTGGCAGCAACCCTCTGAAGAGGAACATCCAGGACTATGTCAGGTATGAATCAGGTGAATGCTATGCTAACACTCTCTGGACTCTGTAAATGGTATCATGTGTTGGTTATTCTTTGTGCTCCTGGCAGGTCGGGCTTTATCAACCTGGACAAACCGGCGAACCCGTCGTCTCACGAGGTCGTGGCATGGATCAGGAGGATCCTGCGGGTCGAGAAGACGGGTCACAGCGGGACACTCGACCCGAAGGTCACAGGCTGTTTGATCGTCTGTGTGGATCGAGCCACACGATTGGTCAAGTCTCAGCAGAGCGCCGGTACAAGAAGCACTTCACATTATAACTGTCAGAATAAGATGACCCGATTTGTTTTATTAATCTGTGTCCACCCGGCCGGCATGCAAGCACAGTAAAACCCAGCGGCCCCCCTCACTACTCTCTGTGTGTGTTGCAGGTAAAGAGTATGTGGGGATCGTTCGGCTGCACAATGCGATAGAGAGCGAACACACTCTGGCTCGGGTATGTCCGACTACTTCCTGTTGCACGACTCATTGATTTTTGTTTATAGAGTTTAAACAAGACTTTAGTTCTCATTTAAAATTCCATCATCAGTATTAACAGGCTGCAGGAGGCCACAGTTTAAAAGACCTGTTTAACTTTAAGGGTTAGGGTGAGTACAAATGATCAGGTGAGCACTTCTTGTGACCCTCGCTGACTCAGTTTATGTCTGCAGGCGTTGGAGACGCTGACTGGCGCTCTGTTCCAGCGACCTCCGCTGATCGCTGCTGTGAAACGTCAACTGAGAGTCCGAACGATCTACGAGAGCAAACTGATCGAATATGACCCTGAGAGGAGGCTGGGTAAGATCATCGATCCATATGCAACAGAGTAGCATTCATGCTTCGACCAGAAATGTTTCACTCAAACTGGTCGTTCAGTAGTCGGTGTGGTTTAAAAAATGACGTTATTGATTGAAGGCTTCAGGTTTTGTTTTTGGAGCGCGGTCGTGGTCTGTCAGTGATGTCACATGGTTGTGATGTCATATGCTTCTGTTGCAGGAATCTTCTGGGTCAGCTGTGAAGCAGGAACTTACATTCGGACTCTGTGTGTCCATCTGGGCCTGATGCTTGGGGTCGGAGGTCAGATGCAGGAACTGAGGAGAGTCCGGTCTGGAGTGCTGGGGGAGAAGGTCAGCTTCACTTCCTGTTCGATGTCTGACGTCATTGGTCAGAAGCTGTTACCTCTGATGTCATACTCAAAGTGTTGAGTTCAGGCCTGCTGCTTTGTGCAGGTCTGATAATTAAACTTTGAAACAGGAAGCTGCAGCAGAGACACAGGCTACGTGATATGTACACTGGTCTCAACGCTGCTGACATCATTACGATGTAATCACGACATTATCTTTATCATACTGACATCAGTACATTTTGTTCGTTAGGACCACATGGTAACGATGCACGACGTCCTTGACGCTCAGTGGCAGTTTGATCACAACAAAGACGAGACGTACCTGCGGAGAGTCATCTTCCCGCTGGAGAAGCTGCTGGTGTCACACAAACGCCTTGTGATGAAGGACAGCGCGGTGAGTCTTTATCGCTGAATGCTCATCAGGTGACCCTAACAGTCCAAACGCACCTTACTGACTCACCTGTGTCTCCAGGTGAACGCCATCTGTTACGGAGCAAAGATCATGTTGCCAGGTGTGCTGAGGTACGAAGACGGTATCGAGCTGAACCAGGACATCGTTGTCATAACAACTAAAGGCGAGGCCATCTGCACAGGTGAGCTGTTTTTCCAGGTGAAGCCACATGATGATTTGAGTGTGTCAGTAGCTCTCTGAGCTGTGATGACCTGTTCATCTATCACCCTTGTCTGATGGCTTCACTCATCAACCAGTCTGATAAATAATCTTTAGGACATTTATAATTGGAAATTAATTATTTTGAAATGGTCAATTAATCAATGACTGGTCCTCTTCCAGCTGTTGCTCTGATGACCACAGCCGTCATCTCCACGTGTGATCACGGCGTTGTGGCGAAGATCAAGAGGGTCATCATGGAGAGAGACACGTATCCACGCAAGTGGGGCCTGGGACCGAAGGTAAACCTGGCGTTATTGATCCCTTCTGATCAATAGACATCATCACAGCCTCCTCTGTGAACTCTGATGAATAAAGTTTTTATTGATAACGAGTTTGTTTGTTCAGGCGAGTCAGAAGAAGATGATGATTCAGAAAGGACTCCTCGACAAACACGGGAAACCAAATGGCAGCACACCGGATGACTGGAAGAGCCAATACGTCGATTACAGGTACACCTCCCCTGAGGGGGCGGGGCACACTCACGGTTTTACAGCAGGACAGATGGGCGATTTGCAGCTACAGTTAGGTGTGTGCAGACAGTTATCTCTGGGTGAGCTGACGTGCTCTCTGAGGGAGTCAGTCTGCTACAGAAACTTTCAGCTGTGAGCTTCTTCACTCGGCTGTTTGCTGGAGTGCAGCCCACCTGAAAACAGTGTCATCAGACTTACCTCAGCAGTGATGTCACGACAGTGGTGACATGTTCAGTTCGAATATTGAGATCAAACATCTGTAAAACCTTCATTAAACTCTGTTTCTGTTTGACAGCAACTCCAAGACGACAAAGGAGTCACCTGACACTCCAGCAAAGGTAAACTGAACTGACCTGCTTAATCTGTTAAACCTGGTATCAGTCTTTTATTGATCAATACTACCTTTTTGGTGGTGTGACAGACTGGTAAGTCTGTTTTTGATTGGCTGAATCAGATGTGAAGATTCTATTCAACCTCTGACCTAACCAAACGTTCACCTCCATTAATGGCTGATGGAGGCCACCAGTCGGCATAACTGATGTCAGTAACATATTTGTCACCTATGTGCTCTGCAGAGGAAAAGGGAGGCAGCAGATAGCGATAATGATGCCACGACAACTCCGACCACGCCGTCTGCGGAGGATGCGAAGAAGGAGAAAAAGAAGAAAAAGAAAGAGAAAAGGGCAAAACTGGAGGAGGCGGAGCCTGAGGCAGAGGCGGAGCCTGAGGAGGTTGTGGCGGAGCCTGAGATGGAGGTGAGTTTGACTGCGACTGAAGGTCAGAATTGTCTTAAAACGTGTCCTCTGTAATGTCCAGCTTGGGGTGCTTAGTTACACAAAATACTCTGAACGAGGCAGAAACGTGAAGGCTTTCTACATATAATCAGTAAAACATCAGCAGCTGCTTGTCTCTGTTCATGCGTTAACATGTTTGTGCCTCTGTAACTATAAACAAAACATCTTTTCAGGCACCAAACAAACTGAAATCCTCCAACAGCATGTGACACCATGATGTGACAAACACTCAACGTGTTCAGACGCAAACAGTGAATCTTTTATATCTTCCGCCTGAAAGACTTTTACAAAAGGTGTCAGTGAGCTGAAACGTTTGAAGGTGACTCATCATGAAAGCTCAATATTTAAGATAATGTGGTCTTTACATTGAACACAGCAGCTGTGGTTCACTCACATCTGTAATGGGGTTGCAGTAAAACATTTTTACATTGTGATCATGTGACTTCACGATGAAAAAGCTTACTTTTTATAAAGAAACTGAATCTGAAACCAAAGATTCAGTTTGACACTAAAGATTGTTTTTATTGAACAGCTGATTAATGTTGAACAGATTGTAGTTCAGCTGATCAGTAATGTACCTGTTGGACTGGGTTAAAGTTTAATCAGTTTCCTTAAGTCAGAAAATGTATTTAAAATATTTTTAAAAAATTCTCCTGCAGGTTGAAAGTGCCAAAAAGAAGAAGAAGAAAAAGAAACAGAAGGATGGCGACGCTTCAGAGTGACGGCATGTCAACAGGAAACTGTATATATGGACGCAGAAAGACTTTTATATCAATCTTGTTTTGGCTTTGAACTGTAAATACATTCTGTTTGTAATTTCAAAATAAAGGTCTTTGTTTTGTGTATTTGATACTCAGTCGTGTTCTGATGTAAAGATGTTGCAGTTTGTTTCGAATCCCTTCAGACGGATCAATGTTTCTAAGGAACACTAAGCATTTTTTGATGCAGCCGACGGAATCAACTGAGGTGACTGCATTTTAAGTTCAACAGGTCAATGGTCGACCTTGGTGTAATACTGGGGAAGGGAAGAGTAAAGGAAACCAGACAGATATTGGAGCGCATATCTCAGTGATGTGTGGCGGGTCTGCTGTTATCATCTGAACACACGTGTGTGTAAACCGACTGAGATGTCCACAAAGAAATTCTGACTGAATATCTTTATTTTAATAGTGGATTTGATGAGTGTTTAAGTCTCATGAACTTAAATTGTGGTACACATTTTCACAACATTGTAGGAGATACACTACTAAATAATAAAATGACTGGTGACTAACACACTCGTAAATGGGGCACCACCTCTGTTTCATCTATTTTACTAATCTGGAGGAAATTAATCAAATCGTTTCTCATTAAAATTAAATTCCACAGACTTATCTATGTTAATTAAATAATTCGGAGTAAGTAAATGAGATGACAATTTTTAGACATACAGCAACAAAGTGTAGAGATTACAATGAGTAGCCGATAGTAATCAGGCATGTGATTTTTCGACATGAAAATGTGACCCTCGAGAATCATGCAAATCCGCCTTTTTTGGGGGGGGGTAGGACCGGCGGACTGCCAGCCCGCCATTAACCACCAATAGGTGTTGGAGTGGATGCATGTGTCGTGCCGGAGAGAGTTTAGTTGGAGGGCAGCATTGTACAGCCTGAGAAGATGAGGTCGCGCCCATAGACA
Organism: Diplodus sargus; assembly: GCA_903131615.1. Lineage (NCBI taxonomy): Eukaryota > Metazoa > Chordata > Actinopteri > Spariformes > Sparidae > Diplodus > Diplodus sargus. The sequence goes on along the minus strand of CAEMYA010000320.1, from coordinate 4,623 downwards.
TATATACATAGACGCCGCATTGACAGCTGCCGCCCACGAGAGCGGCGTGCCTACAGGGCAGCCATCTTGGAACATGCCCACTCGCTCCTACAGTGCATTACATCTATGGAGGAATGTTGTTTCTACACAATAAAAGTGCTAATAAATCGCTCAGTTGTCAAGCTATTTTCACAAGGTTTGTCAAAAGTCATACATGACAGACATATATATATATATGTCATGTTATTATCATTTTATTATTTTAATACATACATATACACACACACACACACACATATATACACAGTGGGTGATTTGTTAATTTTTAACAAAGGGGATGCAGGATACCTTAACCATAACGTGACATTTCTAATTCTACAATTCCATTTTATCCAGTTATCCTCCTTCTCTCCCTACCAGGGGTGGACTGGGACCAAAAATCGGCCCTGGCATTTTTGGCTTAGACCGGCCCCTCATAATTAGCGGAGCACAAGCGGAATAAAAACATAACTTTTTGCCTTTAGGCTCATTAGAAATTTACAGCTTATCATTACTTTAGAAGTCTATCAAAAAACCGTTGTGGAAAGCAAATAAGTACATTTACTCAACACAGACAATCAAGGAAGTTTACGTCGCCCGGATTGGCGTTACCGGGGCCCCACCCTGGAGCCAGGCCTGGGGTTGGGGCTCGCAGGCGAGCGCCTGGTGGCCGGGTCTTTGCCCACGGGACCGACAAAGGTCCAGCCCGAAAGAGCGACGTGGGCCCGCCCTCTGGTGAGCTCACCACTCGCCGGAGGGTTCAGAAGGGGCTGGTGCAGTGGGATTTGGGTGGCAGTCGTGGGCGGGGGCCAAGGCGACCCAATACCCGGACGTTGACTCTAGCCATGGGGACATGGAATGTCACCTCGCTGGGGGGGAAAGAGCCTGAGCTGGTGCGGGAGGTTGAGCGGTACCAGCTAGAAATAGTCGGGCTCACCTCCATGCACAGTCTGGGCTCTGGAACCCAACTCCTTGAGAGAGGCTGGACTCTCTTCTACTCTGGAGTTGCCCGTGGTGAGAGGTGGCGAGCTGGTGTGGGCTTGTTTATAGCTCCTCACCTCATAAGGGTGTCCACATGGCACCAGGACGCCCTAGGCCGGAGGTCAATGATCGACTTTGTGGTCGTGTCATCGAAGAGAAGGGGCTGAGCTGTCAACCGATCACCACCTGGTGGTGAGTCGGATCCGCTGGCAGGGGAGGAAGCTGGACAGACCTGGCAGACCCAAACGTATTGTGAGAGTCTGCTGGGAACGTCTGGCGGAACCCTCTGTCAGGGAGGTCTTCAACTTCTACCTCCGGGAGAGCTTTGACCATATCCCGAGGGAGGCTGGGGACATTGAGTCCGAATGGACCATGTTCTCCACTTCCATTGTTGACGCGGCTGTCCGGAGCTGTGGCCGTAAGGTCTACGGTGCCCGTCGTGGCGGCAATCCCCGAACCAGGTGGTGGACTCCGGAAGTAAGGGATGCTGTCAAGTTGAAGAAGGAGTCCTATCGAGCATGGTTGGCCCGGGGGACTCCTGAGGCAGCTGACGGGTACCGGCAGGCCAAGCGTGCTGCAGCACGGGCAGTCGTGGAAGCAAAAACTCGGGTCTGGGAAAAGTTCGGAGAGGCCATGTTGGAGGACTACCGGTCGGCCTCGAAGAAATTCTGGCAAACCATCAGGCGCCTCAGGAGGGGGAAGCAGTCCTCCACCAACACTGTTTACAGTGGAGGTGGGGAGCTGTTGACCTCGACTGGGGACATTGTGGGGCGGTGGAAGGAATACTTCGAGGATCTCTTCAATCCCACTGACACGCCTTCCATAGAGGAAGCAGAGGCTGGGGTCTCAGAGATGGATTCATTTATCACCCAAGCCGAAGTCACTGAGGTAGTTGGGAAGCTCCTCAGTGGCAAAGCACCGGGGGTGGATGAGATTCGCCCTGAGTACCTCAAGTCTCTGGACGTTGTGGGGCTGTCTTGGTTGACACGTCTCTGCATCATCACGTGGCAGTCGGGGACAGTGCCTCTGGACTGGCAGACCGAGGTGGTGGTCCCCCTATTCAAAAAGGGGGACCGGAGAGTGTTTTCCAACTATCAGGGATCACACTCCTCAGCCTCCCTGGGGAAGTCTAGTCCAGAGTACTGGAGAGGAGAATTCGGCCGATAGTCAGACCTGTTCCCAGTGCATGTTGGACTCCGGCAGGGCTGCCCTTTGCCACCGGTTCTGTTCATTATTCTTATGGACAGAATTTCTAGGCGCAGCCACGGGCCGGAGGGGGTCCGGTTCGGGAGCCACTGGATTTCATCTCTGCTTTTCGCAGATGATGTGGTCTTGTTGGAGGGCTAGGGTGACTATGTCACCCAGCTGGCCTGGGAACGCCTTGGGATCCTCCCGGAAGAGCTGGAGAAAGTGTCCGGGGAGAGGGAAGTCTGGGTGTCCCTGCTCAGGCAGCTGCCCCTGCGACCCGGCCCCGGATAAGCGGACGAAAATGGAACGATGGATGGATTATTATAATTATTATTATCATTATTATCGTTAATATTTTTATTCTATAATCCTGTACGCTTTGGCAATATTGTGAACCACAGTCATGCAAATAAAGCTTGTTGAAATTTGAGTCTTGTAGTGTTTTGGTTCTGTAACTTTATCAAGCTGTGCTTTTCTCTTAAACTGTATTTTATGTTCACAGAGAACTGCGACCACTCTGGACCAGAAAATGGAGAAAATCAGGAAAAAGAGGAAAGCTGAGGTGAGTACACTGGAACGTGATTCCATGATTTTGATTGACTGACTGATAATCGCGTCGTTGATATCCTGGTAGGTTGGTGACCCAACTGGGCTCCATTGATTATAATGTTCAAAGAACCAGATAATCAATAAACTGCCATTATGATTATCATGTTATCATAATTCAGTTCAACAAAACAAATTCCTGAATGGAAAACTTAAGAGACTCAACTGCTTTTTTCAGACAATATTTGTTAAAAATGTAAACATTAAAACTTGAATAATAACTCTGTATTTTATTTTTATTTTTGACTTCCTGTGGTTTGACTTGTTGTTTCCTGTCAGACACCCTGAGAGACAAGGAGCGACGAAGGAGAAAGAGGAAGGAGGGAGAGGAGGTGAGGAAGAGGAGCTGATGTCACAGGTTCATTGAGAGTTTGTACTGTGTTACCATGGTAACAGTCATGTTTTTCAGGCCCCAGAGTCGTTTTATGAAGATGCGTCGCAGTACAACGATAAGCTGACCTTTGGTGACATGAACCTGTCCCGACCCATCTTGAAGGTAACCACATCCCAAATCTTCCTCTCTGTTGTTATCAGTGTTCTAGTCCCCCAGCAGAACCATGGAGTCCTCAGTTGGCTCCAGGAGGGGCCTGGCTGTTACTGTTTATGACTTCCTGTTGTGTCCCCACAGGCCATCACAGCTCTGGGGTTCAAGTAGTCTACCCCCGTCCAGAAGGCCTGTGTTCCTGTTGGGTTAGGTTTGTGAGAGAGAGTGTTGTTTAGTTACCACTGCGTGGTTCTATAGCACTGGCAACAGGGAAGCTTCCACATCATCGTCGCACACAACCTCCCCAGATACAAAGTAAAGTGACAGTCCAAGCAGAATGCAATTGTGTGTTTGAGTGTCTAACAGTTTTGAAGTTTAAAGTAGACATTGTCTCAACACAATAAGTACATGGTTGTGTTTTGTTTTTTTGCTTTAGGATCTGCAGAACAGGTGGTGAAACCTTTGAATGGCAGGAGAAAAGACAACACAGTATTGGTGAAGGAGGAATTCTGCTGGTTAAAGCTGTTAGGTAAGTCCTCACTGTCGCCCTGTGTTCAGAAAAGGTAAGTAATTTGATCATTATTATTTGTATTTTGTTTGTATTTTTATTTGATAATACTGTGGTGAGACAATGTACATCAAATCAGGTAAGTAGACATGGATACACTTGTCATGAAAAGGTTTTATTGCATTTTAATATGGGGAAAAGGTAACCACAAACAAACTCTATTCTGTGTTTCAGGTTCTATAGAGGCCGAAAGACACCTAGGTCCTCTGCCTTTCTGTACTACAGCCTCTGTCGTTGTTCGTTCTGGTCCCCCATCCATGGCGCACCGGTCTGTTGCCCTGTGGAATGGAAATCCCTGAAATTGGGTTAAGGTCGGTTTTCTTGGGGTGCCAATCGGTCCTGGTGTGGTCTTTTACGGACCTGTGGTTGGTAGGATAAGAGGTTGCATTAGCTTTTTCAGATGGCTTTTTTGGCCTCATCTCCGCAGTCAACATCTCACCGCGGGTGCGTGAGGAGACCGGGAAGTTCTGACATCTGGGCTCGACCGAAATGCTTTTAGTGGTGGGGTCAGAGGAGGTGTTGTTGACCAAGAGGTTAGCATGATTGTGCGTACTGTACCTCTGTCTCATCGTTTTGTCCCCAACCACCTGTAGCAGTGTCTGTGAGCCCAGTGTTAGCCCTGGTTGGGGTTGAAAGTCAGTTCCCGGTCCCGCCAAACACCCTGCGGAGGAAAGGAAATAGGGATGAGTGCCACCCCGGGAGTGCCCGGTCTTTATGGTTCCCGGGGTCCTAGAGTTACGAAAGACATATATTCGGAAAGCTCAGTCCGAGCCGAACG